>CM077147.1:106234642-106809623 GCA_039583875.1 Platanthera guangdongensis | reverse complement strand
CCATGATGGAAAGGTCCTTCTGTAGTCCACAACTTTTGTATTCAGACCTCAACCCAGATTTTTAATGTTATCATATTTGAAATCGGTCTTGAAGTCCGCTGCGTACAGAACACAATTTCTGCATGCAGGATTTATTGAACACCATTTTCGTTTAGACTTTCCTGTGGCCACATACTTCGCCTGAAGTCGTTCAAACCATTCATTGGAAAGGTATTTTAAAGGTCTTCAACTTTCGTGTTTAGCTGAAAGCCCAGATCTGGCAATATCACACCTAAAAATGGTCACGAAGTTCGCGCGCGCAGAATACAAATTATGCACGCATCTTAAGGCGGAATGAACGACATCGGTTCATCTTCCCCCTCAAGGCAATCTCCCCAAATAATTCCAGAATTTTCTCCACCCTTATTCACCCTCATGAGGCCTTTGCTCTTCACGAAACCATCCCCCATCTCCACATAGAAGATCGTAGAGGTTGAAGACACCGCTAACCAAGCACAAGCCCCGGATTGGCCCCACCCTAGAGAAATCATCTTCTCACATGTCAACTCTTTTGAGTCGACGTATCGCCTAGATATCTACAGATCTAGCACCAAGGGAGAGGGTAGGAAACTCACATTGATTCCAGCGGTTCCTCTATTTCCGCTATGGATCTCGTAATTCTCCTTGGCGGCATCTTCTCCTTCACGACGATGGCGGATTTTCCCTCCCTAGAACTTGCTCCTGCAGTTCTCCTTCTACAGAAGTTCTCTCAGAAAACAGGGATTAAGTGAGCGTGGAAACGGCTAGGGTTTTCTCTACCCCTTATATATGAAAGTGATACGAGTAGGACACGGCCGTGTCCTTACCCGTGTCCTGCCTGTCGAAGCGGCAACGACAGTTTCCGTGTCGGTTCAATACTTGACACGGGTAGGGACACGCCCGTGTCCCGACCCGTGTCCCGACCTGTGTCCATATGACACAGCCGTGTTCCCTGGCCGTGTCCTTCTCGGATACATTTCGACGATCTCACAGTTCGTCGATCTCGATCAAAATCGTCGACTGGAGCACACGGGTAGGGACACCCCGTGTCTCTACCCGTGTCGTGTTAATTCATCGAAGTCAATGCGTAGTTCGTCGATCTCGACACCTCTCATCGAGTGTAACTCGACACACACAGGTAGGGACACGCCCGTGTCGCTACCCGTATCACCTAATGTCGACACAACTCATCAGTCTCGACACGCCCTGTCGAGTGTAACTCGATACACATGGGTAGGGACACGGCCGTATCGCTACCCGTGTCACATGATGTCGACACAGCTCGTCGATTTCGACATGCCTCGTCGAGTTCAACTCGACGCACACGCACACGGGTAGGGACACGCCCGTGTCTCTACCCGTGTCTCATGCTTGTCTAATTTCTCCTCCTTTTCACATGTGCTGCCCTATTGTCAGCACTCCCCATGAACCCTAGTCAGCTCTCCTGACTCAAAACACACACGAGGGGCCTAGAGCGATTCGGGACATTACAAATCCTATAAACAAAATAAAAATTTTCGTCCCCGAAATCAGGCTTAGGCTGTGGGAGAAAAGCATAACAGAAAATTTAACATATGCTTTTAAATAAAGTTACCTTGAGCAAACAACTCCGGGTAGCATTGCTGCATCAAATCCAATGGCTCCCATGTGTACTCCTCCTTCCCATGGTTGGACCATAGTACCTTCACCAAGGAACACTTTTACAGCGCAATGTTCTTTTCTCACTATCAACAATCCGCACCGGCTCTAGTCGCACAGACCTATCTGACGCCACTGCACCACCATCGGTAGTGGGAATATATTGGTCGGGCCCACAACAGTGCTTTTCGAAGCGACGAAACATGGAACACGTCGTGGAGATTCTCTAATGCTGGTGGCAACTCCAACCGATAGGCTAACGGGCCAATCCTTTCTAGTATAGTATAAGGCCCAACGTACCTTGGGCTGAGCTTTTTCACTCCACGCACCCGCGACACTCCATGCATTGGTCGAATCTTGAGGAACACTTTATCACCCACTTGGAACTCCACCATCCGGTGCTTTTTATTGTAATATTTCGCCTGCCGACTTTGAGCCTCCAACATGCGATCTCGTATCAATCTGACCGCCGCATCAGTATCATCTATATATTCATTTCCCAATGCCTTCAGATCTTCATCCTACACCCAAGACAAGGGGGTCCTACACCTTCTTCCGTAAAGGGCTTCATGGGGTGCCATACCGATGCTCGCCTGATGGCTATTATTGTAGGAGAATTTCACCAGGGGCAAGAGTCTTTCCCACGGCTCTCCTTTGTCCAGCACACATAACCTCAATAAATCCACCAGTGTTCTGATGGTCCGCTCAGACTGCTCGTCCGTATGAGGATGAAATGCGGTGCTGAAGGTAAGACGTGAGCCCAAATACGCCTGTACCGCCTTCCACTCCTTGGAAGTAAACCGACCATCCCGATCCGAAACAATTGTCTTGGGCACACCATTATACCATATGAATTGCTCCACAAATAGGCGTACCAAAACATCCACGTGTGCTTCCTTCTTCATTGGAATGAACTGGGCCACCTTTGTCAGTCGATCAATAATAACCCACACTGAATCATTCCCGGAGCGGGAGCGAGGTAGCCCATTGACAAAGTCCATGGAGATATCCTTGAACTTCCATTCGGGGATGGGCAATGACTACAACAAACCACCGGGACTCCTGCATTCAGCCTTCACTCTTTGACAAGCTTCACAATGTGTAACATAGTAACGAACATCCTTCTTCATTCCTGGCCAGCTCATGGTCTTCCGTAAGCCGGCGTACATCTTGGCAATACCCGGGTGTACAGAATATTGAGAGGAATGTGCCTCTCTCAAGATATCCCCCGGATTTTACCACCCTTGGGAATATAGAGCCGACCACGAAAATAAACGAGGCCGTCTTTTAGTGTGTACTCATCGGCGGTCCCATCTTCAATTGCCTTGATTGTCGGGCGGGGCAAGGCCGCATCCATTCCTTGCTCCACCCGAATCCGGTCCCGGATATCACAAACTATGCTCATGCTGCCCAAATACTCCGCATACTCTGCCGAAGGAGCCTTGAATACTAGAGTAATTTCCATCTCCTCGATCATCTGAGCCAACTCCATACTCATCAACCGAGACTCTAGGCTAGAGCCTGGCACTTTTATGCGCTAGCATCGGCTACCGAGTTTGCTTTCCCGGGTGGTAGTTCATGGTGAACTCATAGTCGCATAGAAATTCCAACCACCGCCGTTGTCTCAGGTTCAACTCCTTCTGAGTGTGGACATACTTCAAGTTTTGTGATCGGAAAAGATTTCGCAATGGACGCCATATAGATAATACCTCCAGACCTTCAAAGCGAACATCACTGCTCCCAACTCCAAATCATGGACCGGGTAATTATTTCATGTTTCTTTAACTGTCTTGAAGTATATGCGATCGCGTGCCCGTGCTGCATCAGTACCGCTCCCATCCCTTGATACGATGCGTCGGTGTAAACCTGAAAGCCTTCCTTCCCAAATGGAAGTACAAGGATGGAGGTAAGCCTATCCTTCAGCTCTTGGAACGCCGCTTCATATTGGGGAGTCCACTCAACTGGCACACCTTTATTCGTCAATGAGGTAAGAGAAGGGAACCTTTGAAAATCTTTTCACAAACTTGCGGTAGTACCCGACAAGTCCAAGAAAGCTTCGCACATCGGCCGCCGACTTCAAGGGCGACCACTCCTTCACGGCTCGCAACTTTGCTGGATCCACTGGTAATCCTGCCCCACTGATCACATGCCCCAAGAAAGCAACCTCCTTAAGCCAAAATTCACACTTGCTAAACTTGGCGTACAAGGCGCGCTCCTTCAATTTCTTCAACACCAAGGTTAGATGCTCGACATGCTCCTCCTCCGTCTTTGAGTAGACCAAGATGTAGTCGATGAAAACTATGACGAAGATGTCCAAATATGGTTCAAACACCTTGTTCACCACGCTCATGAAGGTCGAAGGGGCATTTGTGAGCCCAAACGGCATTATTGTGAACTCATACAAACCATATCTCGAACTGAAGGCCGTTTTCTGGATGTCCCTTCTCGAATCCTCAACTGATAGTATCCAGAGCGCAAATCCAGTTTGGAAACCAATGTGCTCCCACTAATTTATCGAACAACTCGTCGATCCGAGGTAGCAGGTAAGTGTTCCGCACCGTCAACCGATTGAGTTCCCGATAATCTATGCACAAACACAGGGTTCCATCCTTCTTCTTCACGAACAGCACAGGGGCTCCCCAGGGTGATGAACTGGGGCGAACGAACCCTGACTCCACCAGTTCTTGCAATTGAACTCTAAACTCCGCGATTTCTTTCGGGCCATTCTGTACGGAGCCTTGGATGCAGTCTTGGCACCTGGTACTAGATTAATCTGGAAGTCAACCTCTCTATGCGGAGGTAATCCTGGTAGATTCTCAGGAAATACCTCGTGAAAATCCCGCACTATCCGTACATCCTTTAATTCCAATGCTTCTTCCTTCAACTCGAACCAGATCATGAAGAACTCTTCCCCCTTCATATGAGTTTTTACAACCTGGACGGAAGATAACATCATGCGAGGCGCGAAGCCAATACCTTGGAAGATGACGTCAGAGTCTCCATGTCTTAAATAGATCCGCTTCTCCACGCAGTCGATCCTCGCGAAGTGCCAGTCCAGCCATGCCATGCCCAAAATGATGTCAAACTCCGGCATTCTCAGAACCGTGGCCGACGCATCAAAGGCCTTCCCATCAATAAATAACTCCAACTCGCACTTGGCGGTAGCGATCATCTCCGAGCCGTCCAGAAGGCGTACTCATTGGGCTATGCCAGTAAATTACTGTACACCCTCTACGTCTTTTATGAAATCCTCGGACACAAAGGAGTGTGGGGCACCGGTATCAAACAGCGCATAGGCCGTCTTCCCGCCAATAATCACAGTGCCAAAGTACCAACAACCCAAACTTATTGCTAGGTGTCTAGTAAGTGTTAATCAATTCAAGTTAAACCATGAAAAATGTTAGATTAATTAAATCATACCTGCAATCACATCTTGGGGGTTCCGTTCCTACGCCATGTCAAGCGCGTACACCTGATCCCTAGCAGGGCCGGGTTACCTCCTCGCGGTTCTCGTCCTCGACCACGCGTATATCCCCATCCTCGTGGGGATGCTGGAGGGAGAGCGGGAGGGACGTTCCCAAATAGCTGTGGGCAGTAACGTTGGATGTGGCCCGGCTGGTTGCATTCGAAGCACACAAGACCACGACGCCCTTCAGGTTGTTGAAATTGCTGAGGCTGTGGTGGTGGAGGCAATGCGGGCGGTTGCGGAACCGGATGCTCCACCCTATAGTTCCGGTGGACACACCCTCCACCTCTTTGATATCCTCTTCCTCCTCTGAAGTCTCGCCTCCTTCTATTCCATGGGCCGACTTCCATCACGTCCTCCGCAGGCCTCTTACTGCATCCCAACTGGTCCGCCTCCAATCTTTTCACCATATTAATGATCTCCGCCAAGCTTCCATCCGCTATAAACAAAAGGGACTGCCTTAGGGGATCTCGCAGCCCTTTGTAGAAGCGCTTGGCATAACCTCTATCATCCAACTCGTAAGAATCCGCAAACCTTACGAGATGCTGGAATTCCCGCTGGTATTCCGTAACCGACTTTGATCCCTGCTTTAGTAGAAGAAACCTCTGCTCAAGCTCATCTCGGGCCGATGTAGGGATAAAGTGCTCCAAGAAAACACCCGAGAATTCACTCCAACTTATCTCTGTGTAGACCCGACCTTGGAAGGTAGAGCCCATGAGGGACTTCCACCACCTCTGAGCATGTGAGTCCAAGACGGACACCGCCAATGTCACTGCCATGTTGTCCGGGCAACGGATACCAGCCAACAACTCCTGAACCGTGTCTAGACATTCCTCTGTACGTACGGCTGACTCCGTCCCAAGGTAGGCGGGAGGGGAGAGAGCCCAGAAGGTGCTCAGCTAGTTGGAGCTTGGGTCCTGTTGTTGCACCGGGGGCTGTTGCGCCCGAAAAGCATCGAGGATGGCAGTGAGCATCTGACCCAACTCAGATTGTTGGAACTGAGTGGGAGTGGGTATGGAGGGCGTAGAAGTGCCTCTCACCTGCTCAACGAGCGCTGGAATCGACACATAAAATGCAAATGTATGGTCAGGTTGGCTAATCTTAAGGTCAAAGTTGGACATACTTAGCGTGAATTACATATGGGCACACCACTACTTCCGCTAAGTCAGTTTGTCCCCAAACTGACTAATCAAACGGTTGTGGCACCATTATTGAATGACTTCTTTAGTTGAGGATCATGGACCCCCTCCTGGATCCCAAAACACGGCACGAAGGGGGAGTCTTATGCCCGGAATAGCCGCCTTGCGGTAGCATTAGCACACGGGCGAACCTGTACCACAAGATGCCTATTCCGCCGGCTACAATAATATCAATAGAACATGCCAACCCAACCAAATATAATAACAAGAGAAGTCAAAATCTACACTAAGTAATAATGTCCAAATACATCAATAAAGGAGAAGCTAAAACATGCTTCTACAATATATCAGAGTACAACTAATCATTCCCAAACGGGCTACATCAGAGTAATCAAAATACTAACATCAGTAACTGACGGTATCGACGGCACTGTCACTTCAGGCCCTATCGTCCTGGCCTGGCTGTCCTGCTGCGTAGTCCGCGGCTGCTCTACCTGCGGCGTGACCTCCTAAAAAGGAAGACATAGCAACCGTTAGTCGAAACGACTAAGTGGTTTCACATCCGCTCCCCCGGCGACTCCTCGGCACCGGCGGGAAATAGGATCAATAGTACAATAAATAACAAGCATAAAAGGTACAAGCAGGTGGCAAGGTACATGAGTATCAATGTATAAACTAGCAGTTCTACAAGAGCTATCAATGTATAAATTAACAATTCTACAAGAGCTAGTATAACATCAAGTGTAAGAAACTACAGCAGGTAAGTAAATTAACTTATAAGAATGCTCATACAAACTTATAAGGATCGGGTTACATAAAGGTAACTCATCGTATAAGAGTGCCCATACAAACTTATACGATGAGGATCTTGTTGTGCAATGTTATGAAATGCTATGAATGATATGCAATGACTCACCCACGATCACGCCCATGCAATTGCTATGTCGACATAGACTATAGTTCCCACTTTTCGAGCAGGTAGCTAACCTCTCAGGCATCAGCCGACGTGGCCAGGCGGTGACAGTAGAACGGGCACTTCTACTACTAGGCGGGTATCCACACTACTTCACATAGGCCTCCGTACGCCTCAAGGCTAAGAACACAACAGCGAAGCCCATGCGTACTATGGCCCAGCGGGGTCTTGGGTTGATGTGCACCAAGAACACAACCCGAACTGGCCTTGCGTGACCCGGAAGGGGCCTCAGAAGTAAGCCCGAGGACACAGCCCAACTGTTCACTTGGCACGGAAGGGGGCCCCGGGACGTAAACACCGAGGACACAGCCCAACCGCCCAAAGTCTAACAGTCGACTCCCGTCGGTGTGATGACTTGCGAGCCCGTAGACCTGCCACACTATCCTTAACCCAGGATTACGACACCGCGTGTCGACTCACACTGCATGCAAATGCCACATCAACATAACATGGAAGGGGCCTCAGAAGTAAGCACGAGTACACAGCCCAACCATCCATCCATGCCTTATCACAAGATAACCAAACAAGTGACGGTCAACACCGCACCTACATCCCTTCACAATACTACCCGTAGGGAGACGACGCTCTAAGTATTGGACTACTAAACTCAATTCATTAATCAACATACTCATGGCCATGATGCATTCTTCTATATGACTTTCCAAATGATGACAACATAATATAACATGATGCGCATGTAAAGATCTATCACTCTTTCTAAATGGTAATGACATATTATGAACATGATGCGCATAAGTAACAATCTATCAATTCCTATCAAGTCAATTTATTTAAATAAGCTTGCTACACAATGTGATTATATGAAATCTGATTAATAAGCTTCGTCAGTCATGCAACAAATGATTAATTATAAGAATTCATCCAAGCCAAGTATCTAGCAATATAAATTCCACCGAATCAAAATCCATCTTATAAAAAGCCCAGAATTTAGGTGGAGATTGAATCTGGACAACAAATTTGATCGGAGATTCCCGAATCTACAGGAATCCGGTGAAGAGTGTAACCCCACGATGGAAAGGTCCTTCCGTAGTCTACAACTTTCATATTCAGACCTCAACCCAGATTTGATGTTAACCTATTTGAAATTGGTCTTGAAGTCCGCTGCGTACAGAATACAATTTCTGCATGCAGAATTTATTGAACACCATTTTCGTTTAGACTTTCCTGTGGCGACAGACTTCGCCTGAAGTCATGCAACCATTCGTTGGAAAGGTATTTTCAAGGGCTTCAACTTTCGTGTTTAGCCGAAAGCCCAGATCTGGCCATATCACACCTAAAAATGGTCACGAAGTTCGCTGCGCGCAGAATACAGATTCTGCATGCATCTTAAGGCGGAATGAATGGCATCGGTTCATCTTCCCCCTCAAGGCGATATCCCCAAATCATTCCAGAATTTTCTCCACCCTTATTCACCCTCATGAGGCCTTTGCTCTTCATGAAACCATCCCCCATATCCACATAGAAGATCGGAGAGGTTGAAGACACCACTAACCAAGAGCACAAGCCCCGGATTGGCCTCACCCTAGAGAAAGCATCTTCTCACATGTCAAGACTCATTTGAGTCGACGTCTCGCCTAGATATCTACAGATCTAGCACCAAGGGAGAGGGTGGGAAACTCACATTGATTACAGCGGTTCCTCCATTTCCGGCCATGGATCTCGTAATTCTCCTTGGCAGCATCTTCTCCTTCACGGCGATGACTGATTTTCCCTCCCTAGAACATGCTCCTACAGTTCTCCTTCTACAGAAGTTCTCTCAGAAAACCGGGATTAAGTGAGCATGTAAACGGCTAGGGTTTTCTCTCCCCCTTATATATGAAAAGTGACACGGGTAGGGACACAGCCGTGTCCTTACCCGTGTCCTGCCTGGCGAAGCGGCAATAACAGTTTCCGTGTCGGTTCAATACTTGACACGGGTAGGGACACGCCCGTGTCCCGACCTGTGTCCCGACCCGTGTCTATATGACACGGCCGTGTTCCCTGGCCGTGTACTTCTCGGGATACATTTCGACTATCTCAACAGTTCGTCGATCTCGATCAAAATCGTCGACTGGAGCACACGGGTAGGGACACGCTCGTATCTCTACCTGTGTCGTGTTAATTCGTCGAGGTCGACGCGCAATTCGTCGATCTAGACACCTCTCGTCGAGTGTAACTCGATACACACGGGTAGGGACATGCCCGTGTCGCTACCCGTGTCACCTGATGTCGACACAACTCATCAGTCTCGACACGCCCTGTCGAGTGTAACTCGACACACACGGGTAGGGACATGCCCGTGTCGCTACTCGTGTCACATGATGTCGACACAGCTCGCCGATCTCGACATGCCTCATCGAGTTCAACTCGATGCACACGCATACGGGTAGGGACACGCCCGTGTCTCTACCCGTGTCTCATGCTTGTCTAATTTCTCCTCCTTTTCACATGTGCTGCCCTGTTGTCAATACTCCCCATGAACCCTAGTCAGCTCTCCTGACTCAAAACACGCACGAGGGCCTAGAGCGATTCGGGACGTTACATCTTAGAGTCAATATCTCTTAGACTAGAATTGTTAGACTGTTTAGTATGTAAAATAGAAGTTTCATCAAAAATAATATTGATAGATTCTTCTACCACTTAATGTTTCAAATTATAGATCCTATAAGACTTGTTATGATTACTATAGCCTACAAAGATACCTTCATAGGACTTTTCTGAAAACTTAGTTAGACAATTCTTCTTATTATCTAAGGCATAACACTTACTTCCAAAGATTTTGAAATAGTACAGACTTAGTTTTCTGCCTTTCATTAGTTCATATGGAGTCTTGTTGTGACGATTTTTTATCAAGGTCCTATTCTGAACATAACAAGCAGTGTTGACAGTCTCTACCCAGAAATATTCTGGGAGAGATGTATCACTTAGTATGGTTCTAGCAGCCTCAATGAGAGTTCTATTTTTCCTTTCCGCAGCCCCATTTTGTCGGGGTGTTCTAGGAGAGGAGAATTCCTGAAAGATCCCTAGTTCCTTATAGAAATTTGTCATTCTTTCAGATTGAAATTCTGTGTCATGCTCACTTCTGAACTTGATCACAGAACCATCCTTTTCATTTTGAATTTTTTTGACAAAATCAGCAAGAATGTCTAGGGTTTCTGACTTTCTCCTTAGAAAGAATACCCAAGCAAATCTAGAGTGATCATCTACAATTACAAAGGTATAAGACTTCTTTCCTAAACTAAGGACTTGCATAGGAACAAATAGGTCTGTATAAAGTAAGTACAGACACCTCTCAGTGTATTTGGACTGAATTCCCATAAAGGAGACTTTATTCTGTTTGTATTTTTGATATGCTGGACACAAGCCTTCTTTGGAACATTTTAGTTAGGGTCCATTTCTAACTAAGTCCATAGAAAACAACTTGTTCATAGCTTTATAATTTAAGTGAGCTAGTCTCTTGTGTCATTGCACACACAAAGAGTCTTTCTCACTTGCTACTAGGCAAACATGTGCATTCTCATTTACACTTAAGAAATTTAGATAATATATGTTGCCACTCCGAGTGCCTGACAAGATGATCTCTTGATCATTTGCATTCCTTATCAGACACTTATCATTGTGGAAAACGATTTCAAAACCTATATCACAAAGCTGACTTATGGTAATCAGATTGTGGTTCAATCCCTCCACATAAGACACTTTTGTGATGGTCACTAGACCATTAAAATGTTACCATATCCCTTGGTGAGTCCTTTTTCTGAACCTCCAAAGATGACTTTTGGTCTATCCTTTACTGAAGCATAGTCCTTTAGCAGACTTCTTGTTCCATTCATGTACCTGGAACAACCACTGTCTAAGTACCATATTGGCATTTTTGTGGTACTTGGAACCACCTGCAATCACAGAATTAATTGACCTTAGGCACCCAAATAGTTTTGGGGCCTTGGTTCCTATTAGGCTTAGCTATGTGAAGCACAACAAGAATTCTGAACAAATGAGTTTGTATCTTAACTGAGAGTGTTGTTGGATTGTACCAACAATCTAGGCCAAAATGCCCAACCTTCACATTACACCAACATTCAAATCTATTTTATCTTCTCCTAGGCTGCACCTTTTAAGTTATACTTCTGGGCAACTTAAAGTTGATATTCAGATTCCATGGTAGAGGTGCAACATTAACACCCTTACCTTTCAGATTTAAGTGTTGTGCACTGGGACCAGATCGAAGGATTCCTTGGCTCCTTGGATTGATCACTCCTTGTGGTGGTCTGTGGGACTTATTGACATTAGGTTTTTTTCCTTTCCAGCAAGTCTCTTTATTTACCTTGCCGGTGGAGCACTCAGAACTCATGTGTCCAAGAACACATGTACCCTTGCATTTGTTAGAAAACAGATGCTTGGTTTGTTTCTTAATTGGACCCATTGGGGCTTTACCCTTAGGCTCAGGTTTCTTATTGACCTTATTCTCAACATATCCTACACCACCTATAAATGGTGCAAAAAATATATCAATAATAGGAAGCACAGACTTAGATTTTGAGAACTGTTTCAAGAGCTGTCTTTCCTGCAGAAGCTTTGCTTTCAGGTCCTTGACACTCTTGGCTTGTTCTGCAATAGTCTCAGTCTGACTATATATTTTATTGGTCAAGTCTATGAGCTTCAGTTTTTGAAGGTCCAACTTAATGTTGGCTCTCTCCAACTTTAAAGGTAGTGCCCTCAAAGAGTCTAGTTCTTCGGCTTGTTTCCTAACTAGCTCTTTGCTTGAAATCGAAGCCTTCAACAAATTCCCATATCTATTGATGAGTGTGCTGAAATATGCTTCAGAATTTGAACCATGTTCACTACTATTAGAGGAGTGTGAACATAAATCATTCTCTAATGTTGATCTAGAGCCTGAGGCAAAACTAGTAGTATGAGGTTTTACCTTGGCAGGATTTGAACAATCCTGATCTTCTTCTTCTGCTAGAGTCATCAGCCCTTGATTAATACAATCATACTTATCACTGGATGATAGTGTGGTTCTTCTGTTACTTGCCTCCTCAATAGCCATTAAGCCCATAAGAGTCCCCTCCTCTTCAGATTCTGATAAGCCTGTCTCACTGTCTGAAAGAGTGGTTTACTTCTTGGTCAAGAGGCTTTTGTCAACCTTCTTGGGCTGTCCAGTCTTCATATTTTCAGACTTTTTCTCCTTCCTTTTTATTAGGCAGTCAGCAATGACATGCCCTTGCCTATTACAGCAATAACAAATAAGATTAGTTTTAAATTGTTTATTCTAAGAAGAACCATACTTGTCCCCAGATTTCTTTTTTATGGGTTTCTCTAAGTGATCTATCTTCTTTTGAGAAGAGTCTCCAGCTTGACCCTTCTAGTTGCCCTACCTTCTTCTCCTCAACATCTTTTTGAATTATTTTGAGAAGAGTGACAGTTCTTCTTCAGTCATATCTCCTCCAAATGAGGAAGATTTTCTGCATTCTGGGACTGTATCTTGTCTTTCTGAGGGAGCAGATTTCTCCCTGAGTTTCCTGTATGTCTCAGCCTTTAGGGCCATAGACTTTTATCTATTGAGTGCTTTTGCTGAGTCTTCTTCAGATTTCCTGAGATTTAGCTGTAGTTCATGAGACAACAGCTTGCCAAAAAGAACCTGTGGGTCTATATTGCCTAAGTTGCCCATTTCTCTAATTGCACAAAACTTGATGTCTCATTCCTTATTCAGGGACCTTAAGAACTTGTCATTGAGTTCATAATTGGTGAACCTCCTGGCATATGTTCTCATGTTGTTCACAATTCTAAAAAATTTCTCAAAGCTATCAGCCACTGTGCCTTTCTTATCTTGTCTGAAGGCTTCAAACTGTTGGTTTAATAGTGATTTCTTGTCATCTCTAACCTCATCAGTACATTCCATATATACAATCAGTGATTCCCACATTTCTTTGGATGTTTTGTAATGAATCAAGTTTTGGAATGTGGAGTCATCTACAACACTAACAATTATATTTTGAGCCCTCTTGTGCATAGAGGCTAGAATAATCTCATCCTTGTCCATTTCCATGTAGGCCTTTGGAGTCTTTATGTTGGCATCAAGAATTGACACTTTTATGGGTATGAAAGGTCCTTCCAATATATTGATGTATATTGTTGGATCTGTAGCCTCATGAATAGTCTAACTCTTTCCTTCCATATCCCAAAGTTTTTTTTGGAGCAGACTGAGAGTTTGAAGGAATTGTTTTTTCTTTAAGCCATAATTTATTCTCAAATAATCCTTAGGATTCTCACTAGGTTGTTATTCCTTTTTAGTGAACCTCTCTCTGATACCAATTGTAAAGTATTTATTTTAGGATAGTGAGTGACCTAGAGGGTGGTGAATAAGTCCAATTTAAATCTTAGCTACTTTTAAATCATAGAACTTTACTTCGAGTGAATAAATCCAATCACAGCATTCAAGAAAAACAGAATGAATCTAAATATAACAGTAACAGCATAGCACAACAAATCAGCACATCACACATAGTTTTATAGTGGTTCCCCAATTTATGGGTACATCCACTTTCCCCCTCGTCTATCTAGCAATGAACTAGATTCGGCCAAACTTCTTTCTTTTCCTCAGATCCTCAGATCTTACACCTCAGAGCCTAGCTGGCTCCTACAACTCAGATAATGCAATGTCCTACCTCATATCTTCAAGATCCTACAACTCAAATTCCACTCCAAGAATCCTACCTTAAAGTGCACCTTCACTCCTACTCCTCCAGAAAACTCTTTCCCTACAACCTCAGAACCATCCTATTCATACAGCTCAGAGAAATTGCCCCTTCTCCTACCTCTAGCACACAGTGTAACGCCACCATTCGTCCCATGGAATATAACAGTGGGTCCGGCCGGGGCCCTATGCCATATTTCACAGATAAATGGAGGAATTACGTGTGGAAATCAAAATCTCATTCTACTCATAGCCTAACTCAAAGCATTCTAGCGTGGCATTTTAGTTACAAGAACTCATCACAGCGAATGTCCGCTAAATATATAAATTACACATTTATATATCAATCAGGAAGGTATACAAATACACACGCTCATGGCCTTAAGGCCTTACCGGTTGCTCTTTACAAACATCTACATTTTCATACATCGGTGTTGAAACCGAAAATCGGTCTCCTGTGGAGTTCGACCCTTGGAGAAGGGGTGGTCTCGCACCTACTTCACTCCTGCAAGCAAAAAAACGGAGAAAACAAGGAGAAACCGACCCAAGGGCTCGGCGAGGAGGTCCCACCACACACCCGAAAGATCTCAGAGCGCTTCCCCTCCTTAGCCAGAGGCCGAGCTAAGGTACCCTCAGAAAGCACTTGAAAACTGGAGCAGGAAGGCACGGGAAGCATGCTTTCTGGGGTACCCCTTGGGTCCTATTTATAGTTTTTAGAATCTGGACTGCCAATAACCAGAAGAGATGACCTGAAATTACCAGAAAACCCTTGGTTGGGTCTGCTAACAGCCAAACTCCGCTGTTTTGAAGGGCTATGGGCAGACCAGCAGGGGCAAAACAGTAAAAAGTACCTCATGCATCCAGACGAGCTGGGGAGCTTGATCACCTCAGCAGGCCTTGCTCGCCTACTGTTGCTGAGTTCTGTTGCGAGGGCGCGAGCTGGGGCTCGCTCGGCGAATGCCGAGCTCGGGGTCGGCGAATGCCGATCTCTGGTTGACGAATGCCGATCTCTGGTCGACGAATGCCGATCTATGGTCGACGAATGCCGATCTCTGGTCGACGAATGTCGATCTCTGGTCGACGAATGCCGAGCTCGGGCTCGACTTCTCCACTGCCGAGCTCGCCCACTCCCCTTAGCCCGATCTTCCTGGCTCCTGGTGGTCTTGCTCGCCAGACACGGGGTTGTACACAATCCCCGCTCTTTTTGAGCTTGGCAAAGCTCGGAAAGAAACATCCAACCCCAAGTGTGCGGCGAGCGCGGGTTGGCGAGTTGGAGGGAATCTTTGGGTGGGGTTCACCTGCGGCTATATATATGTGCACCTGCCCACCTGCCTGACTCTTGCCATTCCCTTTGCTCTAACCCTGCCAAGATGCCTCTTCCCAAGGAGATCCAAGAGCGCTTAGACCGTGCTCGCCAGGCTTCTGCAGCTCGCGGCGGCTAAGAGTAGGTCGTGGCGACTAAGAGGAGGTCGTGGAGGCTAAGAGGAGGTCGCGTTGAGAAGAGCCAGCTCGCGGCGACGAGAGAGAAGAAGGAAGAAGAAAAGGTAGTCGCGACGACTAAGAGCAAGTCGCGGCGAGATGCTGGTCGCAGCAACAAGAAGACGGTCGCGGCGAGTAGACGAGAACCCGTGGACCCCACGAGTCAGGGAGAGGAGGCTATAAGAAGCCTGGGGAGGAGGGTGAAACCACGGAGAGAAGAGGAAACAGGTTAGAAGAAGCAGGCCGCAGAGTCAAGCGGCTGGAGAGAGGAGCGGGTAGGATGAGGAAGGCTGCTAGTGAGTAGGAGGCGGATAGAATTCTGAGACCGCGGGAGGGGATGAGTTGCTCTGATACCATGTAGAAGTAGGAAAAATAGGAAAAATAGGAGAGAGAAAATCACCCTTAATTGTATTATTCTCAAAAATAAGATTACGTACACTTATATAGAGGTTGAAAGAGGGAGAGACTCCTACATGTACAATGTGGGACTAAAGGAATTATACATGAGCCAATACACATGGGTCTCTCTAATGGGCTAATTTATCTTATCTTTAACAAGATCATTAAATTCAGTTCTAGTGCTAGGCATCAATTGGAAATCTTCTACTATGGGAAAAGTCCATTGATTCCTAGGCGAACACAAACTTGGATAACTTGGTGAAAAACTGAGGGTGGAAAAGCATCTTCCGGACTGAGGTAAGCTGTTGCTGATGTTCTTTTGTTGCCTGGTAGTAAATGTGAGCTCTGCCGGAAAAAAATTATTTGGTTAACATTTTTTTCATACATTTTGTTCATAATTGCGTGGAATGCTCAATGAACGCTACACAGTACGAAGGGTATTACTGAGAATTTATAATGTTCTTGATGCATGTGGAAGGCGGTTTTTGAATGTTCCATCCCCCTCATTCCGTATTTGATGGTAGCTGTATCTCATGTTCATTTTAAGAAAGATAGTTGATTTGATTCGCCTATTTTTGAACGCCCTGGAATCAACACGCCCCCCACACACGTCCTTTTTTACTAGGATGACGGAGCCGCTGAAGTTCCAGGTGCTTGTGTGTATGACATATCAGGGGTAGGCATTTCTTGGATTAACCACTCTTTCTCGTATAAACAAACATGGGCTACAATCTGCATCATGGGTGTCAATGGGTCGCTGGGTCATAAAGTATGCTATTGTAGCATTGCGGTGCTGTGGGCTAGTTTTTTGATTGAATTTGTATTTCATCCATATTATTTTATGGAACATTCCCAGTGTTTGGTTTTCCACTCTATATGGGAAAAACTAAAAACTATTTGGAAGTAAATTCTTTTATGAAAATGTTGAATTTGAAGTGAATTCTTTTATGAAAATGTTGAATTTTTTAGCCTCATCTTGTCAAACCACTTTGTTTCATAAACACAGTCTCCCATTTTTTTATGTTAAAATAAACATAAAGAGCGACTATGAATCATGCACATGTGCTCGCTCGCATGCACCGTACCCAATTAGATTGGTGATTGGATTGGATTAAGAATTATATTACTTGAATTGGTGGCAATTGATGATCAGTGAAAGCCCATCTACTACTGCTTCAACGAATTGTTTTCATCGACCCCACTCACTCGACGATCTCTGATTGTAATTGACGATCAATGACTCTGTTATAAAATTCTTAATTGTTGAGTGTTTATCAATGATCATGTGTTATTTTGTTAACACGTTTTTCATGTGCAGTTTTTACTTGAACATTACTTTTATATTCTTTGGGATTAATTTGTATGGTCGTTTACAATTAATATGTTAACGTTGGGATTATTAATTTCAGTTGAGTGTTGTATTTTAGAGAAATGAGTAACAATTGATAGTTTTGCCGAAAAACTGTGCAATTTCTTTAGGAAGCGATCACATGTCTTATTAGACTCGGTTTCTAACTATTAATTTTTTTTTCTTTATTTTGTATTTATTTTGGAAGTAGTAATGCAGATCCATCAATGCTCTATGAGTTCGGTAGATTATGTTCTTAGCTCGAGAGTCAATCCAACACACAATCAAAATAGAGTTAACAAAAAAAAAATACGAGAACACGAAAAGTGAAAAAAATCACAGGGTTTAGCCTAGCTCAGACAAATCCATCAACAATTGTGTCAGAGTACACAATTGATTTTATGATGGTGTCATGTCACCTCTTGTTCTTCAATATTAAAAGAGCCATGCGATGATTGTGTCAAAGACACCATTTGGAGAGCTGTGCGTGGAATCTCGTCTCGTAGGACGGCCCGCGACGATGTGTCCTCGAGACCAGCACTGTGCTTATTCTAGAGTGGCATGTTCACTTAAGTGGTGTGTTTATTGAAGCAGCATGTTCACGGGAGCACACACTGGAGTGGTGTGTTCACGCGAGAGCGCATTGGAGAGACACGTTTACTAGAGCGACGTGTTCGTGGGAGCACGCATTAGCGCATCCTGTTCTCTAGAAAGCGGCGTGTTCATAAGAGCGCACACCAAAGCGGGTGTTCAGGGAGCGTGAGCTGGTGCAGGGTGTTCAATGGTGTGCACACTGGAGCGGCGTATTCACGGAGGTGCACCGGAGCGGCGTATTCACGGAGGTGCACCGGAGCGGCGTATTCATTGGAGGGTCGTGTTCATTGAAGCGACGAGTTCACTAGAGCGGCACGTTCATTGGAACAGTACGTTCCCTTGAGCGGTGCATTCCCTGGAGCTGTGTTAACCGGAGCGGAGCATTCACCAGATTGACGTAATCTCGGGAGCGCATCTGAGTGGTGTGTTCTTTGGAGCGGCATGTTCGTGGGTGTGCGCATTGGAGCAATGCGTTCACGGGAGAGCACACCAGAGTGACATGCTTATGAGCAAGCTCGGGCTCACGACGCATGAGGTTGCTATTGGGAATCAAAGATTTTTCAGTATTGCAACACAGGAGTGCGAGATCTGTACTCTTCTGTCAATTTATTGGCCCCTTCAAATGGAGTAGACCCCTTTTAATAGATTTCCAAAGGGTCTTTGAAGAAATTTCACTCTTAATTATTTGGCGAACGGAAAAAATGCTCAGCTTACGTCCCTCAAACTTTTAATTTTAATGGTCAGGCAACCTTGCCTCCTGGGCTGATCCAAGTAGTCCAGCTAGGTTCTTTGTAGTATAGTGGTGGCCAATGGTGGCCGACGCCTCGTCTGAAAAATGAATGTGCGAGTAACTTGGGCAAAATTTTAGGGAAACTTTGTCTCATCACCACGAGTCTACCGTTGGTGGCGATTTCTCGATTGGAGGTCTGAAAGTCGAGCAATCGCCGGTAAAAAGAGTGTTTGGGTGAAAGGGGCGCCACACTAAACCTCCATCAAAATTTCCAATTGAATAATCTATCAAATTTCCAATTGAATAATCTATCTTGTAGCATATTTGAAGGGCAATTTGTTAAAAAATTTAGGAGGAAGAATAAGCATATTTGAAAAGTTAGAGTTCTTAAAATTTCAAAACTTCAACTTCAATTTCATTAATGGCGGTTTGAAGGTCCTTTAGGAGGAAGAATAATAAGGGAGGTCACCATCGATGTCGGGAGGGATCAGGGGACACTCCCAACGCTATTCGACCGTCCATTGATGGTTGGAATAAGGGGAGGCGGCGGTGGACACCGCCCCATGCTCTTTCCTCGCGCTAGGAGGAAACCAGATTGGGTTGGGTTGAGCCAGTCTGCTTTTGTCCGATTTTTCCATGAATTTTTCGCAGTTGGTTCGTGGGATTAAACAGACTACAAATTGCGAGAAATTAGTCCCATTGAGAACATCTCAGCGAGCCAATGACAGTTGTGGTCTTGTTTTTAACGGGCTAGTTTAATTTTTTTTGGTGAACACCGTACATTTCAGCTAGCCAAGCAGTCAGTGGTCTTGTTGGTTTTATCGGACTAGTTAAATTTTTTTTGGTGAACCCCATCCACCATTTTTGGAGTGCGTCTGAAAACCGCAAACCTCGAATTTTCTTGCCACCATTGGGATCGGCCGCCATGACCACTCCCTTGACACTGATGTGAGCTTCCTAGCAGGCTGCAACATAACGAAGCGGTCTTTCCGCAAGTCGAGTTTTCAAATTTTGATATTTTTTGCGAGAAAATCTCGTCACACACTCCGCTGCAAAAAATATCAAAGAACCGGATCGGAAACAAACTGAACCGAATGGTTTGGGTCGGATCCAAATATGTTCGGTTCAGGTCCGGTTCCCATAATATCAAAACCGACAATTCGGTTCGGTTCCTAGTTCCAAGGGCAGGGTACCCAGAACTAACCCAAGAATCGAATATCAATGTTAAAGAAAATATTTTGAGACAACGGTTATAGTCGTATGACTAAATATGCGAAAATAATTGAGAATATAGTCGCATGATAAAAAACAATATTTATTGTATTTGTGTAGTGGTATGCTTTCAATATTATATAAATTCATTATTTAACTATTTTGAGACATTAAAACTTATATTATAAATAATCATGATGAGTTGGTAGTCATTTTTAAATTATTTATAAACATAGGTATAATTGAGAACCGTACCCAAGCAAACGATTCAGATCCGATTCTAGATATTAGGATCATGGATCGGTTCCGGTTCCAAAAATTTAGAACCAAATCTCTGTGTCGGTTTTTAATTTTGGGTGAAATCGAACCTAACCTGTCCAAATTGCACCTCTATTAAATATCCTGCAAATTTCATGTTGATATGCTGCCATCAACACGAGATATCCTGCAGATTTCAAGTTGATATGATGTCATCAATACGTGATATTCTGCAAGTTTTATACGAAATAATATCCTGCACATTTTGCGAATTATTACTATTCCATGTATGAGAGCCCACCTTTTCTTATAAATTCCTCAAGGGAAGGATATGCACATAGCTTTATGAATAGGACAATTCTATACACATTGTTGAAACTGAGAATTCGGTCCCTGTGGAGTTTATCTTTGAGGAAGGGGTGATCACACACTTATTTCTCCTCCGTGAGCCAAACGACCAAGGAAATGGAACAATGAACGGACCCAAGGGCTCGACGGAGAGGTCCCACCACACACCCGGAAGATCTTAGAGCGCTTCCCCTCCTTAGCCAAAGGACGAGCTAAAGATATCTCAGAAAGCGCAAAAAGTCTGGGACACATGAAAAAAGTGTCTTCTGAGGTGCCCCTTTGGGTCTATTTATAGTTTTCTGAAAACGACCAGCAAATAGCCAACTTCCGTTGTTCTAAACAGCTATATGCAGCCAAAAGTGGCCTGCCAACAATGTGACTCCGCTGTTTTGGGAATCTATTTGCACCCCCAGCATGGGCATCCAGGTAATTTTGCCTCAGGGCCCGACGGGGCATGTTTCTCAGACACGGGGTCCACTTGCTTGAACTCGCCACCCTGCTGGGCGGACGCGGCCTGTCTCCCACAGCTCGCCTTCCATCCTTAGGCGAGCACGAGCCAGGCCGCCGCGGCTCACCAGCCCTTATTTGGAGGCAGGCTGGCGACAAGGTTGCCTATGCGAGAGCGGGCTGGATGGGCTGGCTCGCGCAACTCGCCCGCCTAGCTTTGGCGAGAGCGAGCCGGCCGTCTAGATTCGCCCGTCGGCTATTTTTGATGCGGGCTGGTTGCTCTGGCTCGCTCGCCTGGCCTGGTGAACGCAATCGGCGAACACGGGGTTGTACACACATCTAAAACATACCCAAAAACCACAATAAGTGAGGCTCATACACAGTAAAATAATTTATTTTATACACAAAAAAATCAAAAAATTGTGGAAAAGGCCAAATAATTTATTTTATTGTGTGTGGGGCCCACTTTTTATGTTTTTTAAGTATATTTTAGATGTGTACAATTTCGTCCTTATCCATATTATCGAGAAGTTGGAGAGAAATTGAGGACTCGAAAGTGTGCCCGAAGAGATTCATCCAATCATAATTCCTATTTTTAACGTGCTGAAATATTTAATTTCCAAAAAATCATATTTCTTACATTCAAGATTTTATGTGCCAACTGTGAGCTATTGTACCACAGGCGTGAAATGGACACAAACATTTTGTAAATATGGGGTTGTGTGCATTCGGTCAAGCTTAGAAAAGTTGAAGAAGAGAAGAGCCGATGTTCATCTAAGGAGAAGTATGTTGCACTGAAGGCAGACAGCTCAAGGAAAGCCAAAGCTGAATCACCTGCTCCTGCACAGGAAGATAGTGAAGATGAAGTTTCAGAGCCAAGCACTTCAGGCTCAGAGCTATCTGAAAGAGAGTTCTCTTTTCTTTCAAGGCAGTTCAAGAAATTCTTGAACAAGAATAAACAATGGAAAGACAAAGATGCCTCGTACAGAAGATCACGTCATGATGGTGATCGACACAAGAAAGGCTCAACTAGCTAAGACAGGTATCATTCGAAACAGAATAAACACATTTCTTCTGACATTGTTTGCTATTGTTGCAATAAGTCAGTACACGTCATTGCTGATTGCCCTCACAAGAAGGAGGGTGGAAAAAGTGAGGAGAAGAAATCTTCTTATAATAAGAAGAGAACTGAAAGAAGCCTAGTAGCAAAGAAGGGCAAGACCCTCAGCGACATTGACCCATCTGAGTCAAGTGAAGAAGAGGAAGCCTAATTTGGGCTAATGACACAAATAGATGATGAAGAAGAACCCAAGTAAACTGTGAAGGTAAACTCTCATACTACTCTTTCTGAATCAGATACTTCTGATCATGATCATGAGGACTGCTCTTCTAATGATGAGTCTGAACTCATGACCCAATATAAGGAGTTAATCATGGCTTACGACAAATGTCGAAAAGTTGTGAAAACTCAGGCCAGGATATTAAATCTCTCAAGGCTGAAGAGAGCACTCAGAGAGAGAAAGTCGCCAAGACGGACTCACTCAGAGAGAATTTCAATGCTGTTATGGAAGAGTATAATAAGACTCTCGAGCACCTAGATCTGAAGGAGAAGATCATCAAAGAATTGGAAGAACAACTTGCTGTGGCGAAGAAACTTATTGAAAGCTTCTCCAATCCCAAGATTGTCCTTCCTTTTGTTGTTGAATTCTCAGCTCAGGCCAAAGGTGCTGGCTTAGGCCATGTTAATGCTCCTAGTAAATCATCTAGGAGAAATAAGGCTCAAAGGAAGAATAAGGCGACCAAGAAGACTTTGGCCAAGGAGAAAGGAAAAGCTCTTCAAGATCAGACCTCATTCAAAAAGGTCATCTTTCCAACGAATGAGTTTGATCTTGATTCGTCCTACGGTCACTTTACTATGCCTACTTATGTACAGCCCAAGACGCAGTACCAAGGATGGACCCATCCCCGAAACTTTGGCGAAAGTGTCTTCAAGGCACCTTATGAGGAGTTCACTTTTCCGAGCTATGACCCTTATAATCATGGTCATAACATCAAAAAAAAACACCAAAAGTAAAACCCGCTGTGGAAAAGCCTCTTAAGGGGAAGAAGTCATGTGAATTCCATCACCATGAAGCTTCTACCTCCAAGACTGCTGCCCCTGCTAGACTACACTCTCAAAAGGTTAATACACGTAGGGAGAGCATGCTAACTAGAGACCAAGGACCCAAATGATTTTGGGTTCCTAAGGTAAACTGACTTGTGATTGCAAGTATATCCAAAGGCCACCAAAACTCCTATCTGATACTTGGACAGTGGATGCTCTTGGCATATGACCGGGACTAGAAGCTTACTCCAAAATTATTCTTCAGTCATGAACGGGCCAAAAGTCATCTTTGGAGGTTCTGACCGAGGAATTACTAAAGGCTACGATATGATTACAAATAGTAGTGTATCCTTTTCAGATGTGGCTTATGTTGAAGGATTGGAACACAATCTTATAAGCATAAGCCAGCTCTGCGATAAAGGATACATTGTAGAATTTCATGCAGACAAGTGTTTGATAAAATTGGTAGACAATTTGGAAACGATTCTATCAGGCACTCATAATAGAAGTATATTTTGTTTGAATTTTATTTGCATAGACTCTTCTACGCTAGTGTGCTTTTTGGCTAAAGATAGTGCGTCTCTTGTTGATCAATGACACAAGAGACTAGTACATATTAATTTCAAAACTATTAATAAATTATTTTCTCTTAATTTAGTACGTGATACCCCAAATGTCAAGTGCGATAAAGATAGAACTTGACACGCATGTGCAAAAGGCAAACAAACAAGGGCTATATTTAAAAGCATTATTGATAAAGGCTCTAATAGATGTTTACATCTACTTCATATGGACTTGTTCGGTCCAATGCAAGTTAGAAGTTTGGGAGGCAAAGACTATACATTGGTTATTGTTTATGATTACTCGCGCTTTGCGTAGGTGTTCTTTCTAAAATACAAGTCAGATACTTTTGATATCTTTACTAATTTTGTCAGGCAGATCCAAAATGAATACAACTGTTCCGTAGTCAAAATCAGAAGTGACAATGGAACAGAGTTCAAGTCTGGGGACATGACAGAATTCTGTGAAAGCCTAGGTATCTTTCATGAGTTTTCCTCTGCTCGTACTCCTCAGCTGAACAGAGTAGTTGAGAGAAGGAATAGAACACTCATAGAGATCTGTAGGACCATATTGAGTGATGCATCACTACCGAAATATTTGTAGGTTGAAGTTGTCAACATTGCATGTCACGTGCAAAATCGAGCACTCAAAAATAAAAACATAATAAGACACCTTATGAACTACTAAAGGGCAGGAAGCCGACTATTTCATACTTTAGAATATTTGGTTGTAAGTGCTTCATCCTTAACAATGACAAGTATTACACTACTAAATTTAGTGGAAAGAGCTTTGAAGGTATTTTTGTAGGGTATAGTAGCTATAATAAGGCATATAAGATTTTTAATAAGAAAACCCTGGTTGTAGAAGAATCTATTCATGTTATATTTGATGAGACGAGCTTGCTGCAAGACAGCTCTTCTAGTGTGTTTATTGAAGATACAGGTTCAAAGAAAAAAGAATTAAACTTGGATGAGCCAACTAAAGATAAAGATCAAAAGTTCATCAAAATCACCACTCCAACTCCAATTGGAGAGGTTGATGACCATGATGAAAATAACATTCAATTTAATGAAGTCACTCATGTGGTTGAAGAAGCTCCATATGCAAGGACTATAGAGCTCAGATATTTGAAGGATCACCCAATGGACCAAATCATAGGAGATCCCTGGGATGGTGTCAGAACTCGTAGAGGTACGACTAATGAAAATTTATATTTGAGTTTTCTCTCACAGGTTGAACCGAAGAAGTTTGAGAAAGCAAACTCAGACCTATCATGGATAATGGGAATGGAAGAAGAACTGAATCAATTCAAGCGTTGCCAAGTTTGGAAGCTTGTTTCAAGACCCAAAGGCAAGAACGTCATCGGAACCAAGTGGGTCTACAGGAACAAGATGGAAGAGAAAGGTACAATCATAAAGAACAAGGTCAGACTCGTCGCAAAAGGATACATACAAGAAGAAGAAATCGAATTCAATCAGACTTATGCACCAGTGGCAAGACTGGAGGCAATCAGGTTGTTCCTAGCATATGCAACACTTAAGGGCTTCACTGTCTATCAGATGGACGTGAAGTTGGCACTCCTTAATGATGATATAAAGGAAGAGGTGTATGTGGAACAACCTCCAGATTTCATTGATTCTAACTTTCCAGATCATGTCTATCTGTTATTTAAAGATTTATATGGTTTGAAACAAGCTCCTCGGGCTTGATATGAGACGCTATCTAACTTTCTTCTTGAGAACAAGTTCACAAGAGGAAAGATAAATAAGACATTATTTCTTAGGGAAATAAAAAATAAGATTTTGCTAGTGCAAATTTATGTCGATGACATCATATTTGGGTCTACTGACGACAACCTCTGCAAGAAGTTTTCCAAACTTATGCAAGGGAAGTTCGAAATGAGCAGTATTTGAGAGCTGAAGTATTTCTTAGGACTTCAGGTGAAACAATCTGAAGATGGAATATTCATCTCTTAGACGAAGTTCACCAAGGAATTAATTAAGAAATTCGGAATGGAGAACACAACCTCTATGAGGAGTCCAATGGGTTCAACTATGTCTCTGGACAAAGATGAGAAAGGGAAACTTTTTGATGAAACCAAGTACAGAAGCATAATTGGATCATTGCTCTATCTTACTGCTAGTAGACCAGATATAATATTTTAACATGCATGTGTGCTAGATTTCAAGTGAACTTTAGGGAATCTCACTACGCTGCTGCAAAGCGAATTTTGAGATACCTTAAAGGTACACCAAATCTTGGCTTATGGTACCCAAGAAGTAACGACATCGAACTAATTGGTTTTTCAGACGCAAATTTTGCATGAAGCAAAGATGATAGAAAGAGCACTTTTGGTGTAAGATCCCCCTTTTTTTCTCGTTCAAACCCTGGGGTCTTATGCCCAGAATCGCCGCTTTGCGGTGACACCTTCGCGCTCGGGAAGATCGTCACTACAAAACGCCGATTCTGCCGGCCTTATTGATCACAAAAGTAGCAGTACAAGAGAATAGACATGCAAGTCCACAGAAAATCACATATCATAGTACTAAAATACGGGCTTGTACCCGGAACATCATGTCCTCACTACAAATCACTCATGCGGAAGCAAAAACAGAACATCTACTCAAGGTCGAGACTCACGGTCCCGGCTGTATGAACTCCGGAGCTAGACTGCCCCATCTCCAAGCGCACCGGTCTCTGGGGCTGCTCCCCCGTGCTGGGCTCCACGATTCCCTAAAATGATGTGGTTCGAAAACCGTTAGTCATAAAGACTAAGCCCTATCATCCCCTACCCCTTCCCCCATGGCTCCTAAGTACCGAGCGGAGAGGAAGAAAGGGAAGGACATGAAGGTGGAGAATAAATTAAAAGAAACAGGTGGCAGCGGAACTAATCTAGTAATTCTATAATAAATAATGGCAATAAGATGAAATATGAAAAGTAACCTTCACTTATGTGAGAACACATAAGCCAAGGGGTCTTCTGCAAGGCTCCCATCGTATAAAAAGTCCCATACCAATTTATACGTTGGGGTGTCGGTTATCAAACAGCATATATATATATATATATATATATATATATATATATATATATATATATATATATATATATATATATATATATATATATATATATATATATTGCCCACACAAGCTTATAGACCAAGGGGTCGTTTTGCAAGTCCTAATGTATAAGCGTCCCATTCCACTTATACCTTAGGTGTCAGGGGTTAAATGAATCGGTTATACTATGACATGCAAGTGGGTATGATGGAATATGCAAGTGCAACACACACACCCGACTCTGTGCACACAGACCTTTAGTTCCCCCTTTCTGGAGCCGTAACCTCCCAGGATACCTCCGTAGTGGCAGACGGAAGCGGTGGGTTGGGCCTCGCCCACCTCTAAACCAGCAAAGCACTACCAGTCAGACCTATCATACTCCTCAACGCTGGTGCATAAAGCGGAGCTCCTGCGTACTCTTGCCGGCTGGTGCACCGGACTTTTGTTGGCGAAGTGCTAGCCACACTTGCCGAGTCAGCGTATTGGAATCGGTGCATCGACCCTCCAATACTGAAGACCCACCACCTTAATTTTCTTTCCTTTTATGCACATGCAAATTTAACGTATCCAAAAAACCGAGCCGAAGCTCCCCGGACTAAAATGTCCGTCTCAAACAATCGAGCCGAAACTCCCAGGACCAAAACGTCTGTCTCTTAACTATCCAAGCAGAAGCTCCCAACTATCTTCCTGTGTTATCTGTGTTCGTGAAATGTGCAACCTTAATTACTAAGTTACTCTTTTTATCTTGTTAATACAGTTTACGTTAACCCAGGACTGCCCATGGTATTCCCTGTGAAGGGCTCTCAAGGGGCACTAGGAACTATGATGGGATTACGCCCATAGTTCCCTTTCGCAAGGTACTTATTATTATTATTGGTTGATTCCCTTACCCATTACCTTCTCGTGTTACGATAGACTAACCTAGTGTGATTTTTAACCTTCCTCTCTTCGGGAAAGACGATCTTTCGTCGAACCCGAGCACCTCTTAACTCTAGCCAACACCACTTCTCACCAACCTTCCCATCCTTAAACAGTGAACACTTTCACATCCATCCAATTCAGCAGATTAACTAACTCCAACGCTGTGCCCCATCATATCCTATGGCTGTTAACTCAAATTGCTAATTGCAGACTATCCTATACTATATGTCGAACCGGATAGGAAATGATCCAATACTCATCCAAATGCCCTAACTTATTTACTGGATATATATCATGATATAATTAGCCTATAATCAGAAAATTATAATTTTTCCTAATTTATCCGGCATTTAATTAATTTTCTCAAAAATTCCAAGGGCTACCGGTTTGAACATGAACTACCCTAAGTACTCATGAAAGATGTCCAACAAAATTATTATAAATATTATGTTATCTCAATATGGTAAATCCAAAGTATCACAATTTTTCTATCATCAAAAGGGGCACTAAAACTATTTTAGCAATATTTTCTATCTTTCGTTATTTATGAATCAAGTACAGAAAATATCCATCCGGAAATTATAAATTAATTATACTATGCAGATACAACCTTAAAAATAGTGTTGGCCGAGTTTCATAATTTGTCAGCAAGTATTAATCTCTGAATAAATTAATTATAAAAAATCTCCAAAAGGTGGACTTGTAAAGAAAGTGCTGTAACTAAGATTCCAAAAATCATGAATAAATGTCTACAAACATATAATGGCCTGAAAATCTCAATTCCTAGATCTCATAATTTTTCAACAGCAATATCATCCATAATTAATTTTTTAACCATAAAACCCCTTTTTAACATTTATGAATGAAGTACTAGATTTACTCAACTAAAAATTATACAAAAATTCAGGACCAACCATTCTGACGTAAAACACTTACTACCAAGATTTCATGGGGTTTCAATGAACAGAAAGATCTAAATAATTAAAACGTCAGTTAGGGCTATAACAAACTTTACAAATGAAGTGCTAGAAATAAACATCATAAAATTCCAGTAAAATTGCTATAGGTTTTGCTCATTTCAAAACTCACTCTACCTGAGTTTCACAGCTTTTAAATAATATTTAGTGACTGATTTTACTCATTTGAGATTTTACCCTAAAACTAAGGTTAGGGTTTTGAGTTCTCTACCTATCTCCAAATCCTTCGAGATTCCATCCAAATGATTTATATTATGCTAACGTCGACTCTACTAAGTTTCAAGGTAATACGAGGGCATTTGCCCCCATGTCCTTCACAACTCTCAAAACCCTCCCTTTAGGGTTTGAGTTTGGATCCTAAGGTAAATCAATCCTAAACCACACCATTTTTCTCCAATTGGGTTATAATAACCCTTCTAAGTCAGTGGTCAAAATATCAGCTCTGTTGAGGTGATTTGACCGTTCCAAACTCTTAGTGCACTTTTTAATCAAAGACGCCTCATTAATGCCTAGTTAAGGATAGGTGATTTCTTACCCAAAATTCATCCAAATGAGTTGGAATTTTGTACAGAGCTAGGTTTTATAGCCAGGGACCACTCACCAAAAGTGGGAGGGTTTGGAGGTCATTTGACCACTTAAATAAATTACTCTAACTTTATTAATTTTAAACAAAAACCTTAGGCAACGTATCTCCAAATATTCTCATTTTTGTACAGCCTCTAGGTATGGCAAAGGGTAACCCCCTGCCCAAAGTTCAGGTCATTTGGACAAGGGACGAAGATTGAGCATTCATTTTAGTTTCTGCCCAACTCTAGGTATAACCCTCACTAAAATGGGTGTTGCGGTCAAACCACTTACCCAAACGAGTTGAAATTAATTTTAAATTAATCTAGACTCGAAGGGATACAACTTTTGTAACTGGCCATTTGTCCTAAATCAGCATCTAAGTGCCTCGTTTTGCAGCATCAAAATGTGCCCATTTAATGTATCTTTTTCTTATATATTATATACATAATTTTTATATTATAAAAATGTTTTTACTATTCATCTTCTACAGAACCCGAAAACCTGAACTCAGAAAACTTATATTTCCTGTAGCTCTTCCGCGATCCGTCGCCGGCCGTCCGGTCACTTCCCTGGCCAGCCACCACCACCACCACCTCCGTCGAGGCGATGGCTATCGGTCGGCGGTGGTTTGGCCGCCGGAGGTGGCGGTTTCCGGCTAACCCGAGAATATATTTTTCATGGTTTTTTTCCTGAAAACGCAAGATAGGTCCGGCTCCATTGAGCACGAACTTCCTTTCTAAGATCCTAAGATCTACCCATAAAAGAAGAAGTAGAGGAGGACCTTGTTCGCGGTTTGGAGGCGAGATGAACGTCGGGTTGTCATGGCGCGGTGGTGGCGTTGCCGAACTTCTCCTACAATAAGAACAACAACTCTAATCCATTTGGTCAAGAGTGTAAACTTCTCATCTTGCTCTAAGGGGGCTTTTATAGATCACCAAGTGGGGAGGGGAAAAGGTAAAGCATTTATGGCCATGAAGACTCTCCTCTTAATAATATTTCGGTTATGGTGGAGGGAGAGGAAAAGGTGGAAGATGAAAAGATGTGTCCAAGTGGCGATTTCCCATTGAGCCAACACTTCCTCATTTTATTAAGTAATTAGAGAAGGAAACGGCCCATAAATACTCCTGGTGTAACTTCCCATAATCAGAGTTAATTATGGCATGTGTTAAAGTAATTTCCAGCCTGGCTGACGTTTCGGCCTTTGTCACGGGCGTGACACGTAGGTCACGGCGTGACATTAGTCCATTCGTCGTTCTCGAGTCGACGACCGATTTTTCTGCGTTGGTTCACGGGTCACCCCCCCATGTCACGGGCGTGACACGTTTATCACGGGCGTGACAGGTGTTCTTCGGTCGACGTTCGTCGAGCTGAGGTCGACGGTCGGTGGGGGCGTCACGCCCTAGGTCACGGGCGTGATGGGCCTGTCATGGGTGTGACCAACCCGTGACATGAGTTCTGAGCTCGGCGATCAGCTTTCTGATTTTGTCGACCATCGAAGGAAGTCACGGGCGTGACGGGCCGGTCACGGGCGTGACCAACCCGTGACTCGGGATTTCGGTCGACGTTCGTCGAGCTGAGGTCGACGGTCGGTGGGGCGTCACACCCTAGGTCACGGGCGTGACCATCCCGTGACATGAGTTCTGAGCTCGGTGATCAGCTTCCTGATTTCGTCGACCATCGAAGGAAGTCACGGGCGTGATGGGCCGGTCACGGGCGTGACCAACCCATGACTCGGGATTTCGGTCGACGGATTTCGGAGGATTGCGTCTTCGGCTAGCCGTCGTGCCTGAACCTATTTTTAGATCGGTTACTGTCAATTTCTGGGGTTTACGGGGGTTCTATCACGGCAGACCGACTCCTAGGGGTCTATCCGGAAATGAGATGTTACAAATCCCAATAAACAAAACAAAAATTTTGTCCCCGAAGTTGAGGTTAAGCCTACGAGGATTTCTACCGGAATAAAATGAACTTGTAACATCCCATATGGTTTTCCTATTGAGTCGAAGCGACTACTTGTTCAATAAACAAAGGCAATCCCCCAATAAACAAAAGATTAGCCCCTACTTTCCTGACTGAGTGCGCATGTCTAGGTTCTCAATTTCCCTTATCTAGTCCTACCGGTTCAATACAAGAAGGTAATTTATAGTATACCGAGAGGCGGTGAGGTACACCTGACTGAACAACTCCGGGTATTTTTGCCTCATTAGGTCCTGCGGTTCCCTGGTGTGCTCCTCCTGACCGTGGTTCCTCCACAAAACCTTGACTAAGGGGATCTTCTTGCGGCGCAAGATACGTACTCCTTTGTCATCGATCCGAACCGGCTCCAAGTGAACAGACCGGTCTGGAGCTATCGACCCTTAGGTAGTCAAAATCTGCTGCTCCTGGTGTAGTAGAGCCCTCCTCAGCGAAGAAATGTGGAAGACGTCGTGCAGAGCTGCCAGCTCTGGTGGCAACTCCAGCCTGTAGGCTAGGGCCCCGATCCGCTCCAGGATCCTGTAAGGGCCCATATAACTAGGGCTGAGCTTCTTCCTCCGACAACGCACCCGTGAAACTCCATGCATGTGCCGGATCTTCAAAAACACTCGGTCCCCCACCTGAAACTCCACCTGACGATGTCGGGCGTCATAGTACTAAGCCTGTCTGCTCTGCGCCTCTAACATCCTGTCCCTGATCAGCCTCACCTGAGCCTTAGTGTCTTCAAAAAAATCCGATCCCAATGCCTTCGAATCCTCGTCCTGTATCCAAGAAAGTGGGGTCCTGCATTTCTGAAAGATATGGTACCTAAACACCTAGAGGGGGGGGGGGGGGGGTGAATAGGTGACCTAATCCTTTTTGAACTTTAATTGCAGCAAACAGTTATATCACAGATTTTACTCTACTTTATCACAGCAATCACACAGCAAAACACAATCACAGCACAGCAGACACAGTGTTTTATAGTGGTTCCCCAAGCTTTGGGTACATCCACTTTCCCCCTTCGCCTATCTAGCAGTGTACTAGATTCAGCCAAACTTCTCCACTAGCTCAGAACCCAAATTGGTTCCTACACCTCAGGCCCAAGGCCCTACAACTCAGCTTTTCCCAAAGCCTACACTCAGCCATAAAGGCCTACACTCAGCCAATCAAGGCCTACACTCAGCCAACAAGGCCTACACTCAGAGATGTCAATCTCCTACACTCAGGATCTCAAGCCCTACCCTCAGCCTTTATAATTACAGGCTTACAATTCACTCAGATCCAAAAGATCCTACAAGATAAAATGATTTTACAAATATTAACTCAACAACTCAGAAACAAGAGAGGAGAGTTGAGAGTTTCTTGATGAGTTCTTGGAAGAACTCAGCTGGATTCAATCTGACTTAGCTTTCTTCAAAGCTTCTTGAAAGTAGAACTGAATAAGAATGAATCCTCCTGCAGTTGATCCTTGATCTCTGCTTCTTAAGATCCAGAATATATCTGAACCCTTCTGAAAGTCCACCTAGTGTCAACTATGTTCACCTATGGGGGGGGGGGGGGGAATAGGTGACGTGAAGCGTATTTGCGGAATTTAAGACGGTACCTGCACAATAAAAACAAACAGCACAGCACACAGAATACACATGCAATTTATAGTGGTTCCCCGACTTGGGTACATCCACTTTCCCCCTTCGACCTATCTCCCAACAAGGGACGACTCGGTCACTTCTCCAACAGGATTGAAATCCAATCCTTGCACTATCGGAAGGAGCCCTTCCACACGTAGGAGTCAACACTCCCACAACCCGGGTTGCACCCAACCCTTACAACACGGAACAATCGTTCCTTTACAACAAAAGTAAAATAGAATGTACACGAGATACAAACTTCGTTTGGAGACTACGGTGTTCCTCTTTGTTCGACGACGTGTTCGTGAAGTCAACAAAGAGTCTACAACCTTGGTCTCTCTTGGAAAGGATCTCCCCAGAACCGGCGGCGACAAGACGTGCGGCGGCTTGCTTCGGGATCGGCGGCTATGATGATGAGCGGCTGTTGAACTTAGAGATCCAATCTTCGTAGCGAAGCTAGCTTGGTCTTCCAATGGTCACACGAGGATCGGTCGTCTCGATCGATTCGGACGGGGAAGTTCTTCCCGATCAACAAATCGAGAGACAAGAGATCTATTGATAGACGCGTGAGACTCTAAGCTTGACTAAGCTTCTGTTGCCGGAGATCGGGAAGAAATGCGATCAGTAGCGGCGACTGACTAGCGCGAGCGGCGACGGATGCGGCAGAGCGATTTCGCGATTTTAGGGTTTGCTCTTGCTCGGCTTCTTTCTGTCTAGGTATTCCGTTCAAAATACCCGTATATATATACTGTAGACGCTTTCAAAAATGACCGTTGTGGGACCCACAAGCAGAATCCCTAAGTCCCGGTCCAGAACCTTAACAGCGGCAGAATCTGGTTCAGGAAGTTCCAGAAAAACGCCCAAGTCAAAATCGGTGAGAATCGAGAGTGATTCTCGCCGAGTCGCCGAGAATCAAAGGTGATTCTCGACGATTCGGCGAGAATCAAAGATGATTCTCGTCGAATTTGCCTTGGTTGCACGCACTGCTTTAGGCCAGGTCGAGACGGTGAGAATCAACCAGTGATTCTCGACGATTCGACGAGAATCACTAGTGATTCTCGCCGAATCGGCGAGAATCACTTGGTGATTCTCGTCGATTCTTACTTAGAAGCAGAGGTGCTCGCTTAGAAGAGGCTGGAACGAGTTCGGCGAGAATCAACCACTGATTCTCGACGAATCGACGAGAATCCCTTATGATTCTCGCCGAATCGGCGAGAATCACTTGGTGATTCTCGTCGATTTACACTTAGACGAATTTTCGTCTTTCCACCCAAGAGCTGCTCCTCGACCCATCCGTGCTCCTTGTCTTCTCTTGCATAAACACGGCCCTGTACTTGAAAGTAAGTGCACTCCAATAGAGAGAGTACACGTAGGCCAACACACTGATCTGCTCAACGAGGGATTACGTCGTGCAGACCCGTGTATATTGACCTACTGCACCCTGACATTGGTGTGCACTTAGCATGGAAGAACTGCAAGCACAACTTAAAAGATTTTATCAAATACATTGTCTATTGACTTTAGCTTGTCCAGGGGCTTCTTCAAATCAGGTACATTGTGGATACAATACCCAACAATCTCCCCCTATTTGAAGAAGCCTAAACCCTACAAGATAAGATGAATAGAGCAAATGGGAATGAAAACCATAAACTTAAAAGTGAGTTGAGTGGGTTATCCATTACCAATACCAATTTCTTGGAAGCAAGCTTGGAGCCACCTTAGCCTTAGCCGAGAGGGTAAGAGAGGGTAATCTCCCCTTTTCGGCTTCTGCAAATCGGGGTCGGTAGCATTTGACCCCTTGCTCCCCCTTAGTTCTTGCGTCTGTGCTCACACTTGAGTTCCTTGCTCCCCCTCAGATCGTGCACGAGCCAGGAGCTTCTGTAGTCTTCATTCCTCATAATTGAGCATCCCCAATTCAGTCTTGAAAAGATTGAACTTGACCTCGTCTAAGGGCTTTGTGAATATATCAGCAATCTGCTTGTCCGTGGGGACATAACAGAGAGAGATGTCCTTATTCTCCACGTGCTCCCGAATGAAGTGGTAGCGCACTTCAATATGCTTCGTTCTGCTGTGCGATACAGGATTGTTGGCAATGGCAATTGCACTGGAGGAGTCGCAGTACATTGGAACTTCCTTGAACTGAAGGTCGTAGTCGGCTAACTAGTTTCTGATCCATAGTAGTTGTGCGCAACAGCTTCCTGCTGAAATGTACTCAGACTCTGCTGTGGAGGTAGCTACATAATTCTGCTTCTTGCTGTTCCATGAGATAAGCCTTCTTCCGTGGAATTGACACGTCCCGGAAGTGCTTTTCCTGTCATCCCTACTCCCTGCAAAATCAGCATCTGAAAAACCTATTAGCTCGACATCATTGTTTCTCGGGTACCACAAGCCAAGATTGGGAGTACCTTTAAGGTATCTTAGAATTCGCTTCGCAGCGACATAGTGAGATTCCTTAGTGTTCACCTGATATCTGGCACAGACACATGTGGAGAACATAATATCCGGTCTACTGGCAGTAAGGTAGAGCAGGGATCCAATGATGCTTCTGTATTTGGTTTCATCGAAAGGTTTACCTTTCTCATCCTTATCCAGAGACATAGTGGATCCCATTGGAGTCCTCATAGAGGTTGCATTCTCCATACCGAATTTCTTAAGGAGTTTATTTGTGAACTTCGTCTGAGAGATGAAGATTCCATCCTCAGACTGTTTCACTTGAAGTCCCAAGAAATACTTGAGCTCTCCCATACTGCTCATTTCAAACTTTCCTTGCATAAGTTTAGAAAACTTTTTGCAAAGATTGTTGTCCGTTGAACCGAAGATTATGTCATCGACATAGATTTGTACCAGCAAAATCTTGCCTTTGACTTCCCGGAGAAATAATGTTTTATCTATTTTACCTCTAGAGAACTTGTTCTCAAGAAGAAAACTAGATAAAGTCTCATACCAAGCTTGTGGAGCTTGTTTTAACCCATATAATGCTTTATTAAGAAAATAGACATGATTGGGAAAGGTAGGGTCGACAAAACCTGGGGGTTGAGCGACGTATACTTCCTCTTTCAGATCTCTGTTCAGGAATGCTGATTTCACGTCCATTTGATAAACTGTGAATCCTTTGTGCGAAGCGTACGCCAGGAACAATCTGATTGCCTCGAGCCTTGCTACTGGTACGAAAGTCTGGTCGAAGTCAATCCCCTCCTCCTGTCTGTAACCTTGAGCCACCAGCCTTGCCTTGTTCTTTATGATGACACCATGTTCATCCAGCTTATTTCTGAAGATCCACTTGGTGCCAATCACATTCTGCTTGTATGGTCTGGGAACAAGCGTCCAAACGTTGCAGCGTTCGAATTGATGGAGTTCATCTTGCATGGCCAGAATCCATGCCGCATCCTTGTTCGCCTCGTCGAAGTTCTTTGGCTCAACCTGTGACAAGAAGCTAAGATGCAATACTTCGTTAATAGTACCTCTTCGAGTCCTGACACCGATACGAGGATCTCCGATGATCTGATCTCTAGGATGATCCCTCACGTGCCGGAGATCTACAAGTCTGGCGTCTGGGGCTTCGACTACTTCGTGGGCTTCTCCTTCTTCTAAGTGATTTGTTCCATTTTGATCTTCAACATTTTCATAAGACGTGGAAGTGGAAACTTTGACGTACTTCGGAGTGTCATCTTTAGCAGTCTCATCCAGACTTAGTTGCTCAAGTCGTGCACCTGCATCTTCAAGAAGACCACTGGAAGAATTGCTGTTAAGCAAACTTCCTTCATCAAATACAACATTTATTGATTCTTCTACCACTAGGGTTTTCTTATTGAAAACCCTATATGCCCGACTGTGGGAACTATAGCCCATGAAGATGCCTTCGAAGCATTTTTCACCAAATTTAGTACGTGGGTACTTCCCATTATTCAGTACATAGCATTTGCAACCAAAAATCCTCAAGTAGGACATGGTTGGCTTCCTGCCTTTCAGTAGCTCGTAAGGCGTCTTACGATGATGCTTGTTGATCAATGCTCGGTTTTGTACATGACAAGCTGTATTGACAGCCTCTGCCCAGAAGTATTCCGGGAGAGAAGCGTCTTTCAACATTGTCGTGCAGGCTTCAATGAGGGTTCTGTTTCTCCTCTCCGCAACTCCATTTTGCTGAGGAGTGCGCGGGGAGGAAAACTCATGAAAGATACCTTGTTCTTCAAAAAATTCTGTCATAGCACCAGATTCGAATTCTGTTCCATGGTCACTTCTGATTTTGACCACTGAGCAGTTAAATTCGTTCTGAACCTGCTTGACAAAACTAGTGAAGATGTCAAACGTATCTGACTTTTGTTTCAAAAAGAACACCCAAGTAAACCGAGAATGATCATCAACTATCACTAGCGTATAGGACTTGCCTCCCAAGCTATGAACTTGCATTGGACCAAACAAGTCCATATGTAAGAGGTAGAGACATCGGGAAGAGTCTTTGTCTACGATGCTCTTAAAGGTAGCCTGAGTCTGTTTGCCCATCTGGCATGCAGGACAGGGGCTATCTTTGATGCACTTGATACTGGGAGCATCCCTTACTAAGTTCTTAGAAAACAACATACTAATTGTCTTGAAATTAATATGTGCAAATCTCTTGTGCCATTGATCACAAAGAGATGCACTGCCTGTTGCCACTAGGCATACGGGGGTAGAAGAATCTAAACTGAGAAAATCTAAGCAGAAGATGTTTCTGCTCCTAATGCCTGATAATACCATCTCAGAAGAGGTACGTGAAGTTATCAGACATTTATCCTTGCAGAACTTAACGTTATAACCTTTGTCACATAACTGACTTACACTGATCAGGTTATGGTTTAGCCCTTCAACATAAGCCACGTCGGTGATAGAGATTATACCGTTGGAAATCATACCGTAACCTCTGGTGACTCCTCGATCTGACCCTCCAAAGATGACTTTGGGTCCATTCTCGACTGGAGTGTAATCACGCAGCAGGCTTCTTGTCTCCGTCATATGCCGCGAGCATCCACTGTCCAAGTACCAGATCGGCGTTTTGGTGGCCTTTGGACATTCCTGCAAAACAAAATTAATTTGCCTTAGGAACCCAATCGAACTTGGGTACTAGATTCCTGGTTAGCATACTCCCCCTCGGTTGGTTAACCCTATGAGTGGTCGGCCTCGCATTGCTAACATGAGGAGTCTCGTAATACCTTGGATTAAACCAACAATCCACGGCAAAGTGACCGACTTTGCCACAGCACCAACAGTCGAATCTGTTGTACCTCTTCCTAGGCTCCTGCCTTACCCTGGGAACGGTGGGTACAGCTGGGGCCTTGGATCTGGAGGTGGAGGCCTCATGATGACAGCAGTCACATGACTTCGTCACCTTCTGTATAACAGGCTTGGCTTTTGGTGCCTGTTTTCCATTATGGCCGCTAGAGAACAAACCATAATTTCCCATGTGGATTTCCTCATAAGGTGCCTTGAAGGCACTCTCACCGAAGTTCCGGGGAAAGGTCCAACCGTCATTTCGGCTCTTTGGCTTTGCAACCGAGGGCCGGAAATGATGGCCAAATTTTGACTCAAAGTCATGTTGGCTGCAAGGAAAGCCAGGCTTTCTGAACGCAACAGGACTAAGCGGAGCCTTTCCCTTTTCATCAGCAGAGGCCTTCTTGGCGGCCTTATTCTTCATCTGGTTCCTGTTTCTCCTGGAGGAGGAACCAGATACCCCTACATGCCCCAAGCCAGCTCCTTTGGCCTGAGCAGAGAAGGTATCAACAACTGGAAGAACTGTTTTTGGCATAGAGAAGCTCTTGACGATCTTCCTTTCTGCCGCAAGTTGTTCTTCCAACTTGTCGACTTCCTCCTGCTTAAGATCAAGGAGCTTCAGAGACTCTGAATGCTTTGAGGTCAGGTCAAGGTGCTCCTGTCGGAGAGAGATCAAACTGGTGACCTCTTCCCTTAGGGAAACACACTCACCCTTAAGGAATTTTACTTCCTTTTTCTCAGCCTTCAATCTCTTTCGGCACTCCTCGAAAGTGTTGAGCAGAAGCTCATACTTCTCGAGGAGCTCAGCTTCACGGGCCGAAAGGCTATCCTCAGGTTCATCATCCTGAGACTCAGGATCAGAGTCGGAGTCGGAGAGAGGGGTGTGAGCTTTTACCTTCCCAGTAAACGGGGGGCATTCTCCTTCTGAGTCAGAGCAACCCACCAGCCCGAAGTAGGCTTCCTCATCATCACTGGAGTCTGAGGAATCAGACTCACTCAGTGTCTTTGGCCTTTTGGCGATGTAGCTCCGCTCCTTCTTCTTATCTCTAGAGGATTTGTGCTCCTCTTCTTTCCCTTTTTCTCTCTTGCCTTGATAGCAGTCGGCCACGATGTGTCCTGGCTTATTGCATCCAAAGCAAATAATGTCAGAGGAGTGATGTTTGTTCGGTCTAGATGCATACTTGTCAGAAGAATAATTTTTCTTCTGATGCCTGGAGGAGGAGCCGTCTCTCTTTCTTTGATTCCTCATCTTGAGGAACTTCTTGAATTCTCGTGTGATGAGGGAGAAATCCTCCTCCGACAGCTCTGAGCTGGAGAAGCATGGCTCGGAGTCCTCCTCCTCATCCTTTTTCCTGGCACGGTATGAAACCGCACCCTTGCCTTTTCTGGAGTCACTGGCTTTTAGAGCCACAGCCTTTTCTTTGGCTGCCGCCTTCTCTGCTTCTTCTTCTGCTTTTCTGGTGTTCAGCTGAAGCTCATAGGACATCAGCTTCCGAAACAGAATTTGTGGATCAGTTTCTGCTAGTCTGCCAAATTCTCTGATGGCGCAGATCTTTGTGTCCCATTCCTTAGTAAGGGACCTAAGGAATTTGTCATTGAGTTCACCATTAGTGAACACTCTTCCGTAGCCCTTGAGGGCATTGACAATCTTTAGGAAGTTCTCGTAGGTGACCCCGATCTCTTCCTTAGGCCCTTGTCTGAAGGCCTCATATTTCTGGTTCAGGAGGGATCTCCGATCATCCCTCACTTCATCCGTGCCCTCCATTAGGATGATCAGGCACTACCAGATCTCCTGTGCTATCCTGCAGTTGCTGAAGGTTTGCATCATAGAGTCATCAACTGCGCTGACCAGAATGTTCCGTGCCTTCATGTCAAGTCCCACTAGCACCATCTCGTCCTTGTCCATTTCAGAAAGTGTCTTTGGCACTTTCTTGGTGGGGTCAATGGTGGAGGCCTTAGTGGGGACATAAGGTCCCTCCTGCACGATCATGAAGAGTCGAGGGTCCACTGCTTCCATGTAGAACCGGATCCTTTCCTTCCAGATAGGAAAGTTGAGCCTGGTGCACACTGGGATCTTGCCGGAGAACTTGAGCCCGTCCATAGTAGATGTTTGCTTCCTTCTTGACACTAGTGGCAGGATTCAACTCAAGGTGTTAACCTTTTTGATGAGCAACCTGGCTCTGATACCACTTGAAAGTCCACCTAGTGTCAACTATGTTCACCTATGGGGGGGGGGGGGAATAGGTGACGTGAAGCGTATTTACGGAATTTAAGACGGTACCTGCACAATAAAAACAAACAACACAGCACACAGAATACACAGGCAATTTATAGTGGTTCCCCGACTTGGGTACATCCACTTTCCCCCTTCGACCTATCTCCCAACAAGGGACGACTCGGTCACTTCTCCAACAGTATTGAAATCCAATCCTTACACTATCGGAAGGAGCCCTTCCACACGTAGGAGTCAACACTCCCACAATCCGGGTTGCACCCAACCCTTACAACACGGAACAATCGTTCCTTTACAACAAAAGTAAAATAGAATGTACACGAGATACAAACTTCGTTTGGAGACTACGGTGTTCCTCTTCGTTCGACGACGTGTTCGTGAAGTCAACGAAGAGTCTATAACCTTGGTCTCTGTTGGAAAGGATCTCCCCGGAACCGGCGGCGACAAGACGTGCGGCGGCTTGCTTCGGGATCGGCGGCTATGATGATGAGCAGCTGCTGAACTTAGAGATCCAATCTTCATAGCGAAGCTAGTTTGGTCTTCCAACGGTCACACGAGGATCGGTCGTCTCGATCGATTCGGACGGGGAAGTTCTTCCTGATCAACAAATCGAGAGACAAGAGATCTCTTGATAGACGCGTGAGACTCTAAGCTTGGCTAAGCTTCTGTTGCCGGAGATCGGGAAGAAATGCGATCAGTAGCGGCGACTGACTAGCGCGAGCGGCGACGGATGCGGCAGAGCGATTTCGCGATTTTAGGGTTTGCTCTTGCTCGGCTTCTTTCTGTCTAGGTATTCTGTTCAAAATACCCGTATATATATACTGTAGACGCTTTCAAAAATGACCGTTGTGGGACCCACAAGCAGAATCCCTAAGTCCCGATCCAGAACCTTAACAGCGGCAGAATCCGGTTCAGGAAGTTCCAGAAAAACGCCCAAGTCAAAATCGGTGAGAATCGAGAGTGATTCTCGCCGAGTCGCCGAGAATCAAAGGTGATTCTCGACGATTCGGCGAGAATCAAAGATGATTCTCGTCGAATTTGCCTTGGTTGCACGCACTGCTTTAGGCCAGGTCGAGACGGTGAGAATCAACCAGTGATTCTCGACGATTCGACGAGAATCACTAGTGATTCTCGCCGAATCGGCGAGAATCACTTGGTGATTCTCGTCGATTCTTACTTAGAAGCAGAGGTGCTAGCCTAGAAGAGGCTGGAACGAGTTCGGCGAGAATCAACCACTGATTCTCGACGAATCGACGAGAATCCCTTGTGATTCTCGCTGAATCGACGAGAATCACTTGGTGATTCTCGTCGATTTACACTTAGACGAATTTTCGTCTTTCCACCCAAGAGCTGCTCCTCGACCCATCCGTGCTCCTTGTCTTCTCTTGCATAAACACGACCCTGTACTTGAAAGTAAGTGCACTCCAATAGAGAGAGTACACGTAGGCCAACACACTGATCTGCTCAACGAGGGATTACGTCGTGCAGACCCGTGTATATTGACCTACTGCACCCTGACATTGGTGTGCACTTAGCGTGGAAGAACTGCAAGCACAACTTAAAAGATTTTATCAAATACATTGTCTATTGACCTTAGCTTGTCCAGGGGCTTCTTCAAATCAGGTACATTGTGGATACAATACCCAACACCTTCTTCTCAGCCTAGTTCCAAAGACTGATTTCTTGGATGGAGCCCTCTCTCTCCAACTTCTTAGATCTGCATAGCTAGATCTTCTTGATTTGATACTTGATCAATAACTCTGTGATCCACTTTAATAACTTGTTCAACAATAATCTGTACCACCTTGACAACAACTTGAACAACCAGTTTCTGTAAACTATATGAGCCTATTTATAGGCCTTCTTCATGGTAACCGGCTGGTCCGGTCCATAACTAAATTCTGACATCTCTGACAGGTGCTGTAGACCGGCTGGAACGGCAGCTGTCAAGTCATCCAGTCAATTCTTGAAAATCTCTAACTGTCTGAAAGTGTCGAGACTTTCTGTCTTTAAGTGTCGACACTTATAGACCAAGTGTCGACACCAGTTATGTAAGTGTCGACACAAGTCTACAAGGTGTCGACACAACTCCTTGTGTTGTAGATAGTATGTCTCGACACAGATTCTTCTGCATGTGTCGACACTGAAATTGAGTGTCGACACAAGTACTTGATCTTCTGTAACTTGCTGAATTCTTCTATGTGTCGACACATCTCCTTTGTGTCGACACAACTTCTTGTGTTGAATTTGTTAAGTGTCGACACTGCTTCTTGGTGTCGACACATAGTCTTCTATGTTGATACTTGCTGAGTGTCGACACAGCTCCTTGTGTCGACACTTGATTCTTCTGTTGAGACTTCAGCTGAGTGTCGACACATTCCCTTAGTGTCGACACTTGTACTTAGAATAATTTGATGATCTTGTTGTTCTTTACTAAGTGTCGACACAGCTCCATGTGTCGATACTTTCTTCAAGTGTAGAGTCTTCAGCAGAGTGTCGACATATTGTTCTAGGTGTCGACACTTACTTCATGTGTTGACTCTTCTGTTGAGTGTCGACACATTGTTCTTGGTGTCGACACTTTAACTTAGTTTCTGCTGACTTTTGCTGAGTGTCGACACAGCTCCTTGTGTCGACACTTTCTGGTGTAGACACAGTTCTTCAAGGTGTCGACACTGCTGTTAAGTGTCGACACTTTCTGTCTGCACTTTTCTTCACAGAGTGTCGACACAAGCTCCAAGTGTCGACACTTTCTGTCTGGTGTCGACTCTGCATCCCAGGTATCGACACAATGACTCCAAGTGTCGACACTGCTTATCTGGGTGTCGACACAAGTCTTCTTAAGTGTTGACACTTTCCCTCTGGGTGTCGACACATGGACTTAGAAACTTTTTGCTTCAGTCCAGTAATTACTTAACCTGCACAAGTAAACTCAACATACATCAAATACATTATGATGTATATCATTGAGTTGGGTGAGGCTTCTTCAAATCAGGTACATTTAACCAATGTACCCAACAATCTCCCCCTATTTGGAGAAGTCATAACCCTTAGTCAATGAAATACACCATTTATAATTAAAATTACAAAATGATGTAAAGCAGGATTATATTCAGCAGGGTAAACATAAACATGTATTAATTTCACATGTATACAAATTCATCATTTCAGAACAAATAAGAAATAGACATAGACACATTCACAGAATAAACATGAAATATATTAATCATATATTGTTCTAACATTTGTCTTATACATTTTCAGTAGTTCACAAAAATGTTTTACATTCAAAAGATTACAAAATAATCTTCAAGTAAATTCTTAATCTATTTCTATTCTGGTTCCTTGATAACTATTCCTTTGCCAGCTTGGACTTTAGCTTGGACAGCAGCATCAGTAGTTTCAGCATCAGCAGACTTCTTGCCTTTCAGATCTTTCTTTTTAAGCTCTTCAGCTTTGATTTTCTGCCTCTCAAAATAGTGATATGGCTTAGGAAAGTACTTGCTAGGCTCCTGAGCTGTATGAGGTAGCTTTCCCATCTTTGCCTTCCTTCTGTATTGAACTATTGCCTCCTGCCTGATCTCATGTTTTCTCCATTCAGCTTCAGAAAACCATTTGTTCCTGTCATGAGTGTTATCCTTGGCAGCTTTCCAGGCAGTTAATATTATGTTTCTAGAGGTAGGGCTCCACTGTTCAAAGTCTGGCCTTTGTTCTGCTTGTTCCCTAAACCTCTTCTTAGACAACCTTGTCTCTTCCTCTTTCTGCAATGCCTCTTGCATAGCTTCTGATATAGGCTGAACAACCTTTTCAATATGGACATTGTCCTTGCCCCCAGATGGGCTGTACATGGTCTGTATCTCAGCATGAATCATTTCAAAATCTGGAGGTGGATAAATGACCTGAGCTACTTCTGGTTGCTCACCGCCAAGATAGGCAGGGTTAATGCCAGATTCAGCAACATCATTGTCATCACACAGAGGAGGATACCCAAGTGTAGCTCTGATGGAATTTGATATCCACTTAGCATGGTCAGAGCTGGCCTTGACTAACACTCTCTCCCCCTTTATGACTTCTCTAGTCATATGATCTCTGACATCATCCTTTTGAAATCTGATTTGACTATCCAAGTATCTGATTCCATCTTTAAAGAATGGTTTAAGCTTTTGAAGTTGTTCAGATATGGCTTTCTGGGAGGCTTGGATAGCAGTCTTAACATCAAAGATTTCTTCTTGAAATGCTTTGTCAAAATCAGCTTTAATAGTAGCAGAAGATGTAGAAGGTTCAGCAGCCTTGTTCTTTAACTGAGTGACAATAGCATTATGTGAAGCAGTCAAATTGTCATTCATTCTTAACTGATTTTCAAGAACATATCCTTGCTTCAATGCTATGTCATCCACTTGGGCTTTGATCTTCTCCTGGTGTGTTGCCAAGTACACCACTGCATTTCCACCTTTGTGGAAGCAATCTGCCATCTCTTTCTTGTTAAGGTTCATTTCAAACCTTATAGATTTTATATCCTGGGCAAGATCAACCTGTAAAGATTTCTGCCCTTCATCCACATAAGCCTCTATGGCTTTTCTATGTTCATCCAGTTTTATCTGCAGGGCAATCATTAAAGCACTATAATCAACAGTTGGAGTTTGCTGAACTATAGGCTGTGGGGCAATAGATTGGAGTGCCTTCTTATAATTTTGACTTCTTCTCTTGAATATATAAAGTTTCTTTTGCTTTGCCCTAGTAGCCTCCTCATCTTCAGATTCTGAGGAGCTGGCTATGTCAACCCTCTCCTTAGGGCTTGGAGGCTTCTCTATCTGCACTTCAGGTGCCTTTTCAGTTTCCTGCCTTACTGGCTCTTCCATAATGTGCACTTGCTCCCCCTCAGCAGCAGCATTCGTTTCTTCAGCAACATCCTTGTCCATGTCAAAATCTTGTTGGTCTAGATTTAGGAATAAATCCTCCATAGTGTATTCTTGTGGTGATGGAGCAGGAGAAATTCTTGGTTCTTCAACTACTGAATCAGGAACCACTTGTAGTACAGCAGATGTGTCTTTTATAACAGCATCTGGTTCTTGACTATCCAGCTGAGTTTGCTGATTAACATCAGACAAATCAGCATCTTCTATAAGAAATTCTAAAGTATTTAGGTCAGTGAGTACCTCTAGTATGATGGTGGTTGCTTGTTCACTTTCCAGTGTAGAGGATTCTTCTACAACTGGAGGATCCCCCTGGCTTTGATCCTTGTGGATGGGGCTAGCTTGAGGCAGCTCCCCCTGGATCTCAGTAACCTCTTGAGGAGCAGGAGTCTTTTCAGCAGTCTCTTCCTCATTATCATCTGGAGTGAAGACAACCTGTTCTTCACTACCAGAACTGCTAGTGGATTCTTGTGCCACTGGAGCAGTCTTCCTTTTCTTCTTTGGAGGAGTGTCTTTCTCAGCAACTACCTTCTCAGGGGTTGGCATCTCTTTAGTCAACACCCTGTCCCATCTAGAAAAGATCCTCAGATCCATCTTTCTCATGTGATTTATCTTGCTTCCAGCAGCAGTATTCATTACCTCTGGTATGGTACCAGCTAGGTAGAGACTTAAGATTCTGCCCAGATTGGGCTTCTTCAAGCTTTCCTTGATTTTCTCATAAACTACTATAGACCAGTCTGTTTTTAGTGTGAAGATTATCCTTGTCATTATCCCAAACATATAGGCAGACACTCTGTCATGCCCTCCTGGCTTGCTGAGTAATACTTTTCCAACAATTTCAGACATGAATTTGCCTTGGTTGTTCATGCCTTTCCTGTTGAAAACTGAACCAATCTTCATTTTAGGATCAAGTCCACACCAGGTTAGAGCTTCCCTGGTCTTGGATGCAGTAACTTCTTCTTCCTCTTGAGTTTTTGGAAGCTGTAGAATCTTCCTCAGACTCTTTGGTGATACCTTGACCTTCGTTCCATGAACTCTGGATTTGATTCTGTATCCAGACTCATCTACTTCAGCTCCATTTAGGAATTCAAGAACATCTTTCTTCCATATCTTTGTAGGTTCAGAAACTAAATACTCTAACCCGGAATCAGCGACTAGGGTTACGACAGACTTGATTTCTTGATCTGCATCACTGAAATCGCCGCGCACTAGCTCATATCCTTCGTTGACGTTCTCCTCAAGCTTAGGCGCCATTAGGGTTTGTAGAATTTGTCTTGAGAGAAGAGAGGTGTCGACACAGAAGTTTTAGTCTCGAAACTTTGAAAGCGTGTCGACAAACTAAGACAAAGCCCTATTTATACCTTTCTAATTTTGAAGATGAACAGGCGGGACAGCTAACTCAAAATGTGTCGACACTGGCAATAAGTGTCGACACTGACTTATAATGTCTCGACACATATGTGTCGACACAAGTTTAGTCAACAGATTGTATGCGTCGACACTTGTTTATGTGTCGACACAATATAACTCGACACATAGTCGAGACTTTACTTAGAAAATTCTGAGTAAAACTTAAGTGTCGACACCACTGAGGATGTGTCGACACCTACTTGACATGTGTCGACACTAATATTCTGAAGTGTCGACACCAACTTCCTAGATGTGTCGACATCTTTTTCCTGAAGTGTCGACACCATTTTTCTGTGTCGACATAGACTTGTCTATGTGTCGACACCTTTTTACTTAGCCAATTTCACTTCTGTAAACTTACTCTAAGTTTATCATTCCTAGTTCAATTTTGAATCTATTGAACTTAGCTTCTTCTAGAGGCTTAGTAAACATATCAGCTACTTGATTATCAGTTTTAACATATTCAAGTAACATATCTTCTCTTTCTACATGCTCCCTAAGAAAATGATATTTAATTTCAATATGTTTAGTTCTACTATGGGATACAAGATTATTAGCTATTGAAATAGCACTAGTAGAATCACAGAAGAGTGGAGTTATACTTACCTGAAATCCATAGTCCTCTAGCTGATGTTGTATCCACAGAAGTTGAGCACAGCAACTTCCTGCAGCCACATACTCTGACTCTGCAGTGGAGATAGCCACACTGGTTTGCTTCTTGCTACTCCATGAAATTAGTCTCCCACCTAGGAATTGATAGGTTCCAGTAGTGCTTTTTCTATCTTCTTTGCATCCTGCAAAGTCTGCATCTGAATAACCTGTTAGTTCAAAATCCCCATTCCTAGGGTACCAGAGGCCTAGATAGGGAGTGCCCTTTAGATATCTCAATATTCTTTTGACTGCTGTCAAATGAGACTCTTTAGGGCAGGCTTGATACCTTGCACAAACACATGTAGCATACATGATGTCAGGTCTACTAGTAGTCAAGTATAATAGGGAGCCAACTATCCCTCTATACAAGGTTTCATCTACAGGTTTCCCTGCATCATCCTTGCTGAGAGACATACTTGACCCCATAGGAGTCTTCATGGTGCTGGATGAATCCATACCATACTTCCTTATGAGTTCTAGGGTGAACTTGGACTGACATATGGATAAACCACTTTCAGTCTGTTTAACTTGGAGACCCAAGAAAAACTTTAGCTCTCCCATACTACTCATCTCAAATTGACCTTGCATCAGTTTTGCAAACTTTTTGCAAATGCTGCTTTCAGTAGACCCAAATATAATGTCATCTACATATATTTGGACTAGTATAACTTTGCCTCTAGATTCCCTAAGGAATAGAGTCTTATCTATTTTCCCCCTTGAGAACTTGTTCTCAATGAGAAAACTAGATAGGGTTTCATACCAAGCCCTAGGGGCTTGCTTTAACCCATATAAAGCTTTCCTAAGTCTATAGACATGATGAGGTAGAGTTGGATCAACAAAACCTGAAGGCTGTTCCACATAGACTTCTTCCTTAAGATTACCATTTAGGAATGCTAACTTGACATCCATTTGGTAAACCTTGAATCCTTGATAGGTTGCATAGGCCAAGAACATCCTTATGGCTTCCAGTCTGGCTACTGGAGCAAAGGTTTGATCAAAATCAATACCTTCTTCTTGCCTATATCTTTTAGCAACCAGTCTTGCTTTATTCATAATGATGACCCCTTGTTCATCCATCTTATTCCTGTAGATCCACTTAGTTCCTATTATATTGTGGTCTTTAGGTCTAGGAACAAGTTCCCAAACTTTGCACCTCTTGAAATGATTAAGCTCTTCTTGCATTGCTTCAGTCCATTGTGGATCTTGTATTGCTTCTTCAAACTTCTTAGGTTCAACTTGAGACAGAAAGCTGGAGTAGATTGCTGCATTTAGGTTCCTGCTCCTGGTTTGTACTCCTTGTCTTGGATCTCCAATAATCTGCTCTACTGGATGATCTCTAAGATGCCTGTTGGCTGGAGGCATCCTAACTTCTGGTTGAACCTCTTCAGCATCTCCATCATGCTGTACTTCTTGAACTTCATCAGCAATTGGTACATGTAGTTCTCCCCCTGGACAACAACTACTCTCCTCTACTTGCTGTCTTGTAGCAGGTACTTCTTCTATAGTAAGCTTGTCCATTTTCTTTGTTAAACCTGTGGGGCTGCATACAGTACTAGACAACTCATTATTAATAAGTTTAGTCTCATCAAAAACTACATGCACAGATTCTTCTACAACTTGTGTAGACAAGTTGTAGACTCTATAAGCCTTACTATTATTGCTGTACCCAACAAAAATTCCCTCTTGGGACTTGGCAGCAAACTTAGTCAAGTAAGACTTCCCATTGTTAAGTATGAAGCATTTGCAACCAAAGATCCTGAAGTAGGATAGGTTTGGTTTCCTGCCTTTCACAACTTCATAGGGGGTCTTGTTGAGGCCTTTAGTGATGGTAGCCCTATTTATAACATGGCATGCAGTGTTAACTGCTTCAGCCCAGAAATACTCTGGCAGTGTTGTATCACTTAGTAGGGTCCTACCAGCCTCTATCAAGGTCTTATTCTTCCTCTCAGCAATGCCATTTTGCTGAGGTGTTCTAGGTGAAGAGAATTCTTGAAATATCCCAAAGTCTTCACAAAGTTTTGTCATGCTATCAGACTGAAACTCAATACCATGGTCACTTCTAATCTTGACCACTGTACTATCTAGTTCATTCTGAATTTGCTTGACAAAGCTATGGAAGACACTAGGTGTTTCAGATTTCTGTCTTAAGAAGAACACCCAGGAAAACCTTGAGTAGTCATCTACAACTACAAGGGTATAGACCTTCCTACCTAAGCTGTGAACTGGCATTGGACCAAAGAGATCCAAGTGCAAGAGGTATAAACACCTCACAACATCTTTGTTTTCTATGCTTCTAAAGGTGGATTTAGTCTGCTTGCCCTTTTGACAAGCTGAGCAAATACCATCTTTAACACACTTAACTTGAGGACCATTCCTTACTAACTCTTTGCTAAAGAGTTTGCTAATAGTCTTGTAGTTAAGATGGGCTAGCCTCTTGTGCTATTTGACATAATGAGTGACTGTCTCATCAGCTACAAGACAAACTGGAGAACCATTATTCTCAACCATAATGTCTAAGCAGTAGACATTCCTCTTCCTATAACCTGTCAAAATGATCTCTTGATCACTTGACCTCTTGATATGACAACCATTTTTAACAAATGAGATGTCATATCCTACATCACTTAATTGACTTATACGTATTAGGTTGTGTTTCAACCCTTTAACATAAGCCACTTGAGTAATGGTAACCAAGTTGCTAGAAATGTTACCAAATCCTTTGATGATTCCTTTTTCAGAACCACCAAAGGTGACTTTTGGACCATCTTTTATTGGTATGTAGTCCTTTAGTAATCCTAGAGTTCCAGTCATATGTCTGGAACATCCACTGTCCAAGTACCATGTTGGGGTATGGCCACTTGGACTCACCTGCAAAACAGATTAATGAACCTTAGAACCCAAAGAATTCTTGGGTCCTTGGTACTTGTTAGTTTGCAATCTAACAAAGCTACCTACTGGCTTTCCAACAGGTAGTTTGGTACTCACTTTGGCACTAGCATTGTGCCAACAGTCCACTGCAAAATGGCCAACTTTGCCACAGCACCAGCATTCAAACTTATTGTACCTTTGTTTAGGTACTGTCTTTGCTGTCTTATCTACAGCAGACTTGTTGAATGTTGGAGCTTTGCCCTTGGACTTGGGCTTGGACTGCTCAGTCCTTGCAGGTCTAATAAAACCCAGTCCAGCCTTGCCTTTATGATGAACAAATTCATCAATTAAAGGTAGCACTGACTTAGGTTTAGAAAACCTAGCAACAAGCTCTCTCTCTTTCTGAAGATTGATCTCCAGACACTTGATTTGATCATTCTTGAAGGTGATAGTCCCCATCTGAATCACTGTTATGTGTTTCAGCCTGGCTATCTCATTAAGCTTTTGATCAAATAGCTTCTCAGAATCTGTTGCAGCAGCTCTAAAATCAGCAATTTCCTTTGCCTGACTTTTGGCTAGGGACTTGCTTTTCTTGTAAGCTTGCAACAGTACTTTATATTCATCTATAAGCTGATGAATATCATCCTCAGACTCAGATACACTTTCATCACTTGATGAAGATGAATCTGATTCTGTACTGGTACAAGAAACTGAATTTAAAGTTGAACTTTGTACCTTACTGGGTCCTGGCTGCTCCAAGGATTTTTTCACTCTCAGTCAATGCCATCAGTCCTTGGCACTGACAGTATTCTTGTTCATAAATAGACTCCATTATCTGCATAAATTCTTCTTCTTCTTCTTCAGCAAACAACCCTATGTATGCCTCAGCATCAGACTCAGTTTCTGAAGAAGAGATATCTGATAGAGTCTTCTCCTTCTTGGCAACAAAAGACTTCTCTTTCTTGCCTTTCAAATGAGTCTTCTTCTTGTCACTAGACTCTTTTCTCTTTTCAGGACAATATGCAATAACATGGCCTTGTCTATTGCAGCAATATCATACTATCTTTGAAAAAGTTGCATTGCTAGATTTTGTCCTCTTCCTGTCTTTCTTTGAAGCCTTTTTATCCTGATAAAAATCTTTTTTTCATTTTGAAGTAGAAGGCCTTGACCTCCACTGTTTCTTCTTCAAGAATTTCTGAAAGTGTCTAGTGAAGGCAGCAAAGTCTTCATCACTTTCACTACTTGCAGATTTGGTGCTGACTGACTCATCTGACTCTGATTCAACTACCTTTGGAGGTGGAGTTGATGACTTATTCCTGCACTTTCTGGAGGCTTCTGTCTTGAAGGCTACTGTTCTTTCCTTGTGCTCAGTTCTTGTTGATTTCTCCTCCTCTTTTCTCACTGTCAACTGCATCTCATATGACAACAATTTGCCAAACAGTGTAGGTGGAGGAATTTCTCCCAACTTAGCCATTTCTCTAATGACACATATCTTGGTGTCCCAATCTTTGGTTAGGGACCTTAGAAACTTGTCATTTAGTTCATAGTTACTGAACTCTCTTCCATAAGACATGAGTTCATTCACTATTCTGTAGAACTTCTTATAGCATTCAGTTATGCTATCACCCTTTCCTTGCCTAAAACTTTCATACTCCTGATTTAGCAAGGATTTTATATCTTGTCTAACTTCTTCAGATCCTTCCATATACACAATAAGAGTGTCCCACATCTCTTTGGCTATCTTACAGTGTATAAGATTCTGAAATGTTGCATCATCTATGGCACTCACTATAATGTTTTGTGCCCTCTTGTCCATGGTGGCTAGGACAATCTCATCCTTAGTCATTTCAGAGAAATCCTTTGGAGTTCTCTGATTTGCATCTAGAACAGATATCTTCATGGGCACATAAGGCCCTTCCTTTACTGTGATGTAGATCCTAGGGTCTGAGGCCTCCATAAACAGCCTTACCCTTTCCTTCCAGATCCCAAAGATCTCTTTCCTGCATATGGGCAATTTCATGGAACCCAATTCCTTGTGATTTTCAGAGGAACCCATGGTTCTTGATTTTCTTGAATCTGTATTTTGACTTAGACTGAATCTGCCACTCAGGATCTCCTCAGACTGTTAGTCCTTTTTGAGTAACCTCTCTCTGATACCACTTGAAAGATATGGTACCTAAACACCTAGAGGGGGGGGGGGGGTGAATAGGTGACCTAATCCTTTTTGAACTTTAATGGCAGCAAACAGTTATATCACAGATTTTACTCTACTTTATCACAACAATCACACAGCAAAACACAATCACAGCACAGCAGACACAGTGTTTTATAGTTGTTCCCCAAGCTTTGGGTACATCCACTTTCCCCCTTCGCCTATCTAGCAGTGTACTAGATTCGGCCAAACTTCTCCACTAGCTCAGAACCCAAATTGGTTCCTACACCTCAGGCCCAAGGCCCTACAACTCAGCTTTTCCCAAAGCCTACACTCAGCCACAAAGGCCTACACTCGGCCAATCAAGGCCTACACTCAGCCAACAAGGCCTACACTCAGAGATGTCAATCTCCTACACTCAGGCTCTCAAGCCCTACCCTCAGCCTTTATAATTACAGGCTTACAATTCACTCAGATCCAAAGGATCCTATAAGATAAAATGATTTTACAAATATTAACTCAACAACTCAGAAACAAGAGAGGGGAGTTGAGAGTTTCTTGATGAGTTCTTGGAAGAACTCAGCTGGATTCAATCTGACTTAGCTTTCTTCAAAGCTTCTTGAAAGTAGAACTGAATAAGAATGAATCCTCTGCAGTTGATCCTTGATCTCTGCTTCTTAAGATCCAGAATATATCTGAACCCTTCTTCTCAGCCTAGTTCCAAAGGCTGATTTCTTGGATGGAGCCCTCTCTCTCCAACTTCTTAGATCTGCACAGCTAGATCTTCTTGATTTGATACTTGATCAATAACTCTGTGATCCACTTTAATAACTTGTTCAACAATAATCTGTACCACCTTGACAACAACTTAAACAACCAGTTTCTGTAAACTGTATGAGCCTATTTATAGGCCTTCTTCATGGTAACCGGCTGGTCCGGTCCATAACTGAATTCTGACATCTCTAACAGGTGCTGTAGACCGGCTGGAACGGCAGCTGTCAAGTCATCCAGTCAATTCTTGAAAATCTCTAACTGTCTGAAAGTGTCGAGACTTTCTGTCTTTAAGTGTCGACACTTATAGACCAAGTGTCGACACCAGTTATGTAAGTGTCGACACAAGTCTACAAGGTGTCGACACAACTCCTTGTGTTGTAGATACTATGTCTCGACACAGATTCTTCTGCATGTGTCGACACTGAAATTGAGTGTCGACACAAGTACTTGATCTTCTATAACTTGCTGAATTCTTCTAAGTGTCGACACATCTCCTTTATGTCGACACAACTTCTTGTGTTGAATCTGTTAAGTGTCGACACTGCTTCTTGGTGTCGACACATAGTCTTCTATGTTGATACTTGCTGAGTGTCGACACAGCTCCTTGTGTCAACACTTGATTCTTCTGTTGAGACTTCAGCTGAGTGTCGACACATTCCCTTAGTGTCGACACTTGTACTTAGAATAATTTGATGATCTTGCTGTTCTTTACTAAGTGTCGACACAGCTCCATGTGTCGACACTTTCTTCAAGTGTAGAGTCTTCAGCTGAGTGTCGACACATTGTTCTAGGTGTCGACACTTACTTCATGTGTTGACTCTTCTGTTGAGTGTCGACACATTGTTCTTGGTGTCGACACTTTAACTTAGTTTCTGCTGACTTTTGCTGAGTGTCGACACAGCTCCTTGTGTCGACACTTTCTGGTGTAGACACAGTTCTTCAAGGTGTCGACACTGCTGTTAAGTGTCGACACTTTCTGTCTGCACTTTTCTTCACAGAGTGTCGACACAAGCTCCAAGTGTCGACACTTTCTGTCTGGTGTCGACTCTGCATACCAGGTGTCGACACAATGACTCCTAGTGTCGACACTGCTTGTCTGGGTGTCGACACAAGTCTTCTTGAGTGTCGACACTTTCCCTCTGGGTGTCGACACATAGACTTAGAAACTTTTTGCTTCAGTCCAGTAATTACTTAACCTGCACAAGTAAACTCAACATACATCAAATACATTATGATGTATATCATTGAGTTGGGTGAGGCTTCTTCAAATCAGGTACATTTAACCAATGTACCCAACAATTTCCTTCCATACAAGGCTTCGTAAGGCGCCATCCTGATGCTGGACTGGTAGCTGTTGTTATAGGAGAACTCGACCAGGGGTAAGAGCTTCTCCCACGTTTCCACGCGGTCCAAAATTCATAGCCTTAAAAGATCTTCCAGCGTCCGATTGGTGCGTTCCATCTGCCCATCTATCTGGGGATGGAATGCGGTGCTGAAGGTCAATCGCGTGCCTAAGTAAGCCTGCACGGATCTCCACTCCCTGGAAGTGAACCGACCATCCCGATCCGACACGATCCTCTTGGGCACCTTGTGATATCGAACGAACTGCTCCACAAATCTCCGCACTAGTACTCCCACAGAGTCATCCTTCCTGATCGGAATGAATCTGGCCACCTTCGTCAACCGATCGACGATGACCCAAATCGAGTCGTTTACCGTCCATGATCGGGGAAGTACATGAATAAAGTCCATCGCGATGTCTTCAAACTTCCACTCCGGTACCGAGAGTGGTTGCAACAATCCTGCGGGGTTTTTGCACTCCGCCTTCACTAGCTGGCACGCCTCGCAGTGGGTCACAAACTGAGTGATATCCTTCTTCATGCCTGGCCAGTACGTAGTATTTTTCAAGTCCGCAGCCATCTTCGTGATCCCTGGGTGCACCGAGTATCTACTGTGGTGGGCCTCCTCCATAATATCTTCCCGGACCTGACCTCCTTCCGGTATATAAGTCTGACCTCTAAAGCATACCACGCCGTCCCTCATCGTGTAATCCCCTGCTGCACCGTTCCCCAAGGCCCAAAATATCGGCTCCAATTTGGCATCCCGTCTCTGCCCATCTCTGACTCGGTCCCGGATATCGTCTGTAGCACTCATCGCAGCTAAATACTCCATGTAAAGCTCTGGGTCCTCGAACGACAGCAGTGTGATGTCCATATCCTCCAATCTCCTCACCAGCTCCATAGACATAACCTGGGGCCCGAATTCAGAAGTGGCAGCTCTCCGACTCAATGCGTCGGCCACCACGTTTGCCTTCCCTGGATGGTAGTGCATCTCATACTGGTAATCCGCTAAGAACTCCACCCAGCGCATCTGCCTGATATTCAGCTCCTTCTGTATGTCCACATATTTCAGGTTCCTGTGGTCGGAGTAGATGTCGCAGTGGACTCCATAAAGATAGTGGAGCCAGACCTTCAAAGCAAAAACGACTGCTCCCATCTCAAGGTCGTGCACCAGGTAGTTCTGCTCGTGCTTCTTCAACTGGCGAGACGCATACGCAATCACATGGCCCTTCTGCATCAGTACAACTCCCATACCCTGGTAGGAAGCATCGGTGTAGACCTGAAATTCTTCTCTCCCCGAGGGGAGAGCAAGTATAGGAGCCGAGGTGAGTCGATCCTTCAGCTCCTGGAAAGCCGCCTGGCACTGCGGGGTCCAAACGAAAGGTACCTCCTTCTTCATCAAAGATGTGAGTGGGAGGGAAATTCGAGAGAATCCCTCCACTAACTTTCGGTAATAACCGGCAAGTCCTAGGAAAGATCGTACGTCGGTGGCTACCTTCAACTGTGGCCAATCTCGAACTGCCTGAATCTTTGCCGGATCCACTGCCAACCCAGCTCCACTGATAATATGCCCTAGGAAGCCCACCTCCTTCAACTAGAACTGACATTTGCTGAACTTTGCATATAAATGATTCTCCCGCAGTCTTTGTATGGTCAGTGCCAGATGGTGAGTGTGCTCCTCCTCCGTTCTCGGGTAGATGAGGATGTCATCGATAAACACAATGACAAACACATCTAGATACTCCTTGAAAACCTGGTTCATGAGGGTCATGAACGTCGATGGTGCATTCGTGAGCCCGAAGGGCATCACTGTAAACTCGAACAGTCTGTACCTACTACTGAAGGCGGTCTTTAGAATGTCCTCCTCTCGAATCCGTAGTTGGTAATAGCCTGACCTCAAATCAAGTTTTGAGAAGAAATGCGCTCCTTCCAGTTGGTCGAACAACTCGTCAATCCATGGCAGCGGGTATGTATTCCGAACCGTCAATTTGTTCAGCGCTCGGTAATCAATACACAAGCGGAGACTTCCGTCCTTCTTCTTGACAAATAGCACCGGGGCTCCCCACGGCGAAGAGCTTGGCCGGACAAACCCTGCCTCTACTAGTTCCTGCAACTGACTTCGGAACTCTGCCAACTCCTTCGGGGCCATCCGGTAAGGAGCCCTTGATGCCGGCTTGGACCCCGGCAGAAGCTGTATCTGGAAGTCCTGCTCTCGGTGCGGCGGTAGTCCTGACAGTTTCTCTGGAAAGACGTCAGCGAAATCTCGCACCCTTAGGATGCCTGCCACAGACCCCTTGGCCTATGCCATCTCAAAAAGAATCTAATAAACCTCCTCTCCCTGCAGATGAGCCTTAACAACCTGTACTGAAGATAAGAGTATACGAGAGGCAGATCTTATACCTTCGATCATAATTACCGAGTCCCCGTGCCTCACGGTGACCCTCTTTGCTTGGCAATCAATCTGGCCATGGTTCTAGTGCAACCATGTCATGCCCAAGATCAGCTCGAAGACTGGGATCCTTATGATCATTGCAGATACTTCGAATGACTTCCCGCCAATCTCCGCCTCCATGTTGCAGTGGGTAGAGGTGATTAGCTATGATCCGTCGGGTAGACGCACCCTCCTCATCAGGCATGTGAACCGCTCCACTCCTTCTAGCCCTTCCAGAAAGGCCTCCGACACAAATGAGTGTGAGGTACCCGTGTCGAATATAGTATAGGCGGGCTTGCCGCTGATGAAGACTATACCTGAGACGGTTAAATGTCTTAGTATTCTATAACGAGTTTTCTTTCCTAGTTATTCTACCTAGTGCAGTTCTACCAATTTGACAACTGAGAAAGGGGATTCTATTTAAATAATTAAACATCTTAGCGTACTTGCTATGACTTGCTCTGGGTTCCGAGGCTGCGCCAGGTCCAAAGCATACACCTGCTCTCTTTCTTATCTACGATCCCCTCCCTGGTATCCACGTACTCAGCCACGATCTCGGCCTCCGAAATGCTGAGCAGGTGGGCCACCCTGTGGTGCTGGAGGTAGTGCCCCCCTCATGGGGCAGTTTCTCCGGAGGTGCCCAATCTGATGACAATGGAATCACTCTGGCGGGGGATACGCCATACCCCTAGGTCTCGACATCTCCTGCATCCGAAGAGGTTGAGGGGCCAATATCACCTGCTCCCTCGGCTCCTGCCTCACTTCCTGATGAGGTTGGTCCTCTGTCCTTCTCCCATCTGGTATAGCACGTCGCCGCTGATCATTTCTGGCTCTCCGGCCCTGATCCTCCGCTTGCTGCTTCCGGCCCCGAGTGGTGTGCCAATTAGCCTCAATCCTCTTTGCCATCTCCAAAATCCGGGAGATAGGCCCGTCAGATACAAACAACAAGGCCTCCCTCAAATCCTCTTTCAGGCCCTTATAAAACCTCCTGATGTACCCTGCTTTGTCCAGCTGGTAAGAATCTGCATATCGAGCCAAATGGTCGAACTCCCGATGGTACTCCACCACCGTCATGGTGCCCTGCTTCAGCTGTAAGAACCGCTCCTCCAACTCATCCTTGGCCGACTGCGGAACAAAATGCTCTAGTAGCGCGGCCCTGAATTTTTCCAGGTAATTTTCGCAACCTCCCTGTCGGCAAACGTCGTGTCCAGTAGCGTCTTCCACCACCTCTTGGCATGGGACTCCAGGCAAGAGACAACCAAGGCCACCCTCTCCTCCCAGGGCCACCGTATCCTGGTCAGCATTTCGTACATAATATCCAGCCACTCTTCCGTCCGAACTGTCGATTCTGTCCCCAAGTAGGACGTCGGAGAAAGTCCTCGGAAGATGCTCAACCAGTTGGCCCCCGGGTTTGGCCGCGGAGCCGGAGCCTGTTGAGTCCGAAAGGCCTCAAGGATAGCTGTAAGAGTCTGCCCCATGTCTGACTGAAGGAAAGGAGTGGGGACCGGTGGAGTAGGTTGTGTTGGAGGCTTCGTAACAAAATCCATAATGAGAAAACGTTCAATCTTTACTAAAAATGGAATTTATATGTGATCCCCATATGGGCACACCATTGCTTCCGCTGCTTAGTTTGTCTCCAAACTAAACTCGAGCGGGGGTGACCTAGGGTAGTGGACTGCTACGTTTATTTTGATCGATGTTACCCTCTAATACCACTTGTAAGATGTAACATCCCATGTTACTTCTGGACCCTTCAACTTAGATTGGGTTAGGCTTAGGGTGAATTTAAGGGGATCAACTAGGTTTGACCCTAGATAGTGGGTGGTAGCCATGTGGGGGCCACTATAGGATCATAGTCAAACTAGGTCAAATTAGCCTAAGTGGGGACCCTAGGCACACCATGACCCCACCACATTGCCCTAACCCTAAAGACAATCTAAGTGGACCCTAGGGCATGTCACTAGGTCAACACTTTGACCCCAATTGACCAAAGTCAACCTTGAGCTTAATTTGGTCAAACCCACACTCATAAGCCCAATTAGCCTAAGTAGGGCACCCCCTTGACCCAACCCAAGTTGGGTGGTGCCAATAGACCCATTTCCACCAAGTAGGGTCAGCCCACCCACCATGGTTGACCAAGTCAACTCCCCAAGTCAACAAGTCAACAAATTGACCTAAAGGAGTGAAATGAAGACCAAGCCATTTTCCCTTGGACCAAGCCCACCAAAATTGGCCCATGGCCAGCCCAAGTGAACAAGACCAGTCCTACCCCTCTAAATCAGGAGAGAGAATACATGCAAGGGGGTAAAATTGGGATTTTAAGGGTAGGAGGAGAGAGAAAATGGAAAGGGAGGGAATGGTGGCCACATGGCCACCCCATCACCTGGTTTTATCTGCCCAAAACCAGATGGCCGACCTTCTCTCTCCATTTCCAGCAGAAAACCGGGGCTGTGTGCCACTTGGCAGCTGAGCGGAGCAAACAAAGCTCAAACCGAGCTCAATTAAGGTGTATCTCCATGTACAGCCAAGTTCAGTCCAAACAGACCTCACTAGAAGCTTCAGGAGATAGAAGGGAGTGGGAATCGAGTGCTGGATCATGGAGAATGGTGGAGGATCGAGCTTTCGGGGTGGAGCTCGCCGGCGTACCACCACCACGGCAAACTGCCGCCTGACCCGCAGCCAAGCCCCAATTTAGGTGCGTTTCGCCTCGCCTCTTCCTGTACTAGATTTCTAGATCCATTTAGGGAGATATCGGGCTCAATCGAGCCCGATGCCATGAGAGGAAAATAGAGAAAGCCGAGCTTTTTCTTATTGCTCGGGTTCGCCGGAGGAGCCAACTCCGGCGGCCCCACCGCCGGGAAACGCTAGCCCCCACCTTAACGAAGGTGGTGGCGATATCCGCCGGCGGTGGTGGTGGCTCAGCTGGCCGGAAATCGCCAGCCAACATCGTCCAGGCAAACGCAATCGCAGCCGTCAATCCATTGGGGACGATGAACCGATCCCGTCGGTTTAGGCTTTAAGATTCGTGCAATGATATTGAAATGATTTAATTAATATATGATGAATAGTGAATTCCTGTCACACAATTACAGTGACTTTGCATGTTAATTTTAGGCCTCTTAGAGGCATTTATAGAACTTGGTCTCTCAATGAAAATTGTAGGTGATGGTCTTATATTTAATTTGCCACCTTAAAGGTGGGATTTGGTGTAGTGTACAGTCCTGTAGGGCATTTCTCCTAGGACTGGTCCTAGAGTAGGGCAGAAATTAATTTGGATGCCCAGGTCAAACCAGTAGTCACCATGGCCCCAAATTTTAGGCACATGCATGATTAGGGCATACTTAGCCCCTGCCAAAAAGTAGGAATTTTTGGAGAAACTGTTCCTATATTGTTTGCCAAAATATCAAAATATAAATAAGTGAAATATATGGAGTTTTACACCTCCCCATGGTCCCAAATCTTGGTGGTAGGTCAATGGGGACACCCTTGGTGCATGCTAAAAATTTCAGCACCTTGGGTTCACTTCATGTTGGAGAATCCACTTGCATGTGTTAGCTCATGTTTTGCCTTGGTGTGCAAATAGTAAAAATTCAAATATGATGTATTCAGCCCCATGGTGGCATGCAAAGATCTTGGAATTATTTACAGTGGTTCATTAGGGTAAATTTCATAACTCAAATTTATCATAGAATTTTTGGAATCAAAAATTCCATTTATTGGAATTTATTTTAAATATGGCTATTTTGGAAATAAAATTGGAAAATAGGTTTTTCCTCAAGCACAAATCCTAAAATTTTGCCAAGGCATAGATAATGTTACATTTGACTTAGGAAAAATATGATCCCTCTGTTTTGAAGAATGTTTGGATTAGATATCTCAAGTTTCCCATTTTACCCTTACTTCATTTAATTCTTGAAATGATGGATATGCACCTCAGAAAAATTTGGGATTTATTCTACTGCTATAAAATGGTATTATTAGTGTTGTATAAATTTCTCAGAATTAATGGATGCATTGTTAGTTGTTAAATTAATACAATGGCATTTTTGGTAAATATGTTATAATGGAATTCTATAGGCCATTACACAATAAAAAATTGATGAGACTCTGCCAATAGTCATAAATTAGTATTCTAAATGTTCTGTAAGTTTTCTGGAATTGTTGATTACATATTGCCTATACTTCATTTGGAAAACGGAATTTATGTGAATTTGGTATTAAATAATAAATGGGAATAAATAATTAAAGGAAAAATTATGAAACTCTGTAGGCAGCAATATTTTATCATTATACAACTCAGGAAAAATTTCCTAGGTCAGTGGATGTTAAAGTATACTACTTCATGTGTAAAGTGACCTAGTATTTAATTTAAAAGATTTAATTAAAGGATTATTTGGCAAGGAAAATTATGAGAATTCATAGGGTAGTTCCCTTAGTCCATACCACCCTAGGATAAATATTTAGGGCCAAGATGCCTTAAGTTTTGGAAGATCACATTTTTAGGGTAATAATAGGACATGGTCTACATATAACATAAATAGGTCTTGCCTTAGGGGTTACCAGGGGATTGATTATCGGCAGAAATAAGAGAGTTCAACATGAATAACCCTGGTGGGAAGAATTGTCTTAGTGAGAGATCAAAAGTGCAAGTCTTAGATAGCAACTGGAGTGGGGGTCGACGGAAGACCGTCGGTCTCCCGGTAACACTTTAAGTCACTAGGGTTGTACTAGAGCAATAAAGAGAGTTGGGGAGAAACATGGGTAGCCATCAACTAAAATAAATATCCTTGCGAAAGGGAATGCTGGGCGTAATCCCAACACAATTCCTAGTGCCCCTTGAGAGCCCTTCACAGGGAATACCGGGGGCAGTCCTGTGATTAACCTTAAATCTCTAAGTATAATAACCCGTAGACAAGAGTAGTCTAATAGGTTAGGACATTATTGTACCTTCTCGCCCGTGTAGGGTTGGAGAGATTCATGATATATGCTCACCCGTTTTGGGGTTTGAGGGAGTTGGTATAAAGGCACTAATGTGCATTCTCACCCATTTTGGGGTTTGAGGGAGTTGGTATAAAGGCACTAATGTGCGTTCTCACCCGGGTTTGGGTTTGAGGGATTCAGGACGGGTTTGGTCCTACGAGCGGGAGGCTCGGAATGAAATACTTGCATGTGCATAAATATCGTGGCGGGGCATGCGGTACTGGCCGTTCGTCACACCGATGGCAGTACGGTGCACCAGGCGGTTGTGAGAGTTAGAGGGTCCAGTGGGTTGTTTTACACTGCGATCTGGAGGACGATTCCCGATAACACACATCCGACCCAACAAGACTTACGGGTTTGTCAGCAAAGTACATACGCGAGGCTCTAGAGTGCACCTTGGACGTGTACAGAGGCGTATGAGAGGGGTCTAAGGCTTGGTAGTGTGCATACCGGTCTAGAAGCGGAGACGCCCGCTCCGCTGCTGCCGTAGCCACAGCGGTGGTACCCGAGAGTGATGCTAGCTCTCAAAAAGTGGGAACTAAAGGTCTGTGATCACAGAGTCGTTGTGTGTGAGTTGCACTTGCCTGCGCATAAAATTACATCATATCATTCATTCATATTAGGTCATACGCTTCATAGATCCTTATCATATAAATTAGTATGGGCTCTTTTATATGATAAGTTAAATTTCCTGTAAATCCTAACTTATATATTTGTATGGGCATTTATATAAGTTAGGGTACGTTTGTGATGATAGTATAGTGGTAGTTTAGTTTATTTACTTGTTCATACTACTGTGCTTTACTTTCCTTTACTGCACTGCTCTTACTTACTACCTGTACCATACTTAGAACTGCTAGAGTAGAACTACATTACTTATTACAACTATAGTTAGATACTGTCACCTGCTTCCACTTTGCTACCCCTTTTGTTGTCCTCCGCTTCGTCCTCCCGCTCGGTGCTTAGGAGCTGCGGGGTGAGGTGCGGAGGAAACGACTTAGTCTTTTTGACTAATGGTCGGTGACCAACTATTTTTAGGAGCCCGTGGAGATGGAGCACCAGCACGTCGAGGAGGCAGGACATGAGGAGCAGATACCGCTTCAGCAGGCTACTACCACTACTGTGCGTCCTCAGGTGGGACTAGATCTGACGTTCTAGTATAGCTTCCGCATTTATTATTTTGTGAGAGAGTGATTTTGATGTACTGGGCATAAGCCCTTTTTACTCTTTCATTTGTACTCTTCTGTGGACTATAGTGATGTACTTTTCATTTTATTTATATGATTGTACTATGTGGCTTGTGGACTGATGGTTTCATATACAGTTTTACTTCTTTCTTCTCATATTGGCCTACAGGTTAAATGATCGTACTAGCCGGCAGAATCGGCGTGTTACGGTGTCGACTAACCCGTGAGTTAGTGCCACCGTAAGACGGTGGTTCTGGGCATAAGATCAGGTAGCCCTCCTTGGTAAGGGAGAGGGGGGGGGGTCTTACAAACTGGTATCACTTGAACAACGATCATATGAGAAAGAAGTCCACAACATGGAACCACCCCCGCCCGAGCACTAGTTTGCGGACAAACTATGCAGCGGAAGCAGTGGTGTGCCCATGTACAAAAGTCACATAAATGGTCCACACAGTACAATGAGTTAGGCCAGTTCTGTTTTTAACCTTACCTTTATGCAACCTCCACAGGTCGCTGCACCGCAAAATGTGGCTCCTCCCCCTCCAGCTGCCACTCCATTCCTACATACGGAGATAGGGCAGACCTTGACGGCGATTCTAGATGCCTTCAGATCCCAGCAAGTCCCGGCTCCACAGCCAAATCCGGGGTCGAGCTGGCTGAGTGCATTCAAAAGCCTGTCCCCACCGACGTACTGTAGGACAGAGGATGCAGTGAAGACGGAAGAATGGCTGGAGGCCATACACGAGATCTTAGCAGACATCAGCTGCCCAGTCGGCGAGGCAGTACCTCTAGCCACCTCTGTGCTAGAGGCTCATGCGAAGAGATGGTGGAAATCAGTCCGAGAGACTACTTATGCGGACTTTGAGCTGTCAGAGATATCATGGGAGGAGTTTGGCGATGTGTTTCTGGAGCACTTCGTCTCTGCTACGGACAGAGATGCCTTGGAGGAGAGGTTTTTGAACCTCAAGCAGGGGATTAGATCAGTGATAGAGTATCAAAGAGAGTTCTCCCATTTGGCCAGGTTCGCAGGGATTCAGGATACCGATGATAGGAGGTATGCCAAGAGGTTCTATCGGGGCCTCAGGGATGATTTGAGGCAGGCCTTGCTGTTTATTTCTCATGGCACATCTAGGCAGATCATTGAGATGGCGAAGAAGCTGGAGGCTGACCAGCTGATGGTGCGAGCCGGAGGGAAGAGACCATTTGAGGGGTCGACATCAGGAGAGAGCAGCAGGGGCTCTCAGAGAGGCAGGACTATCAGATACAGGAAGGGTGGGGGACGTCGTCGTCCCAACTTCAGGTAGGAGCAGGGGCCTCCTCCAGCATTGGCTCCCCCACCTCTACAGATGGATGATCTGAGGAGACAGGATGACCGAGGCCACCGACAAGTGGTTTGTTACGGATGCCGCCAGCCCGGGCACATTAGGTCGGAGTGCCCGCATCGATTCCATCCCCCTCCTCCTCCTCCACCTCCAGTGGCCCCAGTACAGCAGGGCCGAGGACGAGGCCGAGGATGAGGCCGAGGCCGGGGATATCACGGCAGGAGATGCGAGCAGGTGCAGATATACGCCTTGGACCTTACAGAGCCGAGGAACCCCGAGGAGGTTATCACAGGTACTTAAAGTTAATTATTGATTTTCTTGAATTTTCAATTATATATATAGTACCTGGAACTATAGGATAATAATTAACTTTCACGTAAACAAACCTCAGGCATAGTTATGATCAGCGGCAAGCCCGCTCATACTCTCTTCGACACGGGTGCATCGCACTCATTCGTATCCGAGGAATTCATCGACGGACTCGAAGGCGTGGAGAGGTTTCCTGGACTAGAGATGAGGGTGCGTCTACCCGATGGGTCGGAGCTGCGGACCACTGCACATTGTGATATGGAGGCCGAGATTGGCGGCAAGGCATTTGAGGCGCCGACAACTATTCTGAAGCTGCAGGACTTTGACTTGATTTTGGGCATGGCCTGGTTGCATCGGAACCATGCTCAGATAGATTGTCCGTCCAGGAGGATCACGCTAAGGCATGGCGACTCTCATGTTATCGTTGAAGGTATCCAGCCTATCTGCCACCTACTGTTATCTTCTGTACAGGCTGTGAAGGCCCATGAGCAGGGTGAAGAAGTCTATCTTGTCTGCTTCGAGATGGTGGGAGCAGAGACGACTATCTCAGATATTCCGGTGGTCCGGGATTTCTCCGACGTATTCCCGGAGAAATTGCCAGGGCTACCACCTGCTAGAGACTTGGATTTCAGGATTCAGCTAGTACCTGGAGCGAGGCCGGTGTCCCGGGCACCCTACATGATGGCTCCCAGGGAGTTAGCAGAGTTCAGGACTCAACTACAGGAGCTAGTCGAGTCAGGATTTGTGCGGCCCAGTTCATCGCCATGGGGAGCGCCAGTTCTCTTTGTAAAGAAGAAGGACGGATCACTGCGACTATGCATAGATTACCGGGAGCTGAACCGGTTAACGGTACGCAATACCTATCCTCTGCCTCGGATAGATGAGTTATTTGACCAGCTACATGGAGCCTTCTGGTTCTCCAAGCTAGATTTGCGATCCGGCTACTACCAGCTCCGTATCAGGGAAGAGGACATACCGAAGACGGCATTCAGTTCACGCTATGGATTATACGAGTTCACGGTGATGCCTTTTGGGCTAAGGAATGCCCCTGCCGCATTCATGAGTCTAATGAACCGTATATTCGAGCCTTTCTTAGACCGCTTCGTGATTGTATTCATCGACGACATCCTTATATATTCTCGGACTCAGGAGGAGCATACGGAGCACCTGGCGCAGGTCTTGCAGAGGCTGAGGGAGACCCAGATGTATGCAAAATTTTCAAAGTGCTAGTTCTGGTTGCAGGAGGTGGCTTTCCTGGGGCACACGATCAGTGGGGCTGGGTTAGCAGTGGACACAACCAAGATAGAGACAGTGAGGGATTGGCCACGGCCGAAGACCGCATCTGACATCCGCAGTTTCTTGGGACTAGCCGGGTATTATCGCAAGTTCGTGGAGGGGTTCTCGAGGATAGCACTCCCCCTCACGTCCTTGACGAAGAAGGACACAGATTTTGTTTGGTCAGAGCGGTGTGAGACGGCTTTTCAGGAGCTGAAGGACCAACTCATCTCATCCCCCATTCTTGCGCTTCCATCCGGGAGCAAAGGATTCCAGATCTACACAGACGCCTCTTATCAGGGGATGGGTGCGGTTCTGATGCAGCATGGACATGTTATTGCTTATGCTTCGAGACAGTTGAAGAAGCATGAGCATAACTATCCAGTACATGACCTAGAGCTCGGGGCTGTGGTTTTCGCCCTAAAGATATGGAGGCATTATTTATACGGGATTCATTGTGACATCTTTTCAGATCACAAGAATCTCAAGTATATCGATACACAGAAGGACCTAAACCTGAGACAGAGGAGGTGGCTGGAGTTCCTCTGTGATTATGATTACAAGATCCACTATCATCCGGGAAAAGCGAACAAGGTAGCAGATGCTTTGAGCAGGAGGGACGGCACTTCTGGACCGGAGCCCCGATTGATGTCTATAGAGCTGCTACAGATGATGGAGGACATGCACATTACCATGGTGTCCGAGACCGAGCCAGTAGTATATAGAGAGTATTTGAGCTCAGTGATCAGTGGCGATGATATACAGGAGCGCATCCGAGCACATCAGAGGCTGGATGCTGCGTTACAACCGATTTTCAGTGCCCTAGAGAGGGGCAAGGTCGAGGACTACACGCTACAGGATGATCTTCTTCGGTTCCGGGGGCGCATCTACATACCAGCAGGGGGCAGTATCCGGGATGACATACTCAGAGAGGCACATTGCTCGAGATATTCAGTGCACCCCGACATCACCAAGATGTGGGCAGATTTGCGGAGGTCTATGTATTGGCCTGGGATGAAGAGGGAGATCACGGATTTTGTGACCCATTGCGAGACCTGCCAGCGTGTGAAGGCAGAATGCAAGAGCCCGAGAGGTTTACTACAGCCACTGCCAGTTCCAGAATGGAAGTTCGAGGACATTGCTATGGACCTTGTACATGGATTGCCTCGCTTCCACTCTGGGCATGATTCTATATGGGTTATAGTGGATAGATTGACCAAGGTAGCGCGGTTTATTCCAGTTCGAAAGGATGCCCCAGTTGCAGTTCTGGTGAGATTTTTTGTGGAGCAGTACGTCAGATATCATGGCATCCCCTGGTCGATTGTTTCGGACCTTGATGGTCGGTTCACTTCGAGCGAGTGGAGGGCCGTGCATGCTTACTTGGGATCTCGGCTTACCTTTAGTACCGCCTTCCATCCGCAGACCGACGGACAGACCGAGCGGACCATCCGGACCATGGAGGATCTGCTCAGACTATGCATATTGGACACGGGGAAGCCTTGGGAGAGGCTGCTGCCATTGATTGAGTTCTCGTATAATAACAGCCACCAGGCTAGCATCAGGATAGCTCCATACGAGGCACTTTATGGGAGGAGATGCCGGACACCACTATCATGGGTTCAGGATGTGGATACCAGGGCTCTTGGATCTGATTATATAGAGGATACTGAGGCTCAAATTCGATTGATCAGAGATCGGCTACTAGAGGCCCAGAGCAGGCAGGCAAAGTATTATGATGCTCGGCACCGGAAGGTGGAGTTCCAGGTTGGAGACAGAGTATTCTTGAAGATACGTCCAGTACCCGGTGTCTCTCGGGTGCGGAGGCACAAGAAGCTCAGTCCACGATACATGGGGCCATACCTGATCCTGGAGCGAATCGGCCCCTTGGCTTACCGACTGCAGCTGCCACCGGATTTGGGTGCATTACATGACATCTTCCATGTCTCTTCCTTGAGAAGAGCTCTCCTTCGGCCAGAGCAACACGTTACTACTACAGTCGGACCGGTAGAGCCTGACAGATCAGTGAGATTGGAGCCGATCCGGATTGACGATACAGCCATTCGAGTGTTGCGGAAGAAGAAGGTGTTGGAGTTACCATGATGATCTGGAAGTGATCAAACATATGATCTCACTGCCAACGCGATATGAGCCTGCAGGGTCGCACATAAGAGCTGTGAAGAAGTTGGTTGATTGACTGTGTTGGTAAAGGTTACCAATCACCGACCTGAATGGGGTTGTGGGCAAAGTGTTGCCTTAAAGAATCATCGGGTTGGGCAAATGTTGCCTCGAAGGATTGGTAAGAATAGTCGGCCGAGGGTCGACGAGAATCGTCGAGAATAGTTCTCTGATTCTCGCCGATCGACGAGAATCGTCGAGAATAGTTCTCTGATTCTCGCCGATCGGCGTGTATCGTCGACCCTATTCGACGTGTATCGTTAGTAATTCTCGACGATCGACGAGAATCGTCAACCTGCGATTCGACGTGAATCATCGGGCATTCTCGCCGATTGATACTCGCCGAATCTGCTGGTGATTCTCGCCGACCGATTCTCGCTGACTGGTTCTCGCCGATTCTAGCCGATACTCGCCGATCCTTAGTGATTCTCGACGATCGATTCTCACCGATCGGCTGGTCATTCTCGCCGATTCTGGAACCCCTATTTCGGGGTGGTCTGCGGATAGCGATTTTTCTGGGTTTATTTATATCTTTGGTATAAATAGGACACTTAGGGTTTTCGGGAAAGAGCTCGCGATTTTCTCCTGTAGCAGATCGAAACCCGCGACGGAAGAGTTCCGTTCCGCGATCGTTCCGCCGATCCCGAATCTTGCCGCCGACGGAAGGGTTCCGCCTCCGCCGTGTTCGCTCCGTCGACCCCCTCTTCTCCGGCGATCGTCGCTGGCGCTGCAATCCCTGGCGCGGACCTAGCAGTCCGTGGGAAAGCAAGGTGCGGTCTTCTCCTTCCCGATAATCCATGCGACGGATAGATCGGCGTTCTCCCGCTCGTGTGGACTTCTGCAGAAACATGGACATTATTCCACGTAGAACTCGCCGCTAGCAGGAAGAAGAAATTTGGAGCATCTCCGTTGAGTTGTGACTCAACGCCACCAAGGTAATTTTTGCTTAGTTGTTGCTAACTTCTTGATTCAACGTTCATAGCCCGATCCACATCTCTTTGGGTTTTTCTTGATGTTTATTTTTCCGCTGCGTGCACAACCATTGTGCCATCCTCATAGAGAGACCCAACGGTGGTATCAGAGGGAGGTTTCGGCCATGATCGTTGTTTTGGAAGTTTATTATTCCAGTGCGTGTAAACCTAGGGATTTAGAAGTGTTCTAAATGTCTAGATTTAGTCTTGGTTCCCGCCAAGAACGTCTGGAATTGCGTGGGAATTTCTAAGTGTTAGAAATTGTTGTCTCCTTAGCAGTAACCATCCCTCGAGTATGTTTTGGATTGTGAATCCAACATAGAGAGATGAGCTTGTCTACTGCTTTAAGTTGAGTTGTCTTCGCCTTTGTCCAATGCATGTAAATCTGAGGATTTGGAAATTTCCGGATGTTCAGATTTAGCCCTTCCTTCTGTCAAATGTTGATGGTGTCAGGATGTGCACATAAGAGATGCATGTGGTTTTAGAAATTTTGTTTTTCTTTGGATGTGCACATTGATCAAATGTTGATCATGGTTAATTGTTAACCTATAATTGAAAAATCCCTTCATCTAATATTAAGTGTTCGGATGCCTTCCGATGGATGACACTCTTCCTGCCTCGATCGATGAAGTGTGGGCTTGCCAAAGCAAGGTGCATTAATCTATCTTGGTAAGGGTGCGAGCGGATAATTGTGATATCCCACTGTCGACATCGGGTCATACTTAACTAGGTGACCTCAAAGGTTGAGTGCCTAGAGGCATAGGGTTGGCATGCACCATATGATGGATGCGAATAAGGAGTTATTCACCAACCATACAAGAATTGCATGAGGATGCAATTGGCAAGCGTTGCCTACCTAAATAACCGCATCGTGAGAGGAACGCCAAAGAGGACTCATAGTGTTGGTGAAATACGGATCTTGTCCACTAAGAGAGTAGCTCGCATGAACTCTCCGAATTGTTAGTGAGGGCTATCATTTCGAATAAAATAGTGGGAGTATTTTAATTGAAGTCCAAATTAAAATAAATTGTATTTGAAATTTGGTACTGATTTTATTCTACATAAATTCTTGTAGAATTCCATGGCAAGTGTTTCACACTCCACGTTGTCTCTGAGAGCCATCCTTGAGAAGGATAAGCTCAGTGGGACAAATTACATGGACTGGTACATGAACCTGAGAATTGTTCTCAGGCAGGAGCGAAAGCTCTATGTCTTGGAAGAAAAAGCCCCCGAGGTGCCGACCGGGAACTCTTCCCGTGCTGAGAAGGATACTTATAAGAAGTATACTGACGATACTTTGGATGTCGAATGCCTTATGCTTGCCACCATGAACTCTGAGCTTCAGAAGCAACATGAGAACATGGGGTGCAAGGAGATTGACGAGCATCTCAAGAAAATGTTTCAAGGGCAGGCTCGTCAAGAGAGGTTCGACATCACGAAAGCGTTGTTTCAGTGCAAGATGGGAGTTCGAGACTCAGTAGGGACTCACGTACTCAAGATGATTGGGTATATAGAGAACCTTGAAAGGCTGGGTTTTCCTCTTGGTCAAGAGTTGGCCACGGATCTGATCCTGCAATCGTTGCCGGACAGTTATGAGCAGTTTGTCTTGAACTACAATATGAATGAGATAGACAAGACACTGCCCGAACTCCTAGGCATGTTGAGAACTGCCGAAATCAATATGAAGAAGGACAAGCCTGCCAGCCCCATACTGATGGTGCATAAGGGCAAGGGCAAAGCCAAGGGTACCAAGAAGACGAAGGTGGGACCTAAGTCATATCTTGAGCCCAAGTCTTCAGCACTGATGAAAAAGAAAAGCACGGTGAAGGAAGGGAAATGCCACCACTGTGGCAAGGCTGGTCATTGGAGGAGGAACTGTCCTTCATACATTGAGGGTCTGCAGAAATTGAGGGGAGGTATGACTTCCGCTTCAAATGTTTACGTTATAGAGATAAACCTTTCTGCTCCTTCATCTTGGGTATTGGATACCGGATGTGGTTCTCACATTTGTACAAAAGTGCAGGAACTGGGAAGGAGAAGATTGCTGAGTAAAGGGGAGGTGGACCTCCGCGTCGGCAATGGAGCAAGAGTTGCTGCTGTAGCCGTAGGAGTTTATCGTCTTTCTTTGCCCAGTGGGCTTGTAATAGAACTTGATAATTGTTATTTCGTTCCGGCCATAACTAGAAACATTATATCTATTTCATGTTTGGACATGATTGGATTTTTCTTTTATAATTAAGAACAACTGTTGTTCTATATTTAAGAATGATGTTTGTTATGCTGTAGCCCAATTGTTTAATGGTCTTTATGTTTTGAACTTGGACCATCTGATCTGTAATGTAGATAATAATAAAAGACTAAGAACAAATGACTCGAACCCTACTTTTCTCTAGCATTGTCGTTTGGGCCATATCAACGAGAAGCGCATATCCAAGCTCCATAGAGATGGACTTTTGGACTCATTTGATTATGAATCATTTGAGCGATGCGAATCTTGTTTGTTAGGCAAGATGACTAAAGCTTCTTTCACTGGTTATACTGAGAGGGCTGAGAATCTCTTGGGTATTGTACATAGTGATGTATGCGGACCCATGAGTTCCATGGCTAGAGGAGGGTATTTCTACTTTGTTACATTTACTGATGATTTCAGTAGATACGGATATGTGTATCTTATGAAGTGCAAATCCGAGACCTTTGAAAAGTTCAAAGAGTTCAAGAATGAAGTAGAAAATCAGTTGGGTAAAAGGGTTAAAGCACTCCGATCTGATCGAGGTGGCGAATACCTGAGTCATGAGTTCCGTGATCATCTGAAAGAGTGTGGTATTGTATCACAGCTCACTCCACCTAGAACACCACAACATAATGGTGTGTCTGAGAGGAGAAATCGTACTCTGTTAGACATGGTACGTTCGATGATGAGTCATGCAGACTTGCCTGTTTCTTTTTGGGGTTTTGCTTTAGAGACTGCTGCAATGACATTGAATCGCGCTCCAACTAAAACGGTTCTGAAGACACCATATGAGATATGGACTGGGAAGCGTCCTAGTATGTCGTTCATTAAAATTTGGGGCTGTGAGGCATACGTGAGACGTCAAATGCCTGATAAGATGGAACCCAAATCGGATAAATGTTATCTGGTGGGATATCCTAAGGAAACGAAAGGGTATTACTTTTACCTACCGTCTGAGGGCAAAGTGTTTGTCGCAAGGACTGGTGTCTTCTTGGAGAAAGAGTTCTTATCAGGAAAGACTGAAAAGGTAGAGCTTGAAGAAGTTCAAGAACCACATGTAGTGAATGAACCGGAATTGGATTCTGAGACAGGACTACAAGATGTTGTAGCTAGAGAACCTGCTCAGGGAACACAAGTCCTACGTAGATCTGGTAGACCGAGGTTTGAGCCTGAGAGATATGGATTTCTCGTGTCTCAAATAGGTAATGTGTTGCTTATGGATCATGATGATGAACCAGCAACCTACCAAGAGGCTATGAATGGACCGGACTCCGACAAATGGCTTGAGGCTATGAAATCCGAAATGGACTCCATGTATGCAAACCAAGTTTGGAACTTGGTGGAACCACCTGAAGGGGTACGACCCAAAGGGTGCAAGTGGGTCTTCAAGAGGAAGACCGACATGGATGGGAATGTACAGACATTCAAAGGGCGACTGGTGGCTAAGGGTTTCAAGCAAATTCATGGTATTGACTATGATGAGACCTTTTCCCCTGTTGCTATGGTAAAGTCCATTAGGATATTGCTTGCTATTGCTGCATATTATGACTACGAGATCTGGCAGATGGATGTCAAAACGGCTTTCCTTAATGGAAACCTCCTTGAGGAAGTGTATATGACACAACCCGAGGGTTTTGTATCCCCAGATGAAGCCACTAAAATATGCAAGCTGAATAAGTCCATTTATGGACTGAAACAGGCCTCTCGAAGTTGGAATCTTCATTTTGATAAGAAAATCAAAGAGTTTGGTTTCATCAAGAATGAAGATGAGCCTTGTGTTTACAAGCGAATCAGTGGGAGCATTGTTGTCTTCCTGATATTGTATGTAGATGACATACTGTTGATTGAGAACGACATTCCTACCCTGAAAGTTGTTAAGAACAACCTAGGGAACTGCTTTTCAATGAAGGATTTGGGTGAAGCGACTTATATACTCGGTATTAAGATCTATAGAGATAGATCGAAGAAGTTGCTGGGTTTGACCCAGAGTACGTACATCGAAAAGGTGTTGAAGCGGTTCAACATGCTTGAGTCCAAGAAAGGATTTTTGCCCATGTCTCATGGTGTGAATCTCTCTAAGGACCAGTGTCCAAAATCTTGTGAAGATAAGGACCGCATGAAGTTGATTCCATATGCTTCGGCAATTGGATCAATCATGTACGCGATGTTATGTACTCGACCCGATGTCTCCTTTGCTTTGAGCATGACTAGCAGGTATCAGTCAGACCCCGGTGAGTGTCACTGGATTGCAGTCAAGAATATCCTGAAGTACTTGAGAAGGACTAAGGACGTGTTCTTGGTGTATGGTGGAGAGGAAGAGCTCGTTGTAAGTGGTTACACGGATGCTAGCTTCCAAACTGATCGAGATGACTCCAAGTCTCAGTCAGGTTTTGTGTTTTGCCTGAATGGAGGAGCTGTGAGCTAGAAGAGTTCCAAGCAAGAGACAGTTGCTGATTCTACAACAGAGGCCGAGTATATCGCAGCAGCTAATGCGGCGAAGGAGGCTGTATGGATTAGGAAATTCATCGGTGAGCTTGATGTAGTTCCTAGCATTGTTGGTCCCGTAGTTCTCTACTGTGATAACAATGGTGCAATTGCACAATCTAAGGAACCTAGATCTTATCAGCGCTCCAAGCACATACTCCGGCGGTTTCATCTTATTCGTGAGATTGTCGAACGAGGATATGTAAACATTTGCAGAGTGCCGACTGAGGAGAATATTGCGGATCCGCTGACAAAGCCTCTCGCGCAGAGAAAGCATGATGGTCATACTAGATCGATGGGTATACGATACCTAAATGATCAACTCTAGCGAGAATCTTGTGGATTGCATGTATATCTTGTATTTTGTTGGCTGTTCGTTCATATGATGAACTGTGTACCTAATTTTTTTCTTATAATTAATGACAAGTTCTTTTATTATGTCTTTTTCTATATGATAGTTAAATGTTAACATAATAGATACCCTTAGAATGTTCGCTTCCATGGGACATCAAGTACGTGACTTGAATATGAGAGCCCATGATTTATTTGAAGCTTCATTCTTAAAGGTCCCTGGTCGAGTATCATTGTAGAAGCTAAGGGTGATGATGATACATGAAGACTAGCACGTGTGTTGACTGATGACCGGTTCTCACAGGTCATGATATTGTGATATCAAGTCATCACGTGGGTACTTGTTAGTGAACAAGTTGTACTGGACAGACCCAACCTGAGACTGCTCTGTGGATTGTCATCCAATCGTGTCACGAGTAGGTCTCAATTGACAATGGTGTTGTAGTCCTTTAACCTGAATTCACAGCATTCATCAAGTGAGGAAGAGCGTGCTTTGATGCTATCTAAAGTCTTCCTTGAGAAAGGTTGATGATAAGGGTGGTTGTTGGGCATGTTACGAATCACTTGGGTGTTTGTGTGTGAGCAGATATGAGATTTGTCCTCCTGTATGACAGGAGTTGCATCCATGGGCCCCTTGATGGAACTGGACTGAGAAATGCATGACCATGCTTGGTTGAGTCAATATGTGATATTGGACTCACCATTCTCTGGAAGTCCGTCCTGGATCAAGAAACTTGGATTGAGCTATTACGAGGGTGACACGGTCCATGCCTCTAGTTCTTTCCGGATGTAAGGGACAAAGGGACAAAGACAACGCTGATACATTGGTCATAAAGGCTTATGAGTTATGAACTCTTATTGCTTGGGGAGCAATGATGCATTGCTAGATGCCGCTCATTGTTTGTGAGGTTTTTGCTTTGATACTTTCGAGATCAAGTGGGAGTCTGTTGGAGTTACCATGATGATCTGGAAGTGATCAAACATATGATCTCACTGCCAACGCGATATGAGCCTGCAGGGTCGCACATAAGAGCTGTGGAGAAGTTGGTTGATTGACTGTGTTGGTAAAGGTTACCAATCACCGACCTGAATGGGGTTGTGGGCAAAGTGTTGCCTTAAAGAATCATCGGGTTGGGCAAATGTTGCCTCGAAGGATTGGTAAGAATAGTCGGCCGAGGGTCGACGAGAATCGTCGAGAATAGTTCTCTGATTCTCGCCGATCGACGAGAATCGTCGAGAATAGTTCTCTGATTCTCGCCGATCGGCGTGTATCGTCGACCCTGTTCGACGTGTATCGTCAGTGATTCTCGACGATCGACGAGAATCGTCAACCTGCGATTCGACGTGAATCATCGGGCATTCTCGCCGATTGATACTCGCCGAATCTGCTGGTGATTCTCGCCGACCGATTCTCGCTGACTGGTTCTCGCCGATTCTAGCCGTTACTCGCCGATCCTTAGTGATTCTCGACGATCGATTCTCACCGATCGACTGGTCATTCTCGCCGATTCTGGAACCCCTATTTCGGGGTGGTCTGCGGATAGAGATTTTCCTGGGTTTATTTATATCTTTGGTATAAATAGGACACTTAGGGTTTTCGGGAAAGAACTCGCGATTTTCTCCTGTAGCAGATCGAAACCCGCGACGGAAGAGTTCCGTTCCGCGATCGTTCCGCCGATCCCGAATCCCGCCGCCGACGGAAGGGTTCCGCCGCCGCCGTGTTCGCTCCGTCAACCCCCTCTTCTCCGGCGATCGGCGCTGGCGCTGCAATCCCTGGCGCGGACCTAGCAGTCCGTAGGAAAGCAAGGTACGGTCTTCTCCTTCCCGATAATCCGTGCGACAGATAGATCGGCGTTCTCCCGCTCGTGTGGACTTCTGCAGAAACGTGGACATTATTCCACGTAGAACTCGCCGCTAGCAGGAAGAAGAAATTTGGAGCATCTCCGTTGAGTTGTGACTCAACGCCACCGACGTAATTTTTGACTAGTTGTTGCTAACTTCTTGATTCAACGTTCATAGCCCGATCCACATCTCTTTGGGTTTTTCTTGATGTTTATTTTTCCGCTGCGTGCACAACCGTTGTGCCATCCTCATAGAGAGACCCAACAGAAGGTCCCTCTTGTGAAGGTGCTGTGGTCCAACCATAGATGGGAGGAGCACACCTGGGAGCCGAGGGATCTGATGCTGGAGCAGCACCCGGAGCTATTCGCATCAGGTACTTTCAAGTTATGTTTTAAAATTTCTTAAAAATTCTTGCAAATAGAACCCCGTAGACCCGAACTTAAATTTCGGGGACGAAATTATTTTCTTGTTTATTGGAATTTGTAACATCCCATGTTACTTCTGGACCCCTCAACTTAGATTGGGTTAGGCTTAGGGTGAATTTAAGGGGATCAACTAGGTTTGACCCTAGATAGTGGGTGGTAGCCATGTGGGGGCCACTATAGGACCATAGTCAAACTAGGTCAAATTAGCCTAAGTGGGGACCCTAGCCACACCATGACCCCACCATATTGACCTAACCCTAAAGACAATCTAAGTGGACCCTAGGGCATGTCACTAGGTCAACACTTTGACCCCAATTGACCAAAGTCAACCTTGGGCTTAATTTGGTCAAACCCACACTCATAAGCCCAATTAGCCTAAGTAGGGCACCCCCCCTGACCCAACCCAAGTTGGGTGGTGCCACTAGACCCATTTCCACCAAGTAGGGTCAGCCCACCCACCATGGTTGACCAAGTCAACTCCCCAAGTCAACAAGTCAACAAATTGACCTAAAGAAGTGAAATGAAGACCAAACCATTTTCCCTTGGACCAAGCCATTTTCCCTTGGACAACCCACCAAAATTGGCCCATGGCCAGCCCAAGTGAACAAGACCAGTCCTACCCCTCTAAATTAGGAGAGAGAATACATGCAAGGGGGTAAAATTGGGATTTTAAGGGTAGGAGGAGAGAGAAAATGGAAAGGGAGGGAATGGTGGCCACATGGCCACCCCATCACCTGGTTTTATCTGCCCAAAACCAGATGGCCGACCTTCTCTCTCCATTTCCAGCAGAAAACTGGGGCTGTGTGCCACTTGGCAGCTGGGCGGAGCAAACAAAGCTCAAACCGAGCTCAATTAAGGTGTATCTCCATGTACAGCCAAGTTCAGTCCAAACAGACCTCACCAAAAGCTTCAGGAGATAGAAGGGAGTGGAAATCGAGTGCTGGATCATGGAGAATGGTGGAGGATCGAGCTTTTGGGGTGGAGCTCGCCGGCGCACCACCACCACGGCAAACCGCCGCCTGACCCGAAGCCAAGCCCCAATTCAGGTGCGTTTCGCCTCGCCTCTTCCTGTACTAGATTTCTAGATCCATTTAGGGAGATATCTGGCTCAATCGAGCCCGATGCCATGAGAGGAAAATGGAGAAAGCCGGGCTTTTTCTTCTTGCTCGGGTTCGCCGGAGGAGCCAACTTCGGCGGCCCCACCGCCGGGAAACGCTAGCCCCCACCTTAACGAAGGTGGTGGCGATATCCGCCGGCGGTGGTGGTGGCTCAGCTGGCTGGAAATCACCAGCCAACATCATCCAGGAAAACGCAATCGCAGCCGTCAATCCATTGGGGACGATGAACCGATCCCGTCGGTTTAGGCTTTAAGATTCGTGCAATGATATTGAAATGATTTAATTAATATATGATGAATAGTGAATTCCTATCACACAATTACAGTCACTTTGCATGTTACTTTTAGGCCTCTTAGAGGCATTTCCAGAACTTAGTCTCTCAATGAAATTGTAGCTGATGGTCTTATCTTTAATTTGCCACCTTAAAGGTGTGATTTGGTGTAGTGTACAGTCCTATAGGGCATTTCTCCTAGGACTGGTCCTAGAGTAGGGCAGAAATTAATTTGGATGCCCAGGTCAAACCATTAGTCACCATGGACCCAAATTTTGGGCACATGCATGATTAGGGCATACGTAGCCCCTGCCAACAATTAGGAATTTTTGGAGAAAAGTTTCCTATAGTTTTTGCCAAAATATCAAAATATAAATAAGTGAAATATATGGAGTTTTACACCTCCCCATGGTCCCAAATCTTGGTGGTAGGCCAATGGGGACACCCTTGGTGCATGCTAAAAATTTCAGCACCTTGGGTTCAATGCATGTTTGAGAATCCACTTGCATGTGTTAGCTCATGTTTTGGCTTGGTGTGCAAATAGTAAAAATTCAAATATGATGTATTCAGCCCCATGGTGGCATGCAAAGATCTTGGAATTATTTACAGTGGTTCATTAGGGTAAATTTCATCCCTCAAATTGATCATAGAATTTTTGGAATCAAAAATTCCATTTATTGGAATTTATTTTAAATATGGCTATTTTGGAAATAAAATTGGAAAATAGGTTTTTCCTCAAGCACAAATCCTAAAAGTTTGCCAAGGCATAGATAATATTACATTTGACTTAGGAAAAATATGATCCCTCTGTTTTGAAGAACTTTTGGATTAGATATCTCAAGTTGCCCATTTTACCCTTACTTCATTTAATTCTTGAAATGATGGATATGCACCTCAGAAAAATTTGGGATTTATTCTACTGTTATAAAATGGTATTATTAGTGTTGTATAAATTTCTCAGAATTAATGGATGCATTGTTAGTTGTTAAATTAATACAATGGCATTTTTGGTAAATATGTTATAATGGAATTCTATAGGCCATTACACAATAAAAAATTGATGAGACTCTGCCAATAGTCATAAATTAGTATTCTAAATGTTCTGTAATTTTCCTGGAATTTTTGATTACATATTGCCTATACTTCATTTGGAAAACAGAATTTATGTGAATTTGGTATTAAATAAGAAATGGGAATAAATAATTAAAGGAAAAATTATGAAACTCTGTAGGCAGAAATATTTTATCATTATACAACTCATGAAAAATTTCCTAGGTCAGTGGATGTTAAAGTGTACTACTTCATGTGTAAAGTGACCTAGTATTTAATTTAAAAGATTTAATTAAAGGATTATTTGGGCAAGGAAAATTATGAGAATTCATAGGGTAGTTCCCTTAGTCCATACCACCCTAGGATAAATATTTAGGGCCAAGATGCCTTAAGGTTTGGAAGATCACATTTTTAGGGTAATAATAGGACATGGTCTACATATAACATAAATAGGTCTTGCCTTAGGGGTTACCAGGGGATTGATTATCGGCAGAAATAAGAGAGTTCAACATGAATAACCCTGGTGGGAAGAATTGTCTTAGTGAGGGATCAAAAGTGCAAGTCTTAGATAGCAACTGGAGTGGGGGTCGACGGAAGACCGTCGGTCTCCCGGTAACACTTTAAGTCACTAGGGTTGTACTAGAGCAATAATGAGAGCTGGGGAGAAACATGGGTAGCCATCAACTAAAATAAATATCCTTGCGAAAGGGAACACTGGGCGTAATCCCAACACAGTTCCTAGTGCCCCTTGAGAGCCCTTCACAGGGAATACCGGGGGCAGTCCTGAGATTAACCTTAAATCTCTAAGTATAATAAGCCGTAGACAAGAGTAGTCTAATAGGTTAGGACATTGTTGTACCTTCTCGCTCGTGTAGGGTTGGAGAGATTCATGATATATGCTCACCTGTTTTGGGGTTTGAGGGAGTTGGTATAAAGGCACTAATGTGCATTCTCACCCGTTTTGGGGTTTGAGGGAGTTGGTATAAAGGCACTAATGTGCGTTCTCACCCGGGTTTGGGTTTGAGGGATTCAGGACGGGTTTGGTCCTGCGAGCGGGAGGCTCGAAATGAAATACTTGCATGTGCATAAATATCGTGGCGGGGCATGCGGTACTGGCCGTTCGTCACACCGATGGCCGTACGGTGCACCAGGCGGTTGTGAGAGTTAGAGGGGCCAGTGGGTTGTTTTACACTGTGGTCTGGAGGACGATCCCCGATAACACACATCCGACCCAACAAGACTGACGGGTTTGTCAGCAAAGTACGTATGCGAGACTCTAGAGTGCACCTTGGACGTGTACAAAGGCGTATGAGAGGGGTCTAAGGCTTGGTAGTGTGCATACCGGTCTAGAAGCGGAGACGCCCGCTCCGCTGCTACCGTAGCCACAACGGTGGTACCTGAGAGTGATGCTAGCTCTCAAAAAGTGGGAACTAAAGGTCTGTGATCACAGAGTCGTTGTGTGTGAGTTGCACTTGCCTGCGCATAAAATTGCATCATATCATTCATTCATATTAGGTCATACGCTTCATAGATCCTTATCATATAAATTAGTATGGGCTCTTTTATATGATAAGTTAAATTTCCTGGAAATCCTAACTTATATATTTGTATGGGCATTTATATAAGTTAGGGTACGTTTGTGATGATAGTATAGTGGTAGTTTAGTTTATTTACTTGTTCATACTACTGTGCTTTACTTTCCTTTACTGCACTGCTCTTACTTACTACATGTACCATACTTAGAACTGCTAGAGTAGAACTACATTACTTATTACAACTCTAGTTAGATACTGTCACCTGCTTCCACTTTGCTACCCCTTTTGTTGTCCTCCGCTTCGTCCTCCCGCTCGGTGCCTAGGAGCTGCGGGGCGAGGTGCGGAGGAAACGACTTAGTCTTTTTGACTAATGGTCGGTGACCAACTATTTTTAGGAGCCCGTGGAGATGGAGCACCAGCATGTCGAGGAGGCAGGACATGAGGAGCAGATACCGCTTCAGCAAGCTACTACCACTACTGTGCGTCCTCAGGTAGGATTAGATCTGATGTTCTAGTATAGCTTCCGCATTTATTATTTTGTGAGAGAGTGATTTTGATGTACTAGGCAAAAGCCCTTTTTACTCTTTCATTTGTACTCTTCTGTGGACTATAGTGATGTACTTTTCATTTCATTTATATGATTGTACTATGTGGCTTGTGGACTGATGGTTTCATATACAGTTTTACTTCTTTCTTCTCATATTGGCCTACAGGTTAAATGATCGTACTAGCCGGCAGAATCGGCGTGTTGCGGTGTCGACTAACCCGTGAGTTAGTGTCACCGTAAGACGACGGTTCTGGGCATAAGATCCGGTAGCCCTCCTTGGTAGGGGGGGGGGGGTCTTACATAAGACCCCTTTTTTTCTCGTTCAAACCCTGAGTCTTATGCCGAGAGCCGCCGCTTTGCGGTTACACCTTCGCGCCCGGGAAGATCGTCACTACAAAATGCCGATTCTGCCGGTCTTATTGATCATAAAAGTAGCAGTACAAGAGAATAGACATGTAACTCCACAAAAAATCACATATCATAGTACTAAAATACGGGCTTGTGCCCGAAACATCATGTCCTCACTACAAATCACTCATGCGGAATCAAAAACAGAACATCTACTCAAGGTCGAGACTCACGGTCCCGGCTGTATGAACTCCGGAGCTAGACTGCCCAATCTCCAAGCGCACCGGTCTCTGGGGCTGCTCCCCCGTGCTAGGCTCCACGATTCCCTAAAATGATTCGGTTCGAAAACCGTCAGCCATAAAGACTAAACCCTATCATCCCATACCCCTTCCCCCATGGATCCTAAGTACCTAGCGGAGAGGAAGAAAGGGAAGGGCATGAAGGTGGAGAATAAATCAAAAGAAACAGGTGGCAGCGGAACTAATCTAGTAATTCTATAATAAATAATGACAATAAGATGAAATATGAAAAGTAACCTTCACTTATGTGAGAACACATAAGCCAAGGGGTCTTCTACAAGGCTCCCATCATATAAAAAGTCCCATACCAATTTATACGTTGGGGTGTCGGTTATCAAACAGCATATATATATATATATATATATATATATATATATATATATATATATATATATATATATATATATATATATATATATATATATATATCAAAATTGACCTTAATTTATAAACTTGTCCACACAAGCTTATAGACCAAGGGGTCGTTTTGTAAGTCCTAATGTATAAACGTCTCATTCCACTTATACCTTAGGTGTCAGGGGTTAAATGAATCGGTTATGCTATGACATGCAAGTGGGTATGATGGAACATGCAAGTGCAACACACACACCCAACTCTGTGCACACAGACCTTTAGTTCCCCCTTTCTGGAGCCGTAACCTCCCAAGATACCTTTGTAGTGGCAGAGGGAAGCGGTGGGTTGGGCCTCGCCCACCTCTAAACTAGTAAAGCACTACCGGTCAGACATATCGTACGCCTCAATGCTGGTGCACAAAACGGAGCTCCTGCGTACTCTTGCCGGCTGGCGCACCGGACTTCTGTTGGCGAAGTGCTAGCCACACTTGCTGATTCAGCGTATTGGCGTCGGTGCATCGACCCTCCAATACCGAAGACACACCACCTTAATTTTCTTTCCTTTTATGCACATGCAAATTTAACGTATCCAAAAAACCGAGCCGAAGCTCCCCGGACTAAAATGTTCATCTCAAACAATCAAGCCGAAACTCCCCGGACCAAAACGTCCGTCTCTTAACTATCCAAGCCGAAGCTCCCACCTATCTTCCTGTGCTATCTGTGTTCGTGAAATGTGCAACCCTAATTACTAAGTTACTCTTTTCAGCTTGTTAATACAGTTTATGTTAACCCAGGACTGCCCCCGGTATTCCCTGTGAAGGGCTCTCAAGGGGCACTAGGAACTATGATAGGATTACGCCCATCGTTCCCTTTCGCAAGGTACTTATTATTATTATTGGTTGATTCCCTTACCCATTACCTTCTCGTGTTACGATAGACTAACTTAGTGTGATTTTTAACCTTACTCTCTTTGGGAAAGACGATGTTTCGTCGAACCCGAGCACCTCTTAACTCTAGCCAACACCACTTCTCACCAACCTTCCCATCCTTAAATGGTGAACACTTTCGCATCCATCCAATTCAACAGATTAAATAACTCCAACGCTGTGCCCCATCATATCCTGTGGCTGTAAACTCAAATTGCTAATTGCAGACTATCCTATGCTATATGTCGAACCGGATAGGAAATGATCCAATACTCATCCAAATGCCCTAACTTATTTACTGGAGGTATATCATGATATAATTAGCCTATAATCAGAAAATTATAATTTTTCCTAATTTATCCGGCATTTAATTAATTTCCTCAAAAATTCCAAGGGCTACCGGTTTGAACATGAACTACCCTAAGTACTCATGAAAGATGTCCAACAAAATTATTATAAATATTATGTTATCTCAATATGGTAAATCCAAAGTATCACAATTTTTCTATTATCAAAAGGGGCACTAAAACTATTTTAGCAATATTTTCTATCTTTCGTTATTTATGAATCAAGTACAGAAAATATCCATCTAGAAATTATAAATTAATTATACTATGCAGATACAACCTTAAAAATAGCATTGACCGAGTTTCATAATTTGTCAGCAAGTATTAATCTCTAAATAAATTAATTATCAAAAATCTCCATAAGGTGGATTTGTAAAGAAAGTACTATAACTAAGATTCTAAAAATCATGAATAAATGTGTACAAGCATATAATGACCTGAAAATCTCAATTCCTACGTCTCATAATTTTTCAACAAAAATATCATCCATAATTAATTTTTTAACCATAAAACCCCTTTTTAACATTTGTGAATGAAGTACTAGATTTACTCAACTAAAAATTATACAAAAATGCATGAGCAACCATTCTAACCTAAAACACTTATTACCAAGATTTCATAGGGTTTCAATGAATAAAAAGATCTAAATAATTAAAACATCAGTTAGGGCTATAACAAACTTTATGAATGAAGTGCTAGAAATAGACATCATAAAATTCCAGTAAAATTTTGCCCATTTCAAAACTCACTCTACCCGAGTTTCACAGCTTTTAAATAATGTTTAGTGACTGATTTTACTCATTTGAAATTTTACCCTAAAACTAAGGTTAGGGTTTTGAGGTCTCTACCTATCTCCAAATCCTACGAGATTCCATCCAAATGATTTCTATTATGCTAACGTCGACTCTACTGAGTTTCAAGGCAATACGGGGGCATTTGCCCCCATGTCCTTCACAACTCTCAAAACCCTCCCTTTAGGGTTTGACTTTGGATCCTAGGGTAAATCAACCCTAAACCACACCATTTTTCTCCAAGTGGGTTATAATAACCCTTCTAAGTTAGTGGTCAAAATATCAGCCTCTGTTGAGGTGATTTGACCGTTCCAAACTCTTAGTGCACTTTTTACTCAAAGACGCCTCATTAATCCTAGTTAAGGATAGGTGATTTCCTACCCAAAATTCATCCAAATGAGTTGGAATTTTGTACAGAGCTAGGTTTTATAGCCAGGGACCACTCACCAAATTTGGGAGGGTTTGGAGGTCATTTGACCACTTTAAAAATTACTCTAACTTTATAAGTTAAAAACAAAAACATTATGCAAAGTATCTCCAAAAATTCCCATTTTTTGACAGCCTCTAGGTATGGCTAAGGGGAACCCACTGCCCAAATTTCAGGTCATTTGGACAAGGGACGAAGAGTGGGCATTCATTTTAGTTTCTGCCCAACTCTAGGTACAGCCCCCACTAAAATGGATGCTGCTGTCAAACCACTTACCCAAACGAGTTGAAATTAATTTTAAATTAATCTAGACTCGAAGGGCTACAACTTTTGTGACTGGCCATTTGTCCTAAATCGTCATCTAAGTACCTCGTTTTGCAGCATCAAAATGTGCCCATTTAATGGATCTTTTCCTTATATATTATATACATAATTTTTATATTATAAAAATGTTTTTACTGTTCATCTTCTACAGAACCCGAAAACCTGAACTCAGAAAACTTATATTTCCTGTAGCTCTTCCGCGATTCGTCTCCGACCGTCCGGTCACTTCCCTGGCCAGTCACCACCACCACCACCTCCGTCGAGGCGATGACTATCGGTCGGCGGTGGTTTGGCCGCCGGAGGTGGCGGTTTACGGCTAACCCGAAAATATATTTTTCATAGTTTTTTCCTAAAAATGCAAGATAGGTCCGGCTCCGTTGAGCACGAACTTCCTTTCTAAGATCCTAATATCTACCCATAAAAGAAGAAGTAGAGGAGTGAAAGAATTAGTGCCTAACCACCTAGAGGGGGGGGGTGAATAGGTGTAATTCCTTTTTCTTTTTAAGACAGCAAATCTATACAGTTAATTACTTAGCAGCAGTTAATTTTAAAGCTAACACAGCACAACATTCACAGAATGATTCAATCACAGATTGCACAGAGATTTTATAGTGGTTCCCCAAGGTCTAGGTACATCCTCTTCCCCCCTTCGCCTATCTAGCAGTGTGCTAGATTCGGCCTAACTTCTTCTGTTCACCTCAGATCCTCAGATCTTACAGTAGCCCAGAACCCCAACAGGTCTCCTATAACTCAGAGTGAGTCCACACTCCTACAGCTCAGGCACTCAGCCCTACCTCAGCCTACACAAGGCCTACAACTCAGAGATATCAATCTCCTACAACTCAGGCTCACAACCCTACCTCAGCCTTCAACAAGGCCTACCACTCAGAGAAAATGTTCTCCTATACTCAGCCTTTATAAACACAGTCTTACAACTCAAATCTATAAAGATCTTATAGAAATTTGATTTAATAAAGTAATTAACCTCCACCCAGATAGAGAGAGAAGGGATGGATGGCTTCTTGATCAGTTCTTGGAAGAATCTGATAGCAGAGAACAACCTCTCTTAGCTTTCTTCAAAGCTTCTTGAATCTGAACTCAGTAGGGTTGAATCTCCTGTGAAGTTGATCTTCAATCAGCTTCTGACTTGAGATTTAGATCTCAATCTGAATCTTTCTTGGCAGCCTGGTTCAACAACTGCACTTAAGTAGATGGAGCTCTCTCTCGAACTTCTTTTTTTTTTTTTTAGAATTCTGTATATGTTTCTGTTGTATCTTGTTCTTCTTTTTTCTATTGAAGGAGTAAGCCTTTATATAGCCTTCCTCCATGGTAACCGGCTGATCCGGTTTCTAACAAACTTCTGACAGCTTTTACAGTTATAGTAGACCGGTTAGAAATGGCAGCTGTCAAGTCATCCGGTCACTTCTTGAAATACTGTCTCTGTCTAAAAGTGTCGAGACTGAACTTTATCATGTGTCGACACAAGTAGACTAAGTGTCGACACAAGTGGACTAAGTGTCGACACAAGCCTTGGTGGTGTCGACACATCTCCTTTGTTGTTGTTAATACTTCTCGACACAGCCTTCCGTTGAATGTGTCGACACTGATTCTGTGTGTCGACACAAACAATTCTTCTGTTTAACTTTGTTGAAGCTCTGTTGTGTGTCGACCCAAGTCCTGTGTGTCGACACTGCCTCTTGGTGTCGAAACAGTTGATGTCGACTAAGTATGTCTGTATGTTGACATTGCCTCTTAGTGTCGACACAGTTGATGTCGACTAAGTATTTCTGTGTGTCGACACTGCCTCTTGGTGTCGACACAGTTGATGTCGACAATGCTTCTCTGTGTGCCGACACTGCCTCTGTATGTCTACACAGTTGCTTCTGGTGTCGACACAGCCTTTCCAAGTATCGACACAATAAACTCCAAGTGTCGACACAGCGTTTCTCCAGTATCGACACAGGCCTTCATAAGTGTTGACACAGCTTCTCCTGGTGTCGACACATGGACTTAGAAATTTTTCTGCATTCCTGCATTTACTTAACCTGCACATATAAACTCAAAACACATCAAATACACCTTGATGCATATCATTAAGTAGGGTGAGGCTTCTTCAAATCTGGTACACATTTTCCAATGTACCCAACAATCTCCCCCTATTTGGAGAAGTCATAACCCTTAGTCAATGATATACACCATTCATAACAAATACACATTATGATATATAAAAATTATTATATGATAGGGTAACTTCTTAAACAAAACATATATAAACAATCATCACATAATAATAACAATGCTACCACAGAATAAGCATTAATCATATTTTGTTTAACTTTCAAAAGATTCTTTCATAATAGTTTTACATAGATTTTAAACACTAAAGTTTACAATGTGATAAAATCTAGAAAATGTAATCTAAGGCTGCTCTGGCTCCTTGATGACAATTCCTTTGCCTGATTGAACCTTGGCTTGAACTGGAGCATCAGTATCATTAGCAGGCTTCTTGCCCTTTAGATCTTTCTTCTTAAGTTCTTCAGCCCTTATTTTTTGTCTTTCAAAGTAGTGAAAGGGCTTAGGGAAATATTTGCTAGGCTCATGAGGATTAGGAGGTAGCTTCCCAAGTTTTGCCTTTCTTCTATACTGAACTATGGCTTCTTGCCTGGCTTCATGCTTTTGCCATTCTTGTGCAGAGTACCATTTACTCCGATCATGGGTTTTATCCTTTACAGCTTTCCAAGCAGTCAGTATAATGTTCCTGGATATTGGACTCCACTGCTCAAAATCAGGCTTTAATTCAGCCTGTTCTCTGAATCTTTTCTTAGATAACAGAGCTTCTTGCTCTTTTTTAAGACTTCCTCTAGCACTGGCATGTCTACTTTCTCAAGGATAATATTTTTATTACCCTCTGGTGGACTGTACATAAACTGTACTTCTTGGTGTATCATCTCAAAATCTGCTGTAGGATAAATTACTCGAGCAACTTCAGCTTATGCACCTCTAAAATAAGCAGGATGTATACCAGACTCAGCCACATTATCATCATCACATAGGGGTGGATATCCAAGTGTGGTTGTGATACTATTAGAAATCTATTTAGCATGATCAGATCCAGCTTTGACTAATACTCTATCCCCCTTTATGACTTCTCTAGCAACATGATCCCTAAGGTCATCCTTTTGAAATCTGATTTGCTCATCAAGAAAATTAACACCATCTATATAGAATGCCTTTAACTTCAACAGTTGTCCTGAAATGGTCTTTTGAGATTGCTCAATATCTGTTTTGACAGGAGCTAGGCCTTCCTGTAATTCCTTATCAAACTTCCCCTTATCAAAATCTGTCTTGGCTTTAGCCTTGTCCTCAGTCTGGGCAGTTGCAACATTCTTCAGTTCTGTAACAATTACATTATGTGATTCTGTCAGATTATCATTCATTCTAATCTGATTCTCTAAGACATATCTTTGCTTCACAGCTATATCATTAACTTGAGTCTTGATTTTCTCTTGGTGTGTTGCAAGAAAAACTACAACATTGCCTCCCTTGTGGAAACAATCTGTCATTTCCTTCTTGTGTTGATTTACTTCAAATCTTATTGACTTTATATCTTGTGCTAAGGAGAATTGTAGATCTTTGTGGGTCTCATCTATATATTTCTCCATTGAAATCCTTTGCTCATCTAGCTTTACTTGCAGCGAGATTAATAAGGAGCTATAATCAGCTGTAGGGGCAGATTGTGGAGCAGTAGTTTGTAATGCCTTCTTGTAGCTTTGGCTTTTCCTTTTGAAGACCATTAGCTTTCTCTTCTTGGCCTGTATTGCTGATTCATCTTCAAAAGCTGAGGTACTGTCTATATTAACTCTTTCTTTAGGACTAGGAGGCAATACCTATTCAGTTCTAGGTTGCTCCCCCTGAGTCCTTTGCTCCTCCTCAACTCTTGCTTTCTCCCCCTGTGTTCCTACTTGCTCCCCCTCAAGATTGGCATGCTCCCCCTCAAAATCAGTTTTCTCCCCCTCAATGTTAGCTTGCTCTATTTCATTGAACAACTCTTCAAGAGTGAATTCTTGTTGAATAGGGACTTGAGGCATCATAAACTCAGGAGCATTATCAGCTGCATATGTATCTTCCATGATAACATCTTGTAGTTGACTGTTTAACTGAGTTGGCTGATCAACATCAATCAAAAATTCAGTTAGAGTTTCATTCTTATCATTAAGAATTGATTGATTCACCTCTTGAATTATCTCAAGGATTGTTTGTGTAGCCATTTCACTGTCCAAGTGAGTTGGCACTTCCTCATGGTGAGGCTCCCCCTGGAGTGGATCCAGGTGGATGGGGCTAGCAGATGGTTGCTCCCCCTGCCTCTGTGCATCTTCATTTCTTACTTTTATTACTGGTGATTGTCCAACATTTACAGCCTCTTCCTCTTTAGAACTGGAAGCTGCTTGCTCCTCTGAACTACTGGAAGGTTCAGGAACCATTTTGGTTTTCTTCTGCTTCCTCTGTGGTGGAGCTTCCTTCTCTGGAGTAGGCATGTCCTTAGTTAATACCCTCTCCCACCTGGAGATGATCCTGATGTCCATCCTTCTCATATGATTAATTTTAGAACCAGCAGCTTGTTCCATAACTTCAGGTATTATTCCAGCTAAATACAAGCTCACAATTCTTCCCAGATTTGGCTTTTTCATACTTTCCTTAATCTTCTCAAATATTACTGCTGACCAATCTGTGTTTAGTCTATATATGATTCTGGTCATAAGGGTGAACATATAGGCAGAAATTCTATCATGCCCCCTGGCTTACACATAATCACTTTTCCCACAACTTCAGGCAAAAACTTCCCTTGCATATTCATGCCTTTCTTGTTCAAAGCTGAGCCAACCTTCATGGTGGAATCCAAGCCAAACCATTGAAGTGCTTCCCTTAGCTTAGATGCAGGTACATCTTCTTCTTCTTGTGTTCTTGGCAGGTGAAGAACTTTCCTTAAACTCTTCTGGGTGATTTTCACCTTTACTCCATGGATTGTGGATCTAATTTTGAGTCCAGTTTGATCTAGGGTAGCAGCACCAAAGAATTCTAGTGTTTCTTTCTTCCAAATCTTAGTTGGTTCAGAAACTAGAAACTCCAACCCATTCTCAGCAATTTAGGTTACAACAGCTTTAATTTCAGGTTCCGCATGGTCAAAGGCATTGCATACCAGCTCATATCCTTCATTGACATTGTCTTCAAGCTTGGGCGCCATTAGGGTTGAGTGAAATATTGAATTTAGATGAGAGAATTTGTCGACACAAAGTTTTGATCTCGAAACTATGGAGAGCGTGTCGACAGACAATGTTGTTGACCTATTTATACCTTTCTAAAAACGAAGGTGAAAAGGCACGTCATAATCCTCTTAATGTGTTGACACTGTTGAAAAGTGTCGACACAGACTTCTAAAGTCTCGACATAAGTGTTGACTTTTATGTGTCGACACTTATACATTAGCGCTCGACGATTAGTCGATACTCCACTCGACGAAATCTGTGTTGAACCTTAGTGTTGACACCACTTCTGGATGTGTCGACACTACTCCTGGATGTGTCCACACTATTTCTCTGAAGTGTCGACACCAATTTTCTAGAAGTGTCGACAACATTTCACTGGAATGTCGACACCACTCCTATGTGTCGACACAGACAACCCCTTGTGTCGACACAATTTTACTTAGCCAATTTTGTTAAACTAATCTATGTTCAACATTCCTAATTCAATTTTAAACTTATTGAATTTAGTTTCATCTAGAGGCTTAGTAAACATATCTGCAATTTGATAATCTGTTTTGACAAATTCTAGTAAGATGTCCTCTTTCTCTACATGTTCTCTAAGAAAATGGTATCTAATTTCTATATGGTTAGTCCTACTATGTGAAACAGGATTATTACCAATAGAAATAGCACTTGTAGAATCACAAAGCAAAGGTGCTCTACTTACCTGAATACCATAGTATTCTAGCTGGTGCTGAATCCACAACAGCTGTGCACAACAACTTCCTGTTGCCACATATTCAGACTCAACTGTGGAAATTGCCACACTAGTCTGCTTCTTACTGCTCCAAGACACCAATCTTCCTCCTAGAAATTGACAGGTGCCTGTAGTACTTTTTCTATCTTCTTTGCAACCTGCAAAGTCTGCATCTGAATATCCTGTTAGTAGAAAATCTCCATTCATAGGGTACCAAAGGCCTAGATTAGGTGTGCCCTTAAGATATCTCAAAATCCTTTTGACTGTAGTAAGATGAGATTCTTTAGGGCAGGATTGGTACCTAGCATAAACACATGTAGCATACATGATATCTGGTTTACTAGCAGTCAGATATAGAAGGGAGCCAACTATTCCTCTATACAAAGTTTCATCTACAGGTTTCCCTGCATCATCTTTGCTAAGAGACACACTTGTCCCCATAGGAGTTTTCATGGTAGTGGATGATTCCATACCATACTTCTTTATTAACTCCTAGGTGAACTTAGACTGAGATATGGACAAGAAATCTTCAGTATGTCTTACTTGAAGACCCAAGAAGAACTTAAGTTCTCCTATACTACTCATTTCAAATTTCTCTTGCATAAGTTTTGCAAACTTTCTACAAAGGTTACTTTCAGTAGACCCAAATATAATGTCATGAACATATATTTGGACTAGGATTATCTTTCCTTTGGATTCCCTAAGGAATAGAGTCTTGTCTATTTTCCCCCTTGATAATTTGTTCTCAATGAGGAAATTAGACAGAGTTTCATACCAAGCCCTTGGGGCTTGTTTCAACCCATACAAAGCTTTCCTAAGTCTATAAACATAATCAGGTTTGAGGGGATCAACAAAACCTGAGGGCTGCTCTACATACACTTCTTCTTTTAGATTTCCATTTAGGAATGCTGATTTTACATCCATTTGGAATACCTTGAAGCCTTGATATGTTACATAAGCAAGGAACATCCTAATTGCTTCCAGTCTTGCTACTGGGGCAAAGGTTTGATCAAAGTCAATACCCTCTTCCTGCCTGTATCCTTTTGCAACAAGTCTTGCTTTGTTCTTCACAATGATCCCATTCTTATCTAGTTTGTTCCTAAAGATCCACTTTGTTCCAATGATGTTTTGGTCTTTTGGTTTAGGAACTAACTTCCAGACCTTGCACCTTCTGAACTGATTCAGCTCCTCTTGCATGACATCAATCCAATGTGGGTCTAGAATAGCTTCTTCAAATTTCTTGGGTTCCACTTGTGATAAGAAGCTAGAGCAAAGAACTGTGTTTAGATTCCTGCTCCTTGTTTGTACTCCTTGTCTTGGATCACCAATTATCTAATTTGCTGGATGATCCTTTAAGTGTCTATTAGCTGGAGGTAGTCTATCTTCAGGTTGAACACCTCCAGCCTCTTCATTATGCTGCACCTCTTGGTTTTCATCAGCATCTGGAGAGTCTTGTACTTCCCCTGTACAGCAGCCACCATTTTCCACTTCCTCTTCTGTAATGATAATCTTGTCCATTCTCTCATTTATACCTGTAGAACTGCAAGCACTACTTGGCAACTCACAGTTAATCAGTCTTGTTTCATCAAAGACAGCATGTACAGACTCTTCTATAACTTGAGTAATCAAGTTGTAGACCCTATAAGCCTTACTATTGTTGATGTACCCAACAAATATCTCATCTTGGAATTTGGCAGCAAACTTAGTTAGATAAGACTTGCCATTGTTAAGGATATAACACTTGTAACCAAATATCCTAAAATAGGATAAGTTTGGTTTTATGCCGTTCATAATATCATAGGGAGTCTTTTTGTGGCACTTGTTGATAGTAGCCCTATTGATCACATGACATGCAGTGTTTACTGCCTCAGCCCAGAAATATTCTGGGAGAGAAGTGTCACTCAATAGAGTTCTACCAGCCTCAATCAGTGTTCTATTCTTCCTCTCAGCAATACCATTTTGTTGTGGTGTTCTAGGTGAGGAGAATTTTTGAAAAATCCCAAATTCTTCACACAGTCTTGTCATACTCTCAGATTGAAATTCAGTGCCATGGTCACTTCTGATTTTGACCACAGTACTGTCCAGTTCATTCTGAATTTATTTGACAAAACTATATAAAACACTTGGGGTTTCAGATTTTTGTCTCAGAAAGAACACCCAGGAATATCTAGAATAGTCATCTACCACCACAAAAGTGTAGACCTTCCTACCTAGACTATGAACTGGCATAGGACCAAATAGATCCATATACAAGAGGTATAGACACCTCACTGAATCCTTGGTTTCAAGGCTATGAAAGGAGGATTTGGTCTGCTTGCCTTTTTGACAAGCTGAGCATATCCCATCCTTTATACACTTAACTTGAGGACCATTCCTCACTAACTCTTTGCTAAAGAGTTGGCCAATAGTCTTGAAGTTAAGATGGGCCAGCCTCTTGTGCCATTTAACACAATGAGAGGCTCTCTCATCAGCTACAAGACAAATAGGAGAAATATTGTTCTCACACTCAAAGTTAAGACAGTACACATTTCTTTTCCTATATCCTGTCAATATGACCTTTTGATCACTTGACCTTTTGATATGACATTCATTCTTAATAAATGAAATGTCATATCCTAAATCACTTAACTGACTTATGCTTATAAGGTTGTGTTTCAAACCCTTCACATATGCCACTTGAGAGATAGTAATCTGGTTATTAGAAATGTTACCAAATCCTTTGATGATTAATTTTTCTGAACCACCAAAGGTTACTGTAGGCTCATTCAAGATAGGTGAGTAGTCCTTCAGCAAACCACTTGTTCCAGTCATGTGCCTGGAACATCCACTGTCCAAGTACCATATAGGGGCATGACAACTTGGACTCACCTGTAATAAAGAATTACTTAACCTTAGAACCCAAATGAGTTTTGGATCTTTGGTTCATGTTAGCCTGAAATTTAACAAATCTGCCTGCAGCTTTTCTAACAGGCATACTGCTATACTCCTTGACACTAGTATTGTGCCAACAGTCTAAGACAAAGTGGCCTACCTTACCACAACACCAGCACTCAAACTTGTTATACCTTTGTTTAGGTACAACTTTAGCTGAATTATTTGCAGCAGGTCTGTTGTTTTGTGCTGAGGCTTTGCCTCTAGAATTGAACTTAGCAGTCCATGCAGTTTTCTTAAACCCTAACCCAGCCTTACCCTTTTGAGGTACAAACTCATCAATCAAGGGTAATACAGATTTTGGTTTAGAAAAACTAGCTACAATCTTTTTTTCTTTCTGAAGTCTATTCTCCAGACTTTTAATCTGATCATTTTTAAATGTGATAGTACCCATCTGAATAACAGTAATGTTTTTCAGTTTGGCTATCTCATTCAACTTCTGATCCAGTAACTTCTCTGAATCAGATGCAGTCATCTTAAGATCTGCAATTTCCTTAGCCAGAGTTTTGGCCAGGTTTTTGCTTTTCTTTAGTGCCTGCAACAAGTCCCCATATTCATCATCAGATGATGAATATCACCTTCAGACTCAGACCCATCCACATCACTTGATGCAGATGTTGCTGAGTCTGACTCAGTACTACAATCTGAATTTCTAGAAAGACATTGTACCTTACTAGGACCAGGCTGATCCTGACACTTGTCTTCATCTGATACAGCCATCAGTCCCTTGCACTGATAGTCTTCTTGTTCATAGATAGAGTTCAGCACTTGAAGAAACTCTTCTTCTTCATCTGCTGCATATAAACCAATGTATGCCTCAACTTCAGATTCTAACTCTGAAGATGATTGGTCTGACAAGCTCTTCTCCTTGTTAGCAACAAAGGATTTCTCCTTCTTGCTCTGGTGTTGAATCTTCTTTTTATCAACAGACTCTTTTCTTTTATCTGGACATTCAGCCACAACATGTCCAGGCCTATTACAGCAGTATCAAACTATCTTTGATGTTGTAGATTTGCTTGGCTTAGACCTGCTCCTGTCCTTCCTGGATGACTTCCTCTTTTAATAATAGTCATCCTTAGGCTGAGATGTGGAAGGCTTAGACTTCCACTGCTTCTTCTTCAGGAATCTCTGAAACTGTCTTGTAAATGCTGCAAAGTCTTCATCTGAGTCACTGCTGTTTGAACTTTGGTTGTCTGAATTATTTGAAGCAATTTCAGCAACTATCTTAGGAGGTGATGGAGACATTCTCCTATTCTTCCTAGTGGCTTCAACCTTGAAGGCCATAGACTTTTATCTATGCTCCCCTTTTGCACTTTTCTCTTCCTCTTTCCTAGCCATCAGCTGCATCTTATATGACAACAATTTTCCAAATAAAGTGGAAGGTGAGATATCTGCAAGTTTGACCACTTCCCTAATGATACAAATCTTAGTGTCCCAATCCTTTGTCAAGGATCTTAGGAATTTATCATTCAGTTCATATGTACTGAAGATTATTCCATAGGACATCAACTCATTTATTATTCTATAGAACTTTTTATAACACTCAGTTATGCTGTCTGACTTTCCTTGTCTGAAACTCTCATATTCCTGGTTCAGCATAGACTTTCTATCTTGTCTGACTTCTTCAGAACCCTCCATGTAGACTATCAAAGTATCCCATATTTCCTTGGAGGTCTTGTAGTGAATCAGATTTTGAAAAGTTGCATCATCTATGACACTTACTATGATATTCTGGGCTCTTTTATCCATAGTTGTCAGGATGATCTCATCCTTAGTCATCTCTGAAAAATCCTTGGGAATTCTTTGGTTTGCATCTAGAACTGAAATCTTCATAGGAATATAAGGACCTTCCTTTACTGTAATATAGATCCTTGGATCAAAAGCCTCCATAAACAGCCTGACCCTTTCTTTCCATATTCCAAATATCTCCTTTCTACATATGGGTAATTTCATAGAACCTAGTTCCTTATGATTTTCTCCAGAACCCATTTTATTGATCTTGAATCTGCCTTAAGGATCTCACTCAGACTGTTAAGTCCTTCTTTGAGGAACCTCCCTCTGATACCACTTGAAAGAATTAGTGCCTAACCACCTAAAGGGGGGGGGGGGGTGAATAGGTGTAATTCCTTTTTCTTTTTAAGGCAGCAAATCTATACAGTTAATTACTTAGCAGTAGTTAATTTTAAAGCTAACACAGCACAGCATTCACAGAATGATTCAATCACAGATTGCACAGAGATTTTATAGTGGTTCCCCAAGGTCTGGGTACATCAACTTTCCCCCTTCGCCTATCTAGCAGTGTGCTAGATTCGGCGTAACTTCTTCTCTTCACCACAGATCCTCAGATCTTACAGTAGCTCAGAACCCCAACAGGGCTCCTACAACTCAGAGTGAGTCCACACTCCTATAGCTCAGGCACTCAGCCCTACCTCAGCCTACACAAGGCCTACAACTCAGAGATATCAATCTCCTACAACTCAGGCTCACAGCCCTACCTCAGCCTTCAATAAGGCCTACAACTCAGAGAAAATGTTCTCCTACACTCAGCCTTTATAAACACAGTCTTACAACTCAGATCTATAAAGATCCTACAGAAATTTGATTTAATAAAGTAATTAACCTCCACCAAGATAGAGAGAGAATGGATGGATGGCTTCTTGATCAGTTCTTGGAAGAATCTGATAGCAGAGAACAACCTCTCTTAGCTTTATTCAAAGCTTCTTGAATCTGAACTCAGTAGGGTTGAATCTCCTGTGAAGTTGATCTTCAATCAGCTTCTGACTTGAGATTCAGATCCCAATCTGAATCTTTCTTGGCAGCCTGGTTCAGCAACTGCACTTCAGTAGATGGAGCTCTCTCTCTCCAACTTCTTCTTTTTCTTTTTTAGAATTCTGTATATGTTTTTGTTATATCTTGTTCTTCTTTTTTCTGTTGAAGAAGTAAGACTTTATATAGCCTTCCTCCATGGTAACCGGCTGATCCGGTTTCTAACAAACTTCTGACAGCTTTGACAGTTGCAATAGATCGGTTAGAAATGGCAGCTGTCAAGTCATCCAGTAACTTCTTGGAATACTGTCTCTGTCTGAAAGTGTCGAGACTAAACTTCATCATGTGTCGACACAAGTAGACTAAGTGTCGACATAAGCGGACTAAGTGTCGACACAAGCCTTGGTGGTGTCGACACATCTCCTTTGTTGTTGCTAATACTTCTCGACACAACCTTCTGTTGAATGTGTCGACACTGATTCTGTGTGTCGACACAAACACTTCTTCTCTTTAACTTTGTTGAAGCTCTGCTGTGTGTCGACACAAGTCCTGTGTGTCGACACTGCCTCTTGGTGTTGACACAGTTGATGTCAACTAAGTATGTCTGTGGGTCGACACTGCCTCTTGGTGTCGACACAGTTGATGTCGACTAAGTATTTCTGTGCGTCGACACTGCCTCTTGGTGTCGACACAGTTGATGTCGACAATGCTTCTCTGTGTGTCGACACTGCCTCTATATGTCGACACAGTTGCTTCTAGTGTCAACACAGCCTTTCCAAGTGTCGACACAATGAACTCCAAGTGTCGACACAGCTTTTCTCCAGTGTCGACACAAGCCTTCATAAGTGTCGACACAGCTTCTCCTGGTATCGACACATGGACTTAGAAATTTTTCTGCATTCCTGCATTTACTTAACCTGCACATATAAACTCAAAACACATCAAATACACCTTGATGCATATCATTGAGTAGGGTGAGGCTTCTTCAAATCTGGTACACATTTTCCAATGCACCCAACAACGAGGACCTTGTTCGCAGTTTGGAGGCGAGATGAACGTCGGGTTGTCATGACGCGGTGGTGGCGTTGCCGAACTTCTCCTACAGCAAGAACAACAACTCTAATCTGTTTGGTCAAGAGTGTAAACTTCTCATCTTGCTCTAAGGGGGCTTTTATAGATCACCAAGTGGGGAGGGGAAAGGGTAAAGCATTTATGGCCATGAAGGCTCTCCTCTTAATAATATTTCAGTAATGGTGGAGAGAGAGGAAAAGGTGGAAGATGAAAAGATGTGTCCAGGTGGCGATTTCCCATTGGGGTAACACTTCCTCATTTTATTAAATAATTAGAGAAGGAAACGACCCATAAATACTCCAGGTGTAACTTCCCATAATCAGAGTTAATTATGGCATGCGTTAAAGTAATTTCCTTCCTGGCTGACATTTCGGCCTTTGTCACGGGCGTGACACGTAGGTCACGGCGTGACATTAGTCCATTCGTCGTTCTCGAGTCGACGACCGATTTTTCTGCATCGGTTCACGGGTCACCCCCCCATGTCACGGGCGTGACAGTTGTTCTTTGGTCGATGTTCGTCGAGCTGAGGTCGACGGTCAGTGGGAGCGTCACGCCCTAGGTCACGGGCGTGACCAACCCATGACATGAGTTCTGAGCTCGGTGATCAGCTTTCTGATTTCGTCGACCATCGAAGGAAGTCACGGGCGTGACGGGCCGGTCACGGGCGTGACCAACCCGTGACGCGGGATTTCGGTCGACGTTCGTCGAGCTGAGGTCGACGGTCGGTGGGGCATCACACCCTAGGTCACGGGCGTGACGAACCTGTCACGGGAATGACCATGTCGTGACATGAGTTCTGAGCTCGGCGATCAGCTTCCTGATTTCCTCGACCATCGAAGGAAGTCACGGGCGTGATGGGCCGGTCACGGGCGTGACCAACCCGTGACTCGGGATTTCGGTCGACGGACTTCAGAGCATTGCGTCTTCGGCTAGCCGTCGTGCCTGAACCTATTTTTAGATCGGTTACTGTCAATTTCTGGGGTTTACGGGGGTTCTTTCACGGCAGACCGACTCCTAGGTGTCTAGCCGGAAATGGGATGTTACAAGTCCCAATAAACAAAACAAAAAATTCGTCCCCGAAATTGAGGGTAAGCCTACGGGTATTTCTACCGGAATAAAATGAACTTGTAACTTCCCATATGGTTTTCCTATTGAGTCTAAGCGACTACTTGTTCAATAAACGAAGGCAATCCCCAAATAAACAAAAGATTAGCCACTACTTTCCTGACTGAGTGCGCATGTCTAGGTTCTCAATTTCCCTTATCTAGTCCTACTGGTTCAATACAAGAAGGTAATTTATAGTATACCGAGAGGCGGTGAGGTATACCTGACTGAACAACTCCGGGTGTTTTTGCCTCATCAGGTCCTGCGATTTCCTGGTGTGCTCCTCCTGACTGTTGTTCCTCCACAGGACCTTGACTAAGGGGATCTTCTTGCGGCGCAAGATCCGTACTCCTTTGTCATCGATCCGAACCGGCTCCAAGTAAACAGACCAGTCTGGAGCTACCGGCCCTTCGGTGGTCAAAATCTGCTGCTCCAGGCGTAGTAGAGCCCTCCTCAGCGAAGAAATGTGGAAGATGTCGTGCAGAGCTGCCAGCTCTAGTGGCAACTCCAGCCTGTAGGCTAGGGCCCCGATCCACTCCAGGATCATGTAAGGGCCCATATACCTAGGGCTGAGCTTCTTCCTCCGACCACGCACCCGTGAAACTCCATGCATGGGCCGTATATTCAAAAACACTCGGTCCCCCACCTGAAACTCCACCTGACGATGTCGAGCATCATAGTACTTAGCCCGTCTGCTCTGCGCCTCTAACATCCTGTCCCTGATCAGCCTCACTTGAGCCTCGGTGTCTTCAACAAAATCCGATCCCAACGCCTTCGGATCCTCGTCCTGAATCCATAAAAGCGGGGTCCTGCATTTCCTTCTATACAAGGCTTCGTAAGGCGCCATCCTGATGCTGGACTGGTAGCTGTTGTTATAGGAGAACTCGACCAGGGGTAAGAGCTTCTCCCACGTTTCCCTGCGGTCCAAAATTCATAGCCTCAAAAGATCTTCCAGCGTCCGATTGGTGCGTTCCGTCTGCCCATCCGTCTGGGGATGGAATGCGGTGCTGAAGGTCAATCGTGTGCCTAAGTAAGCATGTACGGATCTCCACTCCCTGGAAGTGAACCGGCCATCCCGATCCGACAAGATCGTCTTGGGCACCCCGTGATATCGAACGAACTGCTCCACAAATCTCCGCACTAGTACTCCCATAGAGTCATCCTTCCTGATCAGAATGAATCTGGACACCTTCGTCAACCGATCGACGATGACCCAAATCGAGTCGTTTCCCGTCCGTGATCGGGGAAGTCCATGAATAAAGTCCATCGCAATGTCTTAAAACTTCCACTCCGGTACCGAGAGTGGTTGCAACAATCCTGCGGGGTTTTTGCACTCCTCCTTCACTAGCTGGCACGCCTCGCAGTGGGTCACAAACCGAGTGATATCCTTCTTCATGCCTGGCCAGTACATAGTGTTTTTCAAGTCTGCAGTCATCTTCATGATCCCCGGGTGTACCGAGTACCTACTGTGGTGGGCCTCCGCCATGATATCTTCTCGGACCTGACCTCCTTCCGGTATATAAGTCTGACCTCTAAAGCATACCACGCCGTCCCTCATCGTGTAATCCCCTACTGCACCATTCTCCAAGGCCCAGAATATCGGCTCCAATTTGGCATCCCGCCTCTGCCCATCTCTAACTCGGTCCCGGAAATCGTCTGTAGCACTCATCGCAGCTAAATACTCCATGTAAAGCTCGGGGTCCTCGGACGACACCATTGTGATGTGCATATCCTCCAATCTCCTCACCAGCTCCATAGACATAACCTGGGGCCCGGCTTCGGAAGTGGCAGCTCTCCGACTCAACACGTCGGCCACCACGTTTGCCTTCCCTGGATGGTAGTGCATCTCATACTGGTAATCCGCTAAGAACTCCACCCAGCGCCTCTGCCTGATATTCAGCTCCTTCTATGTGTCCGCATATTTCAGGTTCTTGTGGTCAGAGTAGATGTCGCAGTGGACTCCATAAAGATAGTGGCGCCAGACCTTCAAAGCAAAAACGACTGCTCCCATATCAAGGTCGTGCACTGGGTAGTTCTGCTCGTGCTTCTTCAACTGGCGAGACGCATACGCAATCACATGGCCCTTCTGCATCAGTACAGCTCCCATACCCTGGTAGGAAGCATCGGTGTAGACCTGAAATCCTTCTCTCCCCGAGGAGAGAGCAAGTATGGGAGCCAAGGTGAGTCGATCCATCATCTCCTGAAAAGCCGCCTGGCACTGCGGGGTCCAAACGAAAGGTACCTCCTTCTTCGTCAAAGATGTGAGTGGCAGGGCAATTCGAGAGAATCCCTCCACGAACTTCCGGTAATAACCGACAAGTCCTAGGAAACTTCGTACGTCGGTGGCTACCTTCAACTGCGGCCAATCCCGAACTGCTTGAATCTTTGCCGGATCCACTGCCAACCCGACTCCACTGATAATATGGCCTAGGAAGCCCACCTCCTTCAACCAGAACTGACATTTGTTGAACTTTGCATATAAATGATTCTCCCGCAGTCTCTATAGGGTCAGTGCCAGATGGCGAGTGTGCTCCTCCTCCGTTTTCTAGTAGATGAGGATGTCATCGATAAACACAATGACAAACACATCTAGATACTCCTTGAAAACCTGGTTCATGAGGGTCATGTATGCCGATGGTGCATTCGTGAGCCCGAAGGGCATCACTGTAAACTCGAATAGTCCGTACCTACTACTGAAGGCGGTCTTTGGAATGTCCTCTCAAATCTGTAGTTGGTAATAGCCTGACCTCAAATCAAGTTTTGAGAAGAAATGCGCTCCTTCCAGTTGGTCGAACAACTCGTCAATCCGTGGCAGCGGGTATGTATTCCGGACCGTCAATCTGTTCAGCGCTCTGTAATCAATACACAAGCGGAGACTTCCGTCCTTCTTCTTGACAAATAGCACCGGGGCTCCCCACGACGAAGAGCTTGGCCGGACAAACCCTGCCTCTACTAGTTCATGCAACTGACTTCGGAACTCTGCCAACTTGTTGGATCCCTAGTTGATTTGGGCTAGGTTCACTGACTTAGTGTGTGTCCTATCTTGTATATCCAGGGTCAATTTGTGTCCTAGAGTCTAGGTTAAGTCCTTAGGCTCAACTCCAGATGGACCAGCTTTCAACAAGACCATTAGAGACTCCAGACTCACAAGTTTTCAAGACTAATTAAAGTGAGTTCGACGTCCGTCGAACTCAGCTCGACGAAAGGACTTCTGCGCTCGACGATCGTGGGACTATTCTTAGTGCTGAGCTAGACGATCTGTGTTCTCTGTTCGACGAAGACTCAGTTTCTACATCAAGCCAAATTCAGGAGAACTTCAAATTTTTCTAAGTCCAGCTTCAAGCTTCGGTCGACGAATTATATTCTGAGCTCGACGAACTTGGACCTCAAGTTCACAGCTTCTCAGGTCGACGAAGTCAGCTTCTCAGGTCGACAAATGCTATTATCAGCTCGACGAATGAAGACTGTCTGTTTGATGAATGAAGATTGTCTGGTCGACAAACTCTCTCAAGCTCAGCTCGACGAACTCAAGCTCAGCTCGACGAACACAAGTGCAGCTCGACGAATTGTGTTCTCCGCTCGACGAATCCAGACTAGGTTTTCTTCAAGTTTCCCGTCCCGTTTCTTGGCGTTGATTCCTGAACATTTAATGCCAGATCTTCTCGGAATGTTATCGTTAGAACGCGCATTGATTATGGACGATTACATGCCGTTTTTCCATGGGACAGTTAGGAAAGTCATTGATTGATGATTCTTTCCCAGGCCGACTTCAATTACTGCTCACCATTCAAAAGTTTGAATGTTCCTCAGTCATACATAGACAAACACAGAAAAGAAAAGAATCAAGCAGTAACAGAGTAATAAAATCACAGTACAGCAAGCAATACACACAATCAGACAGACACTCAGATTGCACAGAAGAACAATCATTCTCAAATCAAAAGTTCTTGACTGCAATCAGCCTTGACTAGAGAACCTTTTCAAGAGGAAGAAGAAGAACAATCAAATTCAATCAAGCGTCTTCTTCTATCTATTCTCAGGACCACTTCAAAGGACAACCATGCTTTATCTGTCAAAAGAAGTTCCTGAAACATACTCTGGTCCAGGAATTCTAGGTCCTTGAAGACCTATCACCCTGAAGCAGTGCTCCAGCATTCCTGACTAATTCAAGATCTCAGGGGGAGCAAGATCTGCTACAATCAATCCACAAGTCTTCTCTGTGATTGTTGACAGAGAAGACACTATCACCCTCTTTCCAATTCCTGTACAAGGTTTTAAATCCCTTCAAAATTATTCTGGTTGCAAGTCTCCTTCCAAAAGACTTGAGGGTTGGTTTTTGAGCACCTTATCAAAAGCTCATTGGTGCCCAGGACACCTGATCAACTCATCCTGCAGTGGATTCCTACCTAGGGTGGTAGAAGAGTGGATGTACCCAGATTGATTGGGGAACCACTATAGCTCCTTGTGTCATCTGGTTTCTCTTTTCTTTTGTTTTGTTTCTGGCTGTGCTCTGTGATTGCTTTGTGATTAGATAGTTGCTGTGCTTGCTTTAGTTTATTTGCTTCCCTGTTCACTTAGGAATACAACAAAAGTTGTAAAACATTTTTAGTGAGCACCATACTCTATTCACCCCCCTCTAGAGTATATCAGATCTAACCTGCACTTTCACAACTCCTTCGGGGCCATCCGGTAAGGAGCCCTTGATGCCAGCTTGGCCCCCGACACAAGCTGTATCTGGAAGTCCTGCTCTCGGTGCGGAGGTAGTCCTGGCAGTTTCTCTGGAAAGACGTCAGCGAAATCTCGCACCACCAGGATGTCTGCCATAGACCCCTTGGCCTCCGCCATCTCAAAAAGAATCTGATAAACCTCCTCTCCCTACAGATGGGCCTTAATGACCTGTACTGAAGATAAGAGTATACGAGAGGCAGATCTTATACCTTCGATGAAAATTACCGAGTCCCCGTGCCTCATGGTGACCCTCTTTGCTTGGCAATCAATCTGGGCATGATTCCAGTGCAACCATGTCATGCCCAAGATCAGCTCGAAGACTGGCATCCTTAGGATCGTTGCAGATACTTCGAATGACTTCCCGCCAATCTTCGCCTCCATATTGTAGTGGGCAGAGGTGATTAGCTCCGATCCGTCGGGTAGACGCACCCTCCTCATCAGGCCTGTGAACTGCTCCACTCCTTCTAGCCATTCCAGAAAGGCCTCCGACACAAACGAGTGTGAGTCACCCGTGTCGAACAGAGTATAGGCGGGCTTGCCGCTGATGAAGACTATACCTGGGACGGTTAAATGTCTTAGTATTCTATAACGGGTTTTCTTTCCTAGTTATTCTACCTAGTGCAGTTCTACCAATTTGATAACTGAGAAAGGGGATTCTATTTAAACAATTAAACATCTTGGCGTACCTGCTATGACCTGCTCTGGGTTCCGAGGCTGCGCCAGGTCCAAAGCATACACATGCTCTCTTTCTTATCTACGATCCCCTCCCTAGTATCCACGTCCTCGGCCACGACCTCAGCCTCCGAAATGCTGAGCAGGTGGGCCACCCTGTGGTGCTGGAGGTAGTGCCCCCCTCATGGGGCAGTTTCTCCGGAGGTGCCCAATCTGATGACAATGGAAGCACTCTGGTGGGGGATACACCATACCCCCAGGTCTTGGCATCTCCTGCATCTGAAGAGGTTGAGGGGCCAATATCACCTGCTCCCTCGGCTCCTGCCTCACTTCCTGACGAGGTTGGTCCTCTGTCCTTCTCCCATCTGATATAGCACCTCGCCGCTGATCATTTCTGGCTCTCCGGCCCTGATCCTCCGCTTGCCGCTTCCGGCCCCGAGTGGTGTGCCAATCAACCTCAATCCTCTTTGCCATCTCCAAAATCGGGAGATAGGCCCGTCAGATACAAACAACAAGGCCTCCCTCAACTCCTCTTTCAGGCCCTTATAAAACCTCCTGATGTACCCTGCTTCGTCCAGCTGGTAAGAATCTGCATATCGAGCCAAATGGTCGAACTCCCGATGGTACTCCACCACCGTCCTGGTGCCCCGCTTTAGCTATAAGAACCGCTCCTACAACTCATCCCTGGCCGATTGCGGAACAAAATGCTCCAGTAGCGCGACCCTGAGTTCTTCCAGGGTAATTTTCGCTACCACCCTGTCGGAAAACATCGTGTCCAGCAGCATCTTCCACCACTTCTTGGCATGGGACTCCAGACAAGAGACAACCAAAGCCACCCTCTCCTCCAAGCGGCACCGTATCCCGGTCAGCATTTCGTACATAATATCTAGCCACTCTTCCGTCCGAACTACCGATTCTATCCCCAATTAGGATGAGGGAGTGTTGAATTTTGTGAAGTGGAAGTGGGTGACGGGTTAGGCCGGGCGGCCTGGGCGGACAGCATTGGCGGACTAGGCGGACTGGGCGGACTGTGATGTGCGGCCTGGTGGAAGGTCTACTGAAAAGCAGGCTGTCTTCTGAGCGGGTTGTTGCATGGAGTCCGCGGACTATGCGGCCTGGTTTCTGCGAATAGGGTGTTTGCTGATTGGCTTTGCCAAGGAGCGGCCTGAGCGGATGGAGGCTTGCAGACTGGTGCATTGCTCAGTGGCTGCGGGTGCAAGTTTTTGCTGATAGGCGGGTTGGCTCATGTTCGCGGGAAGCTTGCGGACTGGCGTGTCCGCGGTGTGGGCTATTGCGGACTGGGCTTAGAGCTTGGCTGAGGCCTTATCGAGCTCTGGTGGCACAGCAAGTGCTTTGCTGTGGAGGTCGATTGGCGGACTGGTTTTGGAGTCCGGGAGGTTGCTGCGTTGGACAGGAGTGCGAGGAGTTTGCGGGCTGCTGGCGGTCTGTGCTTTGGTGTTTGGCGGACGAAAGTTTGTGTCCGCCATGCTCGCATTGGCCTTTGATGGGTTTGGACTTGGCCACACTGTGTGCCAGGACCATGGTGTCCGCGGTATCCGCCAAGTCCACTGTGACCGGGCGGACTGTTGCTGTCTGCCTTTGGTCGTGGACTTGTGGCAGATTGAGGTGTGAGTCTTGCGGACTGCCTCGGGTTGGTGCGGACTGCCATTGAAGGGGGATTGCTGTCCTGCAGTGGTTGGAGCTTTGCAGGCTGATGCCTTGTCCGCATAGCTTGGGCGGACTGGAGAGGGTTCGCCAATGTTTGCCTTGCTCTTAGCGGTTTTCCTTGGTATCCGGCTAAGTCCTTGCGGACTCGGCGGACGGTGTTTTTGCTTTCGCGCAGGCTGGGGTGGTCTCGCTATCTCTTGGGCGGTGACCACACTCCTCACCTTGCCTATAAATAGGACCCCCCTGGCAGGTCTAAAGAAACCTGAGTAACTTGAGTGAACAATAAGTTGGGTTGAGCGAAGTGCTGTGGTCTCAGTTTGTCAGTCCGCGCGGATTGTTTCAGTGCTGACGTTTGCTGTGTGCAGGTCGCGCGGGTAGCTTCAAGAAGCCAGGAGTTTGGCTTTGACTTCGGTCAAGTACTTGGAAGTGTGCGGTCTCTGCGGACTCAGTAGGAGGTCGCTCTGCGGCTTGTCAGTTCTGTTTCATCTTTGCCAGCTTCAATAACCTGTCCGCCGGCTTCAGGCGGGTAGGGGTGTTCCTCAGTTCAAGTTCAGCAGGAGACGAATTACGATGTGTCCGTGCGGCCTCGCGGCTTAGGCGGCCTCGCGGCTTCGGCGGACTCCGTGGCTATTCGGCGGATTGCAGCTAAGTTCGGGCGATCTCAGCAGACTCGGCGACCTCAGCGACCTCGGCGGTCTCCGCGGACTCCGGTGCTGTCCGCCCAGCTTATTTTTTGGTGCTTTCTGTTTACAGCTGTTATACTAGCGAAATCATGTCTCACTATGTATGTCTCGTGTTGTAAAGAAGTGAATGTATAAAAGACCTGCTTGTGCTTCCATTGTTTGTTGGGATTAACCTTTGTTCCTTGGTTTTTCACTGGTTCAACGTGAGAACTGGGTAGTTTCGAAGATATTAATTTGGCGTTTGGGCTATCTTGCTGACCACGTTGAGAAAATTTAACATGGTATCAGAGGGAGGTTCAGTTGCGTGAGCGGAAGTCAGCCAGTGTTATTACTCAGTGATTGAGTGGTGATCAACCTGTGTTGTTGCTCGGAGCTTCTGAAAGGTTGCCAACAGGTGTTGCAATGGAAGGGAGTTTTGCAAGAGGTATGGGCATTGAACTCTTAACGCCGACTAACTTCAAGAAGTGGAAGTCGTTCATGAAGAGTTATCTTCTTGGCGAGGAGCTGTGGGAAGTCGTCGGTGGTGACGACAGGCAGGAATTCACTGCTGCTTTCGGTACTGCTGAGCAGGTTAGGCTCTGGAGAAGAACAAATGCTAAGACGGAGTTCATTCTGAAGAGAGCCGTGTCTCCGGAACTGTTTGATCACATCGTTGGGTGTGAGTCGGCTGCTGATATTTGGACAACCATTGATGAGTTGTTCAATAGGAAGAATGTGGCGCGGCTTCAGTTCCTGGAGAATGAGTTGGCCAGGGCAACTCAGGGAGACCTTTCCATCTCCAAGTACTTCTTAAAGATGAAGAGCTTGTGTGCTGAGCTGTCGGCACTGGATCCTGATGAGCCTATCTCTGAGGCGAAGATGAAAAGGCACATTATCCACGGCTTGCGGAAGGAGTATGTGGCCTTTGTCACATTTATTTAAGGGTAGGCTACTCAGCCGTCTTTGCTGGAGCTGGAGAATCTACTTGCCTCACAGGAGAGCTTAGCAAGGCAGATGGCTGGAGTGAACCTGAATCAGGAAGGCAGCGAAGCTCTCTTCTCAGGCAAGAAGAAAGGATGGGAAGGGAAGAAGAAGAAGAAGGTGCAGGCCGCTGGTGAGAAGGAGACTTCAACTTCATATCCGCCAGAGAGGAGCAATGCTCCTAAGGACTGGAAGAAGAACCTGAAGTGCTACTGGTGTCATCAGCGAGGGCACTTCAAGCGGGACTGCAAGGTCAAACTGCAGCCTGGGCATGCTGCGGGAAAGGAGGAAGCTTGTTCGAGAAGTGAAGAAGCAGGATGGGGCAGAGCTTTTATGACGGGCACTTGTGTCCGGGCCTTGTCTGCTGAGGACTTCAACAGTGAGTGGATCGTAGACTCCGGGTGTGGTCATCACCTCACCGGAGACATGTCGAAGTTCACCTCCATGCAGGCTTACTCAGGTAATGAAGCTATTATCACTGCTGATAATACTGTTTATGCAGTAGAGAAAGAGGGGGTCGTGTCTTTGGGTAGTGATCAGGGGCCACTCACGTTAAGGAGTGTGTATCACGTGCCGGGCATGAAGAAGAACCTCTTCTCGGTGACCAATGCGGTGGACGCTGGGTATCACGTTCTGTTTGGGCCAACAGACGTGAGGTTCCTTCGCAACGTATCAGCGGTGAAGGCTGATGTTGCTCATGTTGGGAGGAGGGTGAAGAACTTGTTTGTTCTTTCCACCAATTCATATGTTGATAGAATGAGAGCCAATGATAGTGCTGCTATCTGGCATGAGAGGCTGGGGCATATTGGCATGGACAAGCTGAAGGCAATGGCTAGTAGAAGTTTGGTGAGGGGGTTGCCGAAGTTGTCCTCCTTTGGTGATGGGCATGTTTGTGCGGGCTGTCAATACGGTAAGGCACATCGCCTTCTGTTTGATAAATCACAAACAAGGAGCAAGAAACCATTGGAGTGCATTCATGGCGACCTGATGGGACCGACAGTTACTGCCAGCCTTGGTAGAAGCAGATACATGCTTGTCTTGGTTGATGACTACTCAAGGTATACTTGGGTGTACTTATTAAAGGAGAAGTCGGAAGACTTCAGTTTGTTTGTGGAGTTTAAGGAGTTTGTAGAAGGCCGGCTTGGCTTGCGGATTAAGAAGCTTAGAACTGATAACGAGGGTGAGTTTGTCTCCTCCGAGTCCTCTAAATTCTGCAGGAAGCACGGGATCCAACATGAGCTTACTTATGCTCACACTCCACAACAAAATGTGGTAGCGGAGCGGAAGATCCGTTATCTAACGGAGACCTGCAAATGCTGGCTTCATACGAAAGATATCCCAAGGTCCTTTTGGGCGGAGGGGATGTCTTGTGCTGCTTATGTTATCAACCGGATGCCACTCAGCCCTATCAACATGAAGACTCCAGTTGAGCTGTTGCTGAAGGAGAAGCCGAGTGTGGGACACCTTAGGGTGTTCGGTTCAACTTGCTACGTGCATGTCCCGGATGCTTCACGGACAAAGCTGGATGCGAAGGCAAGGAAGCTTGTCTTTGTTGGCTACGATGAGCGGAAGAAGGGATGGAAATGCATGGACCATGTGACGAAGAAGTTCGTGGTATCAAGAGACGTTGTCTTTGACGAGCTGACGTCATATGGAGGTGGCTCGGTTGAGCTAACCGAAAGTAGTAAGGTTGATGAAGCACCGGTGGTGGCTGTTGAAGGCTTGGAAGAGGAACTTGCTGTTTCACCAGCAGCTCCTGTTGCCTCTAACTCCGAGGCTGAGCCTTCTGGCTCAGGAAGCAGGGGGAGCACTGCTCAATGCTTGCCCCAGGTAGGAGTGGAGCCCGAAGAAGCAACAGAAGCCGTGAGCAAGGAGCCGATTCTTCGGAGATCGAAGAGGGTGGTTAAGCCACCAGCTCGGTACTGTGATGGGAATGTAGTGAGCTTTGTCTCCTGCTTCTTTGCAGGTCCTCTGGATGAGCGAGAGCCTGCAAACTTCAACGAGGCCACTAGAGTGAAGGAGTGGGAAGGTGCCATGAAGGAAGAGATTGATGCTCTGAAGAAGAATGAAACCTGGGATCTTGTGCCCAAGGTTGATGGCATTACTCCGGTTACTTGCAAGTGGGTGTACAAGTTGAAGAAGAAGGCTGATGGGAGCATTGATCGTTTCAAGGCTCGCCTGGTCACTAGAGGATTCTCACAGTAGTATGGAGAAGACTATGAGGAGACATTCAGTCCAGTTGCGAAGATGACTTCAGTAAGAGTGGTGATCGCCTTGGCTGCTAGCAAGGGATGGAGGTTGTGGCAACTCGATGTGAAGAATGCCTTTCTTTACGGAGAGATTGACAAGGACATCTTCATGGATCAGCCACTTGGTTTTGTCTCTGAAAAGCATCCAGACTATGTCTGCAAACTCAGGAAGGCTCTCTATGGGTTGAAGCAAGCTCCTAGAGCTTGGTATGGGAAGATTGCACAGTACTTGCAATTCTGTGGATACCTTGCTTCCAACTCGGATTCAAGCTTGTTCGTCAAGAAGAAGGGGGAGCTACGAGTCTTGGTCCTGCTGTATGTGGATGACATGATCATCACAGGGAATTCGGAGGGGGAAGTAGCAAGGCTCAGGGCTGAGCTTGCTATACACTTCGAGATGAAAGACTTGGGAGAGTTGCATCACTTTCTCGGTCTGGAAGTGGAGAGGAAGGAGTGCGGGGTTATCATTTGCCAGAAAGGGTATGCTGATCGTATTGTGAAGCGGTTCGGCATGGGCGAAGGGAAGAAGTGCTTCACTCCACTAGAATCTGGGCTGAAGCTTCGACGAGATGAGAGAAGGGTTCTTCATGATCCCTTGGTGTTCAGGGCTCTTGTTGGGAGCTTGATTTACCCGACAATTACAAGGCCGGATATTGCTTATGCTGTTGGCCGAGTAAGTCGGTATATAGATGAACCAAGGCAATCTCATCTAGTGGCGGCGAAGGGAATTCTGAAGTATGTCAAGGCTTCTTCTGACATGGGACTCCTCTATAGAAGGGACGTGGAGTTTGCATTGCTCGGGTACACGGATGCTGACTATGATGGTGATTCGGATGATCGGAGGTCTACTTCAGGTTATGTGTTCACCTGCGGTTCAGCTAGTATCTCGTGGTGTAGCAATAAGCAGGACTCGGTGTCGGTTTCAACCACAGAGGCGGAGTATAAGGCTTCGGCCTTGGCTGCTCGGGAAGCCGTTTGGTTGAGGAGGCTTATAGAGGATGTTCATGAAGAAGTGCAAGGGCCTACTTTACTCCGGGGTGACAATGAGAGTGCTCTCAAACTGGTTAACAATCCAGTGTGTCACGCCAGGACCAAGCATATAGAGATTGATCACCATTTCATTAGGGAGAAGGTGTTGGAAGGATCTCTGCTGGCCGGGCATGCTCGGAGTGAAGATAATCTTGCTGACATCTTCACGAAGCCACTATCAAAGGGGCCCTTTGAACGCTTGCGCAGCTTGCTGGGCTTGGTCATCACTTCTCACTTCAAGGGGGGTGTTGAATTTTGTGAAGTGGAAGTGGGTGACGGGTTAGGCCGGGCGGCCTGGGCGGACAGCATTTGCGGACTAGGCTTACTGGGCGGACTGTGATGTGCGGCCTGGTGGAAGGTCTAGTGAAAAGCCGGCTGTCTTCTGAGCGGGTTGTTGCATGTACTTCGCGGACTATGCGGCCTGGTTTCTGCGGATAGGGTGTTTGCTGATTGGCTTTGCCAAGGAGCGGCCTGAGCGGATGGAGGCTTGCGGACTGGTGCATTGCTCAGTGGCCGCGGGTGCAAGTTTGTGCTGATAGGCGGGTTGGCTCATGTTCGCGGGAAGCTTGCGGACTGGCGTGTCCGCGGTGTGGGCTATTGCGGACTGGGCTTAGAGCTTGGCTGAGGCCTTGTCGAGCTATGGTGGCACAGCAGGTGCTTTGCTGTGGAGGTCGATTGGCGGACTGGTTTTGGAGTCCGGGAGGTTGCTGCGTTGGACAGGAGTGCGAGGAGTTTGCGGACTGCTGGCGGTCTGTGCTTTGGTGTTTGGCGGACGAGAGTTTGTGTCCGCCATGCTCGCATTGGCCTTTGATGGTTTTGGACTTGGCCACACTGTGTGCCAAGACCATGGTGTCTGCGGTATCCGCCAAGTCCGCTGTGACCGGGCGGACTGTTGCTGTCTGCATTTGGTCGTGGACTTGTGGCGGATTGAGGTGTGAGTCTTGCGGACTGCCTCGGGTTGGTGCGGACTGCCATTGAAGGGGGATTGCTGTCCTGCAGTGGTTGGAGCTTTGCGGGCTGATTCCTTGTCCGCATAGCTTGGGCGGACTGGAGAGGGTTCGCCAATGTTTGCCTTGCTCCTGGCAGTTTTCCTTGGTATCCGGCTAAGTCCTTGCGGACTCGGCGGACGGTGTTTTTGCTTTCGCGCGGGCTGGGGCGGTGTCGCTATCTCTTGGGTGGTGACCACACTCCTCACCTTTCCTATAAATAGGACCCCCTTGGCTGGTCTAAAGCAACCCGAGTAACTTGAGTGAACAGTAAGTTGGGTTGAGCGAAGTGCTGCAGTCTCAGTTTGTCAGTCCGTGCGGATTGTTTCAGTGCTGACGTTTGCTGTGTGCAGGTCGCGCGGGTAGCTTCAAGGAGCCAGGAGTTTGGCTTTGACTTCGGTCAAGTACTTGGAAGTGTGCGGTCTCTGCGGACTCAGCAGGAGGTCGCTCTGCGGCTTGTCAGTTCTGTTTCATCTTTGCCAGCTTCAATAACCTGTCCGCCGGCTTCAGGCGGGTAGGGGTGTTCCTCAGTTCAAGTTCAGCAGGAGACGAATTACGGTGTGTCTGCACGGCCTCGCGGCTTCGGCGGACTCCGTGGCTATTCGGCGGATTACAGCTAAGTTCGGGCGATCTCAGCGGACTCGGCGACCTCGGCGACCTCGGCGGTCTCGGCGGACTCCGGTGCTGTCCGCCCGGCTTGTTTTTTGGTGCTTTATGTTTACAGCTATTATACTAGAGAAATCATGTCTCGCTATGTATGCCTCGTGTTGTAAAGAAGTGAATGTATAAAAGACCTGCTTGTGCTTCCATTGTTTGTTGGGATTAACCTTTGTTCCTTGGTTTTCCGCTGGTTCAACGTGAGAACTGTGTAGTTCCGAAGATATTAATTTGGCGTTTGGGCTATCTTGCTGACCACGTTGAGAAAATTTAACAGGGAGAGAGTCCTCGGAAGATGGTCAACCGGTTGGCCCCCGGGTTTGGTTGTGGAGCCGGAGCATATTGAGTCCGAAAGGCCTCAAGGATAGCTGTAAGAGTCTGGCCCATATCTGACTGAAGGAAAGGAGTGGGGACCGATGGAGTAGGCTGTGCTGGAGGCTTCGTAACAAAATCCATAATGAGAAAACGTTCAATCTTTACTAAAAATGGACAATTTATATGTGATCCCCATATGGGCACACCACTGCTTCCGCTGCTTAGTTTGTCCATAAACTAAACTCGAGCAGGGGTGACCCAGGGTTAGTGGACTGCTACGTTTTGTTTTGATCAATGTTACCCTCTGATACCACTTGTAAGACCCCTTTCTTTTCTCGTTCAAACCCCGGGTCTTATGCCCAGAACCGCAGCTTTGCGGTGACACCTTCGCGCCCGGGAAGATCGTCACTACAAAATGCCGATTCTGCCGGCCTTATTGATCATAAAAGTAGCAGTACAAGAGAATAGACATGTAAGTCTACAGAAAATCACATATCATAGTACTAAAATACGGGCTTGTGCCCGAAACATCATGTCCTCACTACAAATCACTCATGCGGAAGCAAAAACAGAACATCTACTCAAGGTCGAGACTCACGGTCCCGGCTGTATGAACTCCGGAGCTAGACTGCCCCATCTCCAAGCGCACCGGTCTCTGGGGCTGCTCCCCCATGCTGGGCTCCATGATTCCTTAAAATGATGCGGTTCGAAAATCGTTAGTCATAAAGACTAAACCCTATCATCCCCTACCCCTTCCCCCATGACTCCTATGAATCGAGTGAAGAGGAAGAAAGGGAAGGGCATGAAGGTGGAGAATAAATCAAAAGAAACAAGTGGCAGTGGAACTAATCTAGTAATTCTATAATAAATAATGGCAATAAGATGAAATATGAAAAATAACCTTCACCTATGTGAAAACACATAAGCCAAGGGGTCTTCTGCAAGGCTCCCATCATATAAAAAGTCTCATACCAATTTATACGTTGCGGTGTCGGTTATCAAACAACAATATATATATATATATATATATATATATATCAAAATTTACCTTAAACTTGCCCACACAAGCTTATAGACCAAGGGGTCGTTTTGCAAGTTCTAATGTATAAGAGTCCCATTCCATTTATACCTTAGGTGTCAGGGGTTAAATGAATCGGTTATGCTATGACATGCAAGTAGGTATGATGGAACATGCAAGTGCAACACACACACTCGACTCTGTGCACACAGAGCTTTAGTTCCCCCTTTCTGGAGTCGTAACCTCCCAGGCTACCTCCGTAGTGGCAGACCGAAGCGGTGGGTTGGGCCTCGCCCACCTCTAAACCAGTAAAGCACTACCGGTCAGACCTATCGTACGTCTCAACGCTGGTGCACAAAGCGGAGCTCCCGCGTACTCTTGTCGGATGGCGCACCAGACTTCTGTTGGCGAAGTTCTAGCCACACTTGCCGAGTCAGCGTATTGGCGTCGGTGCATCGACCCTCCAATACTGAAGATCCACCACCTTAATTTTCTTTCCTTTTATGCACATGCAAATTTAAAGTATCCAAAAAACCGAGCCAAAGCTCCCCGGACTAAAATGTCTGTCTCAAACAATCGAGCCGAAACTCCCCGAACCAAAACGTCCGTCTCTTAACTATCCAAGCCGAAGCTCCCAACTATCTTCTTGTGCTATCTGTGTTTGTGAAATGTGCAACCCTAATTACTAAGTTACTCTTTTCAGCTTGTTAATACAGTTTACGTTAACCCAAGACTGCCCCCGGTATTCCTTGTGAAGGGCTCTCAAGGGGCACTAGGAACTATGATGGGATTATGCCCATCGTTCCATTTCGCAAGGTACTTATTATTATTGGTTGATTCCCTTACCCATTACCTTCTCGTGTTACGATAGACTAACCTAGTGTGATTTTTAACCTTCCTCTCTTCGGGAAAGACGATGTTTCGTCGAATCCGAGCACCTCTTAACTCTAGCCAACACCACTTCTCACCAACCTTCCAATCCTTAAATGGTGAACACTTTCACATCCATCCAATTCAACAGATTAACTAACTCCAACGCTGTGCCCCATCAAATTGCAGACTATCCTATGCTATATGTCGAACCAAATAGGAAATGATCCAATACTCATCCAAATGCCCTAACTTATTTACTGGAGGTATATCATGATATAATTAGCCTATAATCAGAAAATTATAATTTTTCCTAATTTATCCGACATTTAATTAATTTCCTCAAAAATTCCAAGGGCTACCGGTTTGAACATGAACGACCCTAAGTACTCATGAAAGATGCCCAACAAAATTATTATAAATATTATGTTATCTCAATATGGTAAATCCAAAGTATTACAATTTTTCTATCATCAAAAGGGGCATCAAAACTATTTTAGCAATATTTTCTATCTTTCGTTATTTATGAATCAAGTACAGAAAATATCCATTCAGAAATTATAAATTAATTATACTATGTAGATACAACCTTAAAAATAGCATTGGCCGAGTTTCATAATTTTTCAGCAAGTATTAATCTCTGAATAAATTAATTATCAAAAATCTCCAAAAGGTGGACTTGTAAAGAAATTACCGTAACTAAGATTCTAAAAATCATGAATAAATGTCTACAAGCATATAATGGCCTGAAAATCTCAATTCCTAAGTCTCATAATTTTTCAACATCAATATCATCCATAATTAATTTTTTAACCATAAAACTCCTTTTTAACATTTGTGAATGAAGTACTAGATTTACTCAACTAAAAATTATACAAACATTCAGGAGCAACCAATCTAACCTAAAGCACTTACTACCAAGATTTCATGGGGTTTCAATGAACAGAAAGATCGAAATAATTAAAACGTCATTTAGGGCTATAACAAACTTTACGAATGAAGTGCTAGAAATAAACATTATAAAATTCCAATAAAATTGCTATAGGTTCTTCCCATTCCAAAACTCACTCTACCTGAGTTTCACAGCTTTTAAATAATGTTTAGTGACTGATTTTACTCATTTGAGATTTTACCCTAAAACTAAGGTTAGGGTTTTGAGGTCTCTACCAATCTCCAAATCCTCCGAGATTCCATCCAGATGATTTATATTATGCTAACGTCGACTCTACTGAGTTTCAAGGCAATACGAGGACATTTGCCCCCATGTCCTTCACAACCCTCAAAACCATCCCTTTAGGGTTTGAGTTTGGATCCTAGGGTAAATCAACCCTAAACCACACCATTTTTCTCCAAGTGGGTTATAATAACCCTTCTAAGTCAGTGGTCAAAATATCAGCCTCTGTTGAGGTGATTTGACCATTCCAAACTCTTAGTGCACTTTTTACTCAAAGACGCATCATTAATGCCTAGTTAAGGATATGTGATTTCCTACCCAAAATTCATCCAAATGAGTTGGAATTTTGTACAGAGCTAGGTTTTATAGCCAGGGACCACTCACCAAAATTTGGGAGGGTTTGAGGTCATTTGACCACTTAAATAAATTACTCTAACTTTATTAATTTAAAACAAAAACCTTAGGCAAAGTATCTCCAACAATTCCCATTTTCGAACAGCCTCTAAGTATGGCTAAGGGTAAACCCCTGCCCAACGTTTAGGTCGTTTGGACAAGGGACGAAGAGTGGGCATTCATTTTAGTTTCTGCCCAACTCTAGGTACATCCCCCACTAAAATGAGTGCTTCGGTCAAACCACTTACCCAAACGAGTTGAAATTAATTTTAAATTAATCTAGACTCGACGGGCTACAACTTTTGTGACTGGCCATTTGTCCTAAATCGGCCTCTAAGTGCCTCGTTTTGCAGCATCAACATGTGTCCATTTAATGTATCTTTTCCTTATATATTATATACATAATTTTTATATTATAAAAATATTTTTATTGTTCATCTTCTACAGAACCCGAAAACCTGAACTCAGAAAACTTATATTTCCTGTAGCTCTTCTGCGATCCGTCGCCGGCCGTCCGGTCACTTCCCTGGCCAGCCAGCTACCACCACCACCACCACCACCTCCGTCGAGGCGATGACTATCGGTCGGCGGTGGTTTGGCCGCCGGAGGTGGCGGTTTCCGGCGAACCCGAAAATATATTTTTCATGGTTTTTTCCTGAAAATGCAAGATAGGTCCGGCTCCGTTGAGCATGAACTTCCTTTCTAAGATCCTAAGATCTACCCATAAAAGAAGAAGTAGAGGAGGACCTTGTTCGCGGTTTGGAGGCGAGATGAACGTCGGGTTGTCATGACGCGGTGGTGGCGTTGCCGAACTTCTCCTACAGCAAGAACAACAACTCTAATCTATTTGGTCAAGAGTGTAAACTTCTCATCTTGCTCTTAGGGGGCTTTTATAGATCACCAAGTGGGGAAGGGAAAGGGTAAAGCATTTATGGCCATGAAGGCTCTCCTCTTAATAATATTTCGGTTATGGTGGAGGGAGAGAAAAAGGTGGAAGATGAAAAGATGTGTCCAGTTGGCAATTTCCCATTGGGACAACACTTCCTCATTTTATTAAGTAATTAGAGAAGGAAACGGCCCATAAATACTCCTGGTGTAACTTCCCATAATCAGAGTTAATTATGGCATGTGTTAAAGTAATTTCCAGCCTGGCTGACATTTCGACCTTTGTCACGGGCGTGACACGTAGGTCACGGCGTGACATTAGTCCATTCGTCGTTCTTGAGTCGACGACCGATGTTTCTGCGTCGGTTCACGGGTCACCCCCCATATCACGGGCGTGACATGTTTGTCACGGGCGTGACAGTTGTTCTTTGGTCGACGTTCGTCGAGCTGAGGTCGACGGTCGGTGGGGGCGTCACGACCTAGGTCACGGGCGTGACGGGCCTGTCATGGGCGTGACCAACCCGTGATATAAGTTCCGAGCTCGGTGATCAGCTTTCTGATTTCGTCGACCATCGAAGGAAGTCACGGGCGTGACGGGCCGGTCACGGGCGTGACCAATCCGTGACTCGGGATTTCGGTCGATGTTCGTCGAGCTGAGGTCGACGGTCGGTGGGGCGTCACACCCTAGGTCACGGGCATGACGAACCTGTCACAGGCGTGACCATCCCATGACATGAGTTCTGAGCTCGGCGATCAGCTTCCTGATTTTGTCGACCATCGAAGGAAGTCACGGGCGTGATGGGCCGGTCACGGGCGTGACCAACCCGTGACTCGGGATTTCGGTCAACGGACTTCGCAGGATTGCGTCTTCGGCTAGCCGTCATGCCTGAACCTATTTTTAGATCAGTTACTGTCAATTTCTGGGGTTTACGGGGGTTCTGTCACGGTAGACCGACTCCTAGGGGTCTAGCTGGAAATGGGATGTTACATTCGGGACTTTCCAATTCCTAAGAAGGAGGCTCGTTTCATGGAGCAACAAAAAACAAAATTGTGTCGCTATCTCAACGACCGAGTCAGAATACATTTCTGTCGGCAGTTGTTGTGCACAATTGCTTTGGATAAAGAACATACTTGAAGACTACAACTTGAAGGTCAAGGACATTCCATTATTTTGCGACTCCTCCAGTGCAATTGTCATAGCCAACAATCTAGTCTCTCACAGTCGGGCAAAACACATAAAGCTACGATACCACTTCATCTGGGAGCATGTGGAGCATGGTGACATAAATCTCCAATATGTCCCAACTGACAGGCAGATTGCAGATATTTTCACGAAGCCGCTGGATGAGGCCAAGTTCTCGTTCTTCAAAGCGAACTTGGCATGCTCAACAAGGATGAAGAGGAATGAAGAATAAGGTGACATTAGGTTCAAGTTCTGGCTACATTTCAAAATCTAAGAAATTTTAAAGTATGGACTTGATTTCTCGAGTACAACACTTGTACTCGAGAACAAAAGATTTACTTCTCGAGAACAATAAGTACTTCTCGAGAACAACAAATTTACTTCTCGAGAAAAATAAGTACTTGAGAACAACAGATTTACTTCTTGAGAACAACAGTTCTACTCGAGTACGGCGGTATCTTCTCTCGAGAAATTCAAATTCATTGAACGGAGTTCGACGTTCATCGATCAGTTTCCGCCAAATTCCAGGTATTATTTTTAATGTTATTTTGTCATCAAAATTAAAGGTAAATGTAAATAGACTTAGGTACAAGAAATTTTATTCCCGATTTCAAATCCCTCTCTCGAGAAAAGTCTCTTCACCCTCTTCGTCTCCGCTGGCTGCCGCACTCAAGGTTAATTATCCCTTCACCAGCCAGTTAACAATTCTTTCTCCTCAATGGCATCATCATCTAAACTCGGGATCGGCAGCGACCTAATCTCTACAGGGATTGCTGAACTTTCTGATGACTTTCAAAATGTTCTTATCTTGCTCGACACTGCCGGTTTGTCATTTATTCTTGAACATCCTTGTCGTATTCTCACCTCTGCTGTCGAAGAGTTCTTCCAAAATGCGAAGATCAAGAGCAATGGCAAGGTGCTCAAATCAAAAGTTAGAGACATCAAGGTAAAAATGACTTCACTCTCTGTCTCCAAATTTTTTCAACTTACAGTAATAGATCAAGAAGATGATTTGGTAGGCACAAACTATGAATGGGCATATAGTTTCTGTGGGATTCCCCAATCATCTCACACAGTTAGAAGACAATTCATGAATGCAAAAAGCAAGCTTTTGGCAGATATTTTGGGCAAAGTTCTTCTCTGCAAGACAAGCTCCATCAGCTATAAACCCCAGAATTCTTTGATTTGATAACTGTAGTGATCTGTAAAAAGAAATTCCAGTGGGGTATGATTTTTTTTGACAAGATTAAGGGATGTATTAAAAGCCCCAACTATGGCAGGATTATCTCTCTTTACCTCAATTAGATGGACCCTGAAGTTTTCTCCATGAAAAAGGGCATGACCCTCCATCACATGAAGAAAGTTTCTATTACCTCCATCCAGAGATGGGAGGTTAAATTACATAAGTCTGACAAATCTTCCAAGGAAATTGAAGATGTGGACAGGACCCCATCTCCTCCTTCTCATCAGATAACTGACCCAGTTATTGAGGGGGAGCCTGCCCCATCTGTTCCAACTCAGCCAACTCTTGCTCCAGCTTCAACAGAAATCCCTCCTCCAGTCACTACACCTGCTGCTTCAGCAACTCCACCCCAAGTTATTTCTTCTCCTGCTGCTACTACTTCCCCTTTGCTGCATACAAAAAGTTCAGATTTTCCTATTGCTGAAGATATCAACAATATGATTGAGGAGCTCACTTCCCAAGAGCCTCTTTTCTTTACTCCTGAATATCATCCCTCCTCTCCAGCAAAGTCTCCTGAACAACCAGCACAGTCACCAGACCATCATACAGAACCATCTCCTCAAAGAAATTCTCATGTACAAGAACCAGAACCATCTCCATCTAAAGATATACCTGTTGCTGAAATTATTTCCATACATGATTCTGAAGATGAAATTGAAGCTGCTGAACCAAGACTTCCTATTCTTCACATTAAGATTTCATCCATACTGCCCATAGATGTTGAGGATGAAGATAGCACTGTCAACAGGAAACTTGCTTCTACAACCACTGTTATCATTGAAGGGATAGCCCCATGGAAAGCCCCAGTTCAACATCAACCATCAATTCCATCTGAAATATTTCCTGAAGGCTCTATCTTAAGCAAAATTGAAGCTATGCTGACTGCTCAGAGAGATTATTTTGATTCCTCTCTAAAAGTTGTAACTGATAAAATGATTACTTTGGAACAAGAAATGAGTCGAGGATTTGCTGAAATCCAAAATAACACTGATGAATTTAAGAGACTCTTACAGATTGGAGGAAAACCGATAGATCATACCATTACAAGCATTGGTACAGTAATGGACCAATCAGTTACCCTGACCAATAATCAGATTCATCTGGACAAGAGAGCCGAAGAGAGAAATTTCAAAACTTGTAAAGAAGTTGGAAGTTTAAAGAAGATATCATCAGCACCCTCTCCCTAGAAGTCAGAAAGGGGGAGGATAAAATAAAAGAATAACTGGAAAAACAAGCTCAAACCTTGAAAAATTAGTGGGATGCCAAACTGCAAGAGATTCAGTCATACTTAAGGAAGTTAAAAGCACAAAACTATATACATATGCCACTACTATATGGATGCATAATCAACTATTTCCTGAACTGACAATGGATCCTTCTGCACCTCCTCCTGCACATTTGGATGTAAACATGCCAACATTCTCACCTCCTCCAGAATACTTTGAAGGACCTCCTCCAGACTATTTTTAAGGACCTCCTCCCGAGAATTATGAAGAGGTCTGGGAATCAGAACAAGCCAGCATACCTCCTCATCCTCCAGAAATTCAGAAAGCCAAAAGAAGGAAATATGGTGATGGAGCCTCAGCAAGTAGATCAACTCCCCATCTTGATGCTGAAAGGAAAAGACATCAAGAATTTACTGAAATTTGGAGCCCAACCTCAAAATCTCTTATTCTTGAAACTCTCAAGCTGGTAGTTGATTTCAATGAGAATAGGAACTTACATTACAACCCTCAGGAATTGGAATTATACGAAATGTCTCTTACCAAAAGGAGGATATATGACAGAGAATATGAAAGGAACAATCCCAAAGCTCCTCCCAGACCTCCAAAGTATTTTCCTAAGCCATACAGCTACCAGAAGAGATAACAGGAGAAACTAGAAAGGCAGTAACAACAACAAGACTAATAGAAATTGAAGACTTTTGATAATTCTTAATGTTGAAATTGTGGAATTGAACTCTTTCTTTGACATATTTCTATTAATATGAACCTTTAGTTTTGTTGATCTGATTTTTCTCCATTATAGCTCTTATTCTATTTATTTTGGTTATGAGTTTCTTTACTTGTTTATCTTGATGTAATTCACCTTAGTGTAGATGATTCTGACTTCTAAAAATAGGGGGAGATTGTTGAGTATTACATCCAAATAACCCAGATTTGTATGAAGTCACCGTCGAACTAAGATGAATTAAGTTTGTATTTGATGCTCTTTTTAGTTGAGTGTTTGCAGGACACTATTGCTAAGTGTAGACCAATGTCAGTCTACAATGAGTCACCAAACACAGGACAGTTCAATGTAATCTCTCATTGTACGATCCATGGTGTTCGCTCATGTGTAGCTTCTCTATTGGGACACACTTCCTTTTCAAGCACTAAGGGTATTGGAGAAAAGTTAGATGCTGATTATAATGAAGAAATTATGTTTTCAGATTTTCAGAAAAAAATTCTTTAGATGCTGATTATAATGAAGAAATCATGTTTTCAGAAAACAATTCTCTAAGTCCTTTTCTCGAGAACTATGTTCTATACTCGAGAAGAACTAAAGATTGTTATCGAATAAGACTTGTCTTGATTTCGAGTTGTAGAAGTAGTTCTCGAGAAAGCAATATGCTGTTCTCGAGAAGGCCTTCTGTACTCGAGTACTTCATGACACTTCTTCTCGAGTTACATCTTTTCCTAACATAATTTTTCTAAGTCTTTTTCTCGAGAAGACTAAATTTATTCTTGAGAAGACTATGCTTATTTCTCGAGATGCAGAAGACTTTTCTCAAGACCTAGACCTTTTTTCTCGAGAGCCAGACATCTGTTCTCGAGAACACTTATTTGTTCTCGAGTACCAGATTTTTCCTTCTCGAGAACTAAAGTTCTTTTTTTTTCGACTACTTCCTTCATTCTCGAGATTACTGTTTTCCACCTCCACATTTTTTCTAAGTTATTTTTATCGAGATATTCATTATTGTTCTAGAGAATAGAATTTATTTTTCTCGAGTACAATCCTTCTTCTCGAGAACTGCTGTATTGTTTCTGAAAATTTTCTTAAGTCCAGTCAGATGGATTTTCAAATGTAATTAGCACGTGATTGGTCCATGTGGCTATCATTTATTATGATTATGACCATTAGACAAGTCCTATAAAAGGTTTCATCATAATCGACCAACCCTAGAAGAAGCCGTAAGAAGAAATTCTAAGATTCTGAATCCGGAATTCACTTTCTAAATCGAGAGCTACCGCCTCTGTTCATCCCAATTCTTGTCGATACGCTTTCGATCCAAAGATTCAGAGCAAGAGATTCAAAGATCAAGTTATTCTACAATCGACAGATTCTCTCCTTGATCTTGCCGAGTCCTGAGTTTTCAGATCCCGAGATCTAGCCGATTCTTCTTCAAAATAATTCTGACAGAGCTTTCAAATTCAAGGAAGAAGAAAGGCAGAAGTTTTCAGATCTGAGAAATTTACTGTTTGTATTTTTTAAAATTTATTTTATTCTTGTATGAGATTTTTCTCTGAGTGTAGGAGCTTTGTTCTTCGAGTTCCTTGTACGAAGTTTTTCCTTCCGAGTGTAGATCCTTTTTTGGGATTGAGTTGTAGGAACCTTTATTCCGATTTGTAGGATTGTTTTCAATCCAAGATTAGTGGAGTAGCCGAGTCTAGTGCTTTGCTAGATCGGTGAGGTGGAAAGTGGATGTACCCAAGGTTGGGGAACCACTATAACTCTTGGTGTCGTCTGTGAATGCTTGGTTATTTTTGTGCATCGCTCGCTAAATTTTTTATTCCGCAAAAAGACGCACAACTCATCTATTCACCCCCCTCTAGGTGATTTAGGTAGACAACTTAAAACATTTTCAGGCTCTCAAGACACTAAGCTGGGCTCTCAAAGCCTCAGCACCAAATCACTGACCCCACGTGTCTCCACGACACAGACCACAATCACTGGCCCCAGGTGTCTTTACGACACAGACCATAATCACTGCTCCCAAGGAGCTACCGCCTGCGGTATCACTACCACCGCGTGGTATCTGGCAGAAATACGATTCTGCCCAGTTTTTTGAGTGCTCCTTAGAGTTAGTCCCCAAGGTTCCCTGTTGTAATCTACCGCGTAGAAACCCGAAAAACAAACATTACAGAATCTTCTCCAGCCAATACAAGCATAATGAAACATTATTAATGTAAACCAACCTATTTCGATAGGCTTCACACAGCATGCCTATGTTCATACTTCGATTCCGAACTCTATATGCTAAAACTATGGGGATATACCGCATCACCCAGCATGCCTATGTCCAAGATGAGAATCGTTACCCTTTGCTCTCTCTTTGGTATCATACCAAAGATCTAAATGGATGAACGCGACCGCAACGACCTTGCCACCACTGATCCGGACTCGGCTTGCGAATCAGGGCTTTGGAACTTCAACGGCGGCGAGGTCTATCTTCCGGCGTGCTGCTCCACCTCCAGGAACTCAGGCCAACTCCAAAATCATAAGAAAATGAAGTGAAGACGGCCAAACAAGCATATATACCGAGCTACCACCGCGCGGTAACTAGCTACCGCCGCGCGGTACTGCCCAAACTCTCCAATCACACGGCGACACGTGGTCACGTCATTTCAGGATCGCTACCGCTGTGCGATAGGATGCTAACGCCGAGAGATAGAGGATGTCGGTTACGATACACCACTAGACACTATCGTCATACGCTAACTTCTACCACCAAATGGTAAGATCCTAAGAACCACATCAATTATATTGACCTAGCTATCGCCTGCAGTAACACTATCGTCGGGCGATAGCTTCCTGAGGGGTCTGCCAAATTAATTCCCCTACTACCGCCACACGGTAATAACTTTTCACCACGCGGTAATCTCTTCCTCGAGAGCTCGACATTTTCTCAAGAACTCGACGCGCTCGACGAAATCCTGGAGCTATCGCCGCACGGTAACAGTTACCGCCGAGCGGTAACCCCCGGAGAATCATCTTTCGCCTTATGAAATTTGGGGTGTTACAAGTCTCCCCACTTAAAGAAATTTCATCCTGAAATTTGACGTTACAGGAAAATATAAAAAGTAAACAGTGCATCTGATTACCTAGAGAAATAGCTCAGGGAACTCCACCCTCATAACTTGCTCGTGCTCCGAAGACAGCTCCTCTCTGCCACAGTTGTCCTACAGGACCTTGACCATCCTAATGGACTTGTTCCACAACTACTTGACCTCCACGTCTTCGATCCGAATGGGCCTAACCTTCATCATCAACCCACTATCGATTAGCACTTGATTCGCAGCAATCACTTGTGTAAGCTCTTGAATTGTTTTCCGCAACACTGACATGTGAAACACATCATGCAAACTGCTCAACTCCACCGAAAGAGCCAAATGATAGGAAGCTTCACCAACACGCTCCAAGATCTCAAAAGGCCCAACATACCTCAGACAAAGCTTCTTTAAGCGTCAAATCCTTGATATGCCCTTAAATGGTTTTATCTTGAGGTATACCCAATCTCCCACCGCAAACTCCCCGTTCTGGTGCTTGGCAATATAGTAGCCGTTCTTGAATCAATCGTTTCGTTGAAGTAGCATCTTCAAAATCCTTTCGCTTGTACAGTTTGATTCTCCCGTTTCTACCAAGCCAACAACGTACCACACCTCCTTCCGTGCAAAGCCTCAAAAGGCGTCATCTGAATGTTGGCTTGGTAGTTATTATTATATATGAATTCAATCATTTAAAGATGGTCCTCCCACCTTTTCCCAAAATCCAAAACACACATACGAAGCATATCTTTCATCGTCCTGTTCATCATTTCATTCTGATCGTCCGTATGTGGGTGAAAAGTCATGTTGAAGTTCAACTTGGTACCCAACAACTGATGAATGAGCCTCCAATCATTAGATGTGAAACGACCGTCTTGGTGACTAACGATGCTCCAGGGTATGCCGTGCAAATGAACTATGATGTCCACATAAAGCTTCACCAGTTTCTCCATTGAATCATCCTTCCTATTGGATATGAAGTGTGACACCTTCGTTAAACGATCGACGATCACCCAAATGGCATTGTTTCCCTTGTGCGATCTCGGCAAATCGTGCATGAAATCCATGGAGATGTCATCAAATTTCCACTCCGGAATGGGCAAGGACTTCAGGAATCCTCCAGGCCTCTGACATTTGGCCTTTACAAAGGCACGGGTCTGATACTTCGCCACGTACAATGCTATGTCTTTCTTCTGTCCAGGCCACCAAAACAACTTCTTCATGTCCCTGAACATCTTTGTTCTCCCGAGGTGAATAGAGTACTTCGTAAAGTGCACCACATACATCAATTCTTCTCGCAACTTCTCCACGTTGGGGATGCACAATCGACTGTCTTTCCATAAAAGGCCATCGTCGATAGAGAACTGGTAGTTAGACCCATCAACAACATCCGCCCAATGATGTTTCAAGCTCGCGTCCAACCCTAAGTCCCACTGAATCCTGTCCGCGAGGTCATAATAAACCTCTATCAAACTCAAACATGCGTTTGCACTAACACCCTTGTCAACACAAGAGATTTCCAAGGCCTCCAAATACTGAATAAGCCGCTCATCGTGTAACTGTAACCAGTTGTCCCGCGCAGGGGACCTGCGGCTCAAAGTATCTGCCACAACGTTCCCCTTCTCAGGGATATAATGAATCTTGCAGGTGTAATCCCCAAGGAACTCCATCCACCTACGCTGACATGTATTCAGATCCTTCTGATCTATCAGATACTTCAGGCTCTTGTGATCTGAATAGATATTGACCTTAACCCCATACAGATAATGCCTCCAAAGCTTAAGAGCGAATACCACAACCTCCAATTCCAAATCATTGACTGGGTAATACCTCTCATGCACCTTCAACTGATGCAGTCCATAGGCTATCTCCTTCCTATGCTAAAGCAGAACACAGCCTAATCCACTCCCAGAGGCGTCACTGTAAATTTCAAAGCTCTCTTAGCCACATGGCGAACATAAAATAGGTGTCGTGCTCAGACGAGACTTTAGTTCTTCGAAAGCTTGTGCGCACTCTCGTGACCAGGCAAACTTCTGATCCTTCCTTGTCAGGGTAGTGAGGGGCAGTGCAATCCGTGAGAAGTTCTCCATGAATCACCTGTAATAGTCGGCAAGCCCTAGAAAACTCCAGACTTCCGACACAGTAGACATTACAGGCCACTCCCGTATCGCAGCTACCTTCATCGGATCTACTGCAATTCCCTCACTACTAACCACATGGCCAAGGAACGCTACCGAGGACAGCCAAAACTCACATTTGGAGAATTTGGCGTACAGTTGGTTCCTTCTTAGGGTCTCCAAAACCATATGAAGATGCTTAAAATGATCCTCCTCGCATTGCGAGTACACCAGTATATCATCGATGAAAACTGTCACGAACTGGTCCAAGTATTCTCTGAACGTCATATTCATCAAATCCATAAACACGGATGATGCATTTGTCAGCCCAAACAACATGACAGTGAATTCATAATGCCTATAACGTGTGCTGAAAGCTGTCTTCGGAACATCACTTTCCCTTATTCTTAACTGATAGTACCTGGATTTCAAATCTAGCTTCGAGTACACAGTCGACCCGACCAGCTGATCGAATAGATCATCAATCCTAGGGATCATGTATCGATTCTTCTCTGTCAGCTTATTCAACTCACGGTAATCTATATACTGTCATAAACTTATGTCCTTCTTAACAAAAAGGATTGGCGCGCTCCAAGACGACGAACTTAAATGCACGTACCCTTGATCTAGCAGCTCTTGCAGCTGTACTTTCAATTCCACCATCTCCTTAGGCGCTAAACTGTACGGGGAGCGTGACACAGGCTTGACACCTGACACTAGCTCGATGGTGAAGTTGATCACACGCTGAGGTGGGGCTCCGGGGAGATTTTTAGGAAAAACATTCGGGAACTATGATACAACCGGGATACTATCCAGACCTAGCTTAGGCTTCGAAGCCTCCACTAAAGTGAAAAATAGCTTTGCACCGCAACGAACTGCCTCAACCACCTGGATAGCAGACATCAAAGTTTGTCTCGATCTATTTATGCCAGAGAATGTTGTCTCCCGCTCCGTATCCACACCCAATCTGAGCACCTTGCGATTGCAATCAATGTACGCATACTACTCCGAGAGCCAGTCGATGCCAAAGATTACATCAAACTCCACTATCGATAGTAGCGACGCTTGTAAGTCAAACTCTTGACTCCCAAATAGTACCTTCACGCAACAAACTCTATCCGCGCGCATAGAACACCCATTAGGCAGCAACACATCCAATTTATCTGTTGCCATCAAAGAAGGCACTCCGATGCACGATACAAATTCCGCGGACCAAAAGGAGTGTGAAGCTCCCGTATCGAACAGTGCTCTCGCCGGAATATTAAAGATCAAAATAAAGTCTAGCACAACAAGTCACATGCTAACGTGCATAAGGCAACAAGTATGTAAAGCTAAACGTGCTATTCACAAAATCATACCTGTCACCACATCAGTCGGCTTTATGGCCTCCTGCTGGTCATAGTTTTAAACTATAGGTTGGGCTGGAGTGTAATGGGATGTGGTTGATTCCACCGCCTTTTCCTTTTCCACATAAGATGCTCCAGGATTCTTCTCTAACTTCGGGTGCTCACTCCAACATTGTCGGGCAATGTGTCCCTGCATTCCACAATTATAGCAAGTAACCGGGCTTCGAACTGTAGTAATTCCAGAAAAAACCCGATGGTGTGGCTGGACCCGAAGTCCATGCTTTCTTGTTCCACTTACGAAACCCAGACTTTGACGAGCTCGGAACCTTAAATTCCGACTTCTTCAAGCTTGAGTCCTTCTCCTGAACTCTCTTCATATCCTTCTCCAAAGATCAGGCGGTATTGACTCGAGTTAGAAATCCCCGCCTCATCGGCCCGGAGAACAGTAGCCTTAGGTCATCACGCAGACCCTCGTAAAACTGGTTTGTCTTACGCTCCCTGTCAGCAAACGTAACACTAGCATAATGACCCAACCTCGTGAACTCGTGTAGATACTCATCAACGCTACTATCTCCCTGCATTAGTCTCTAGAACTGATTTTCCATGTCGATCCTCTGCACCGAGGGGAGGTATCTAGCCAGGAATAACCACGAGAACTCGTCCATCGAAATATCGGTGAGTTGTGTTCCAACCAAAAGATTCAGTTCCAGCTCTTCCCACCACATTCGCGCCTCACCATCCAATAGTAACACGGCTAAGGTTGACTTCTGCCATTCCTCTATTTCAGTCGCTATCATGACTCTCTTAACACGAGAGAGCCAATCCTCAGCTTGGGTTGGGGTTCCAGTCCACGTAAATACTGGGGGATTAAAGCTCATCATATGTTTGAGCTGCCTTTCTGTCGCTCTTCTTAGCGCCAAGGGTTCTATAGCCACTCTTTCCACCACTCCAGGTACTGCCACATGAAGCGGCACCTACTCCACAATAGGGACAAGAGGTTGTGCTTGCCGAAGGAGTGATGCAGGCGCAATATTAGGTGCACTACTTTCCGCAGAGAGCAGACATTTCGACTGTGCAACACCACTCCTGGTTACCTATTATTGCAGAACACACCAATAAGTGACCAAATAACATTGCAAAAAGCAAGCATAGGAATACGCAGGTTACTCAAACATGTGTATTTTCCATTTCTAAGTGGACATTCATGAGTTCTTTTCATGTTATAATGATGACGCATGTGACTTTGCTCACCACCTCTTAAAAAGAATTCGTCCATGAATTCTCCTAAGATAGACCGAAACCTTAGACTTATATAACAGAAGGTCCGGCCGGGGCCCCACGCCATATTCCACGGACAGTCAGTGGAGTTACATATCAATACCAAAACACTATGATAACATAACGAAACCTAACACAGAGCATTCTAGCAGAAGCTTTAGAATATATTATAAGAACCCATAGCAGGAATGAAAGACAAATACACAAGGAGACTTGGCCTTATGACCTTACAATGTTTTCTTAAACAATAAGTGTTTTCCATACGTCGGCACGCAGGCCGGCCATACATGAAAATAGTAAAAGTAAACACTACGCTTGGTGTAACAGCCCAAAGATCTGAAACAGGAAAATTTGGGTGACACGGCCTGGGACACGGGCGTGTCCCAGGGCGTGTCAGGTGACACGGCCTACGACACGGGCGTGTCGCAGGGCGTGTCGAGGTTGTGTCGACGATTGGGCTTTGTCTCGACGATTTTTGATCTCGACGATTCGTCGAGAGGAGGCACACGGCCCAGGACACGGGCGTGTCCAAGGCCGTGTCGCATACTCGACGAGTTTTGCTCGACGATCGTCGAGTGTCGAGAAGTGCGTGTCGAGTTTTGAACACGGCCTGTGACACGGGCGTGTCACAGGGTGTGTCAAATCAGGCGACGAACTCAGCCCGCCGAAGGAATTCGACAGGGCGTGTCTTTGTGCCGTGTCTGGGCACACGGCCTGGGACACGGGCGTGTCACAGGCCGTGTGAAGTCTCGGGATGATTTGAGATTTTTTTCCCCAGGTACACAGCCACAGACACGGGCGTGTCTGAAGGCGTGTTGGTGACACGGCCCATGACACGGGCGTGTCCCGTGGGCGTGTCACTGGTTTGGATAAGTCGGTTGACCACCGCTTGAGGCACACGGCCAGGCACACGGCCGTGTTCGAGGCCGTGTCGGGTCAAAAGTTGTATTTTTGGCAGAATCGTGGCCGTCCATTCCTTCAGTCTGGATCCAAGGGCTGAAAGCTCTTCTTCTTTTTCCTTAAGGGCCGAAGTCAGAGAATTACTTCTCATTTTCTTTGGCCTTCATCTTTCTTCAAGAGAGAGAAAGAGAGAGAGAAAGAAGGAGGAAGAAGGGAAGGGGGCTGCTGTTGGTGGTGCTGCGGTTTACCGGCAAGAGATCCGAAGCCAGCGTTGCGGAGGAGACGATCTTGCGAGTCTTGCAAGCTAGCTTGGAGGCCATGACACCGAAGCGATCGTCAAGGGTAACGACTTTTCTTCCTAGCCATGTGAAGGCTTCCTTTTTGGCATATCTTATGATTTCCCCCACCAAGAGGTGGCAGATTTTGGGAATCTTTGGATGGATGCTTGAAATCCCCTTTGTATTGCATATAGATCCGGAAATGGAGTACGGAATAGGCATGCTGTGTGAAGCCCATCTGGACAGGTTGGTCTGGATTGGTGATGTTGCATACTAACCGGAGAAGACTCCGTGATAAACGTGTCGTATATGGAGTCTACGGGTTATACCTGCAAAAAGGAGTAGCAGGAAGTACTGGGGTGGTAGCCCAGGAAAATAGCCGAGTGATGGTTTTGGGTCCAACCTGTGACTGAGACACAGGAAGTACTGGTGGGACCAGGAAAGGCCCTTTTTGTGATGCTTGATGTCATAGGGTGTCCACCTGTGGAGCGAGTCATAGAAAGTACTGGTGTGCCCAAGAAAGACCCCTGACATTTGTACTTATGCGGTGTCCACCGGTGGAGAGAACCACAGGAAGTACTGGTGCGCCCAGGAAAGACCCGCTGTTGCAGTGAGAAAAGGGGTATAGTGAATTACCCAGGCTTGAATGCCAGGAACAGGATTGGTGAGACCGACCCGCGCCTTTGTTATAGCCATGAGTACGTTGCACGCGGAAAGGGCAAGGCGATTTGAGCAACGAGGGGGTGGAGGATCCGACCTGCGCTATGTCCGTCTGACGTGAGACCAAAAAGTGCGGTCTGTTGGAGCGCATAGCAAGAGTCTTCGGCCTGCGCGCCATGACACAATGGGGGGCTACGGGCCATCCCGGTGTCCGAGGACTAACTCCGGCTGCACGCCACGGAGTAAATGCTCAAGAGAATTACCGTTGGGTGATAACCCTGATACGGTGGTGGGCAAGAGGTTGCCAGAACACCAAGAATGTGCCCTGAGTGCACGGACCGTTGGGCCGGGTGGCGAACGGTTGTGATGGCTTGTGTGCGTGAAAGCACCTTTTGATGATATAGCTTGCCAGACTTGTGCTATGATATGCCTGCAGGGAAAATACCGCTGCCCCGAGAGAAGGGGTAGGGTCGTTATAATTTGGTCAGCTGAACGCTGACCGTTGCTTTTGTTTGCCACCGTTGGGTGGATTGTCCCTTGCACAGGTGCTGGAGAGCCGAGCGGGACGCATAGAGGTTGATGCTCCTGCTGGTGTTGCTGCTGCTGCTGTTTATCCCTCGAAGGCTATGTTTGAGATACGTGTTTCTTTTGTTGTGGCCGGCCTGCGCGCCCATAGTTGTAGCCACTGTATGAAAGCCCTGTAAGGCCATAAGGCCAGCTCTTTGTACATGTTGTAAGACATTCCTATATATATATATATAAAATGTGGAGTTTTATGTTTGGACATTCCTGAGGAGTTCAAGTAGTTTAGGCTTCCGCTAGAATGCTTGTGATAGGTGCGATGCGCTACTCTGGTATCATCCTGTACCTTCACCGACTGTTTTGTGATATATCCTGTGGGGCCCCGGCCGGACCTTCTAGAATATATCATATGAACGGATGGGGTTGTTACACTTGGGCCTTCAAGGGCCAACACATCATCAAGGGCTTTACCCCGCTACTTGCCACTAGGCTCACAGGTTCTTGTAAGAACAATCCACCGAGCGGTGGAAAAACAAGGCAATGGTCAGCTAAGGCTGACCAAATTATAACGACCCTGCCCCTTTTCTCAGCGCAGCGGAGCTCCTTCCCTGCAAATTATTAGCAAAACCAAACTATAACAATGAAAGTGTAGTTTAAGCACACTTCACCACAGGCGTAGGAATGAACGACCACACACCCCTTGCACTCAGGGCACATTCTCGGTGTCCGGAACAAAACTCAGGGACGCACCACCGTTCTCCAAACGGCAACAACATGAGCATTTTGGTAGTCTTTACGGCCTGCACATGGCCTAAGACCTGTAACTATGGCAGCGATAGGTAACACTACCCATGGACGCTCGACATAGCTACTGGGTATGGTCGACCCTTTCTCATTGCTCACATCGTCGGGCAAACATCCACGATGCGGGTTGGGCTCCCCATTCCCATTTCTCCAATCTTTACACAAGTGGCACTCAGACCACTAACCTGGGATCTCAAAGCCTCAACACCATATCACTGGCCCCAGGTGTCTCCACGACACAGGACACAATCACTGGCCCCAGGTGTCTCCACGACACATGCCACAATCACTGCTCCCAAGGAGCTACTGCCTGCGGTATCACTACCACCGCGCGGTATCTGGCAGAAATAGGATTCTGCCCAGTTTTTTGGGTGCTCCTTGGAGTTAGTCCCCAAGGTTACCTGTTGCAATCTACCGTGTAGAAATACAAAAAACAAACATCACGGAGTCTTATCTGGCCAATACAAGCATAATGAAACATCACCAATCCAGACCAACTTATCTAGATGGGCTTCACACACCATACCTATGTTCACACTTCGATTCTGAACTCTATATGCAAAAACTACGGGGATATACCGTATCTACCCAAAGGAAATACTCGCACTCACCGCACACTCGCGAGAGATGGTTTCCTATGCAAAAGGAAGAGGACTTTACATGTCCAAGATGAGAATCGTTACCCTTTACGGTCTCTTTGGTGTTATGCCAAAATTTAGACGGATGAACGCGATCGCAACGAACTTGCCACCACAGATCCGAACTCGGCTTGCGAATCAGGGCTTTGGAACTTCAACGGCGGCGAGATATACCTTCTGGCGTCGCTGCTCCACCTCCAGGAACTCAGGACAACTCCAAAATCATAAGAAAATGAAGTGAAAATGGCCAAACAGGCATATATATCGAGCTACTGCCGTGTGGTAACTAGCTACCACCACGCGGTACCGCCTAAACTCTCCAATCATATGCCGACAAGTGGCCACGTCATTTCGAGATCGCTAATGCCGCGCAATAGGATGCTAACGCCGCATGATATAGGACGTCGGTTACGATACGCCACCAGACGTGATCGCCACGCGCTAACTTCTACCGCCGCGCGGTAAATCCTAAGAACCACATCAATTAAATTGACCCAGCTATCGCTCACGGTAACACTATCGTTGGGCGATAGCTTCCCAAGGGGCCTGCCTAATTAATTCCCATGCTACCACCACACGGTAACAACTTTCCGTTGCGCGGTAACCTCTTCCTCGAGAGCTCGACTTTTCTCGAGAACTCGACGCACTCGACGAAATCATGGAGCTATCGCCGCGCGGTAACAGTTACCGCCAAGCGGTAACCCCAAAGAAGCATCTTCCGCCTTATGAAATTTGGGGCGTTACAAGCACGCCACATTTGTGTGCGTGTTGATCCACATGGTAGAGGAAAGTGTGGTGGTTGTTTGAGGGGCAAACAGACTCAAAATTGCACAATAATGAGCCCGTTTGAATCGTCTTGGAGAGCCGGTCGCAGTCATGGTCTTGTTGTCCCGAAAATTTCCTGTAAGGTATACTCGATTCATTGAAACGACCCGTTAAAGTCTTGTAAGAATATTTGAGTCTATTCGGACTCCTATGAGCGTGTGTTAGTTCAGTCACGCGAACGATCAAAGCCTGTGATAAGGGAGTCAGATCGTCTCGTAAATTCAAGATGTGAATCCGGTCTCACCCTTGACATTGTTTTGACACGATAGATAAATTCTAATTAATTTATGAGATTTAATTTATTTTGTGATTTTAATTTGAAGTAAATTGAGATAATTGCCTCCGTATTTTGAAAACTTTTATGACACATATTAAACCAAAAATCTAGCCTCATGGCTCGGACAAATTTCCAATATAGCCTTATTTATAAACAAAAGTATAAGAATAGTCTCCTTTTGTTAATCATTCCCAGAATAGCCCCCTTTCTGATTTTTTGATTTTTTTGCAGGGAGGTGGGCCCGGATGCAGTGTTGGTCGACTGTTAATTATAAAACATTAAAATATTCAATCATACATGTATAGCAAATTCGTCGAACTGATTTCCCAAATATCAATTTCAAATTTTTTTGCTTGCATGCTTGCAAAGAAAATGTCATTTTTGTAACATCTCATTTCCAACTAGACCCCTAAGAGTGGTTTTGGTCATGACTAGGTCATGACAAAACCCTAGGAAGCCCAAGAAGACCAAGTAAACCTAAGAATGTAGGTGAGACCACTATGGTCTGCACATAGTAAATTTCTGAACTCTTGGTTAAAGATGATCATGGGGCTTCACCAAGACTTCAAGACCACACCATGGTCTCATAAACCCATTAGAGGGTTCAGTAGAGCCCTAAGGGTCCATTGAAGTCAACCCAGGGTGCCCAAGTTGACCTAGAACCACCATAAGCCTAAATTGGGCAAGGTGCCCTAACTAAGGGCAGTGTGCCATGGTAAAGCCCAACTAATCCTACCAAGGACTTTTTAGACCTAAAGAGGGATCAATGGGTCACCAAGGACCCAAGGAGGGCAGCCCAAAGGGTTAAGTTGACCAAAGTCAACTCTAACCCTAAATGGGTCAACCTAACCTACATTGGGTCAAATTGACCTACACAAGGGCCAATTGAAGTTCCCTTAGCCAAGTGGACCCCACACATACCTTCATAACCCTAGTGAGAGGCCAATGGGTCACCAAGAACCCATTGGGGCCAAACAAAAAGGCTAAGTTGACCAAAGTCAACTCTAGCCCTAAAGTAATCAAGGTACCTTGCTTAAGGGTCAAGTGACCTCCAAAGGGCCAAGACAACCCCACCTAGACCTTAGTAGAGGCCAATGGGTCACCAAGGACCCATTAGAGCCAACCTCAAATACCAAATTGTCCAAGGTCAACCCTAGCCTAGGTTTGGGTCAAGGTAGCCCAAATGGGCTAACTCAAGCTCAAGCCCAAATCACTTGGGCTAACCTTGCTTGGACGGGTGAAATAAACATGTGGGCTTCCATTGGGTTAGGTAGGAGTCAAAATTCAGCTTGGTGAATAGGAGAGAGAAAGAGATTCAAAGGGAAGAGGGAGAAAGAGAAGAGAAGAAATGGAGGAAGACTTGGGCTCATCCTTCCCCTTCCCCAACCTTCACCAACCTTCCCCAACCCCGCCATTCAACTCACCAGGACAAGGGGAGTTCAACCAGCTACTCCTTGACTGGCTGGAGCCAGGCTTCTTCCCCCACCTACCATGGCCTCCAATGTTGACTAGAGGCCAATAATGGCAATGCAGCCTACAGCTACCTAACTCCCCCAATTCTCTTTCTTAAAACCTTCACTGGACTCCAAGGAGTCATTCCCACCCTTTACTCGAAGGAGCCAAGGTGTTTCACAGTGCTGTTGCAGAATTCCGACCACCACCACCACCACCATGGCTTCCCGACGATCGACAAGTCTTCAGGCCACCAGAAAGGTCCTCCTCCACTCCTTCTCTCATGGATAGTTCTTAGCAATCATTGGTTCAAGGTTCGGGCTCAATTGAGCCCGAATCAAATTCGAATTTTCATTGTTTTTCCATGGAAATCCAATTCTCGGGATCGCCGAAAAATGGCTCTCCGGCGGCTGTGCCGCCGCCTGGCGACGGCCACCACCTCAACCAAGGTGGTGGTGGCGGTGGCCGGACGGGGGGATGGCCGGATCGCCGGCGGTGGCATTTGGAAGATGCTCCAGGAGGGATCAATCAGAGCCATCGGCTGGAGGAAGGAGATGAAGGGATCACCTCAATCTTTGTGCCAAGATTCGTGCAGAGGGATATTTAAACTATAGGAAATATTTGATGTTATTTAATTTATGTCACACATTATGCATTTAATGTTTATAATTTTTAAAAATATATAGAAGCTATTTCATAAAAAGGTATCAACATGAACATTGTAGCCCAGTGAGACTACTTTAATAAAAAATTGGTTTGAACCAATTTGTTGCCTAGTTTGACCAGGGCACCCATTTTGGTGGGGCCTACACATAGGGCTAGGTAGAAATTAAATTGAGTTACCACACTTTATCTTTGGTCCAAATGAGTTGACATTTTGGCAGGGGGTCACCCTAGACCATATCTAGGTCTGCCCAAAAATGGGAATTTTTGGGGACAATATTTCTATAGTTTTGTAAATTATTTAATTTATATAGGGTAAATTAATTTAAGGGTCTAATAACCTCCACACCCTCCCAAATTTTGGTGAGTGGTCCTTGACCTCATGTTATGTATCTGTATAAAGTTTCACCAAATTTGGATGTGTTTTGAATAGGTATTGACCCAACCCTAACTTTACCTTAATGAGGGTATTTTGGTCAAAAGTGCACTTTTGATTTTGAGTGACCAAATCACCTCAACAGAGGCTGAAATTTTGGCCACTGACTTGGTATGGCTTTTAGCACCTCCCCATAGAATGTGGGGTAGAGTGGAATTGATTTGCCCTAAGATCGTAGGCCAAACCCTAAGGAAGGACCTTTGTGCCTTGTGAAGGGCATGAGTCCTAAGCACCTTGGATGAACTTCAAATTTTGTATGGAGGGTCCTATGGTAAATAAAACCCTCTGGTAAAAATTTTAAAGGATTTTGAAAAGTGTAGGGCCCACAAAACCCTAACCCTAGCTTAGGTCATAAAACTTGTAGTGCTAAATTAGGTTAGCAAAACTCCTTGACATATAATGAAATCTTGGTAGTGTGGGCATAAGGATATCTTGAGCCTCTGGTGATTTATTTGGGAATTTTGGACCAATATTTTTAGCACTTCATTTGTAACCCTTGGGATAACCCTAATTAATAATTTGACTATTATGATCCCACTGCCCATTGAAAGGTCATGAAAATTTGGCAAAGATAGTTTTAGACCATATTGATCATCTATGAATTTTAATAGAAGTTTTGAATACATATTTAGGGTATCTACTTCACAAGTTCATAACTTTGGGAACATGCTAAATAATTCTTACAGAGCTCAATAATTGATGAAAAATTATGAAACTTGATAGGTAGTGCTCCTAGTTCATTATGCTCATGTTGGAATTTATTTGGAATTTCTAGATGGATAATTGGTATACTTTGTTCATTAACCCATTAACTTGGAATTTTGTGAGAAAATCAAGTATAGACTTTATTATTCAGTGATAAATTGTGAAACTTGATCTAAAGAATTTATATGTCCTTATAATCATACTTGGATTTTATCTGAATTTTTGAAAGTATTATTGCTGTACATACCTCTTAAAATAATTTATTATGGGATATATTTGAAAATAAAATTAAGAGCTAAAACCTTGCTGAAAAACTTGGAAGGCTTAGAATTTAGAGTTGATTATTCATTTTGTAATTATCATAAATTTAGTGGAATATTATCTAGTCTGAAATTAGTACTTCATGTTCAAACTTGGGCTTTTTGGCAACTAGAATAAATAAATAAATTATCAGACAAATTAGGAAAATTATGAATTTTTGGATTTATGCTAAAAATGTCATTATAGTGTACTGGATGATTATTTGATGTATCTCCCATTTTACGAGTCATATAGCTTAAGTGGTCTGCATATAGTAAAAACTACAGAAATTATGTTTGAGTATAATTGATGCATGTCTTGGGATTAGTGGTATGCTGGTTTGGCTGGTTAAAAATAAGTTCGTTATTGGTAGTAGGATGAGTAGAGGGATGGATTGACTAGAGTTAGGCGGTGCCCGGGATCAACAAAAGATCGTCTTCCCCGTAGGGAGGAAGTGTTTAATGTACTAGGGTTAGGTTCCGTAAAATTAATTAAGGGTCGGGAAATCGGGTAGCAACCAATAATAGTAAATGCCTTACGAAAGGGAGCTATGGGCGTAATCCCATCGTAGTTCCTAGTGCCTTCGAGAGCCCTTCACGGGGTATACCTTGGGCAGTCCTGGACTAACGTAAACGGTAGGAGTGATAAATATTAAAGAGCAACTAGAATAATTAGGGGTTCACTTTCACACACCCCGGTGTCTCGGGGAGTTGGTTTGACTCGGTTGATATTTGTGAGGGGCAGGATGGCCCAGCGTGTTTCGGCTCGATTGTTTGAGACGGACATTATGGTCCGGGGAGCTTCGGCTCAGTTTTGAATACGATAAATTTACATGTGCATAAAAGGAAAGAAAATTAAGGTGGTGGGTCTTCGGTATTGGAGGGTCGATGCACCGACACCAATACGCTGACTCGGCAAGTGTGGTTAGCACTTTGCCAACAAAAGTCCGGTGCGCTAGACGGCAAGAGTACGCAGGAGTCCGCTTCGTGCACCAAGCATTCAGGCGTATGATAGGTCTGACCGGTAGTGCTTTACTGGTTTATAGGTGGGCGAGGCCCAACCCACCGCTTCCGTCTCCCACTACGGAGGTATCCTGGGAGGTTACGGCTCCAGAAAGGGGGAACTAAAGCTCTGTGTGCACAGAGTCGGGTGTGTGTGTTGCACTTGTATGTTCCATCATACCCACTTGTATGTCATAGCATAATCGATTTATTTAATCCCTGACACCTAAGGTATAAGTGGAATGGGACGCTTATACATTAGGACTTGCAAAACGATCGCTTGGTCTATAAGCTTGTGTGGGCAAGTTTATAAATTAAGGTCAATTTTTGATATATATTTACTGCTGTTTGTTAACCGACACCCCAACGTATAAATTGGTATGAGACTTTTTATACGATGGGAGGCTTGCAGAAGACCCCTTGGCTTATGTGTTTCCACATAAGTGAAGGTTAATTTTCATATTTCATCTTATTGTCAATATCTATTATAGAATTGCTAGTATAGGTCCGCTGCCATCTGTTTTTTATTATTCTCCACCTTCATGTCCTCTCCTTTCCTACTCCCCGCTCGGTGCCTAGGAGCCATGGGGGAAGGGGTGGAGGATGATAGGACTTAGTTTTTTAGACTAATGGTTTTCGAACCACATCATTTTAGGGGATCGTGTTGCCCAGCATGGAGGTGCAGCCCCGGAGGTCGGCACGCTTGGAGATCGGGCAGTCTAGTTCCGGAGTTCAGATGACAGGGACTGTGAGTCCTGAATGCTAGTTGTTATATTAGTTTGCTTCCGCGATGAGAGAAATGTAGTGAGGATATGTTGTACTGGGCATGAGCCCATGATTTTAGTATTTTGTATATCCGTGGACATTCCCTTTGTGGAGTTTATTTACTATATATGTGATTGCTGTGGACTTGCTTTTTTTTGCTACAGTCGTGATCGATTTGGCCGGCAGAATCGGCGTTATGTAGTGATGACCTTCCCGGGTGCGAAGGTGTCACCGCAAAGCGGCAGTTCTAGGCCTAAGACCCCGGTGTTTTAAAAAGAAAAAAAGGGGGTCTTACAAGTGGTATCAGAGCGACCTCGATCAAAAAGTAGCAGTCCACAACCCTGGTCACCCCCGTGCGAGTTTAGTTTGGGGACAAACTAAGCAGCGGAAGCAGTGGTGTGCCCATATGAGGGATCACATGTAAATTGTCCACTTTAATTAGGTTGAGTCGATTACTTATAATTTGCTTTTGTTACGCAGCCCCCAGCACAGCCTACACCGCAAGGCGGAGCCCAGCAGACTCCGGACATTGCACTACCTCCCCCGGTCCCCACTCCTTTCCTTCAGTCAGACATGGGGAAAACTCTTACAGCTATCCTTGAGGCCTTCCAGACTCAACAGGCTCCGGCTCTACAGCCAAACCCGGGGGCCAACTGGTTAAGCACCTTCCGAGGACTTTCTCCCCCGTCCTATTTGGGGATAGAGTCGACAGTTCGGACAGAAGAGTGGCTGGATATTATGTACGAAATGCTGACCGAGATACGGTGCCCCTGGGAGGAGAGGGTGGCTTTGGTGGTATCTTGCCTGGAGTCTCATGCCAAGAGGTGGTGGAAGACACTGCTGGACACGGCGTTTGCCGATAGGGAGGTTGCGGAAATTACCTGGGAAGAGTTCAGGGCCACGCTGCTGGAGCATTTTGTTCCGCAGTCGGCCAGGGATGAGTTGGAGGAGCGGTTCTTACCGCTGAAGCAAGACACCAGGACGGTGGTGGAGTACCATCGGGAGTTCGACCATTTGGCTCGATATGCAGGTTCTTACCACCTGGACGAAGCAGGATACATCAAGAGGTTCTATAAGGGTCTGAAAGAGGAGTTGAGGGAGGCCTTGTTGTTTGTATCCGACGGGCCTATCTCCCGGATTTTGGATTGAGGCTGATTGGCACACCACTCGGGGTCGGAAGCGGCAAGCGAAGGATCAGGGCCGGAGAGCCAGAAATGATCAACGACGAGGTGCTATACCATATGGGAGAAGGACAGAGGACCAGCCTTGTCAGGAAGTAAGGCAGGAGCCGAGGGAGCAGGTGATATTGGCCCCTCAACCTCTTTTGATGCAGGAGATGCCGAGACCCGGGTGTATGTCGTATCCCCCACCAGAGTGCTTCCATTATCATCAGGTTAGACACCTCCGGAGAAACTGCCCCATGAGGGGGGCACCACCTCCAGCACCACAGGGTGGCCCACCTGCTCAGCATTTCGGAGGCCGAGGATGTGGCCGAGGACGTGGTTACCAGGGAGGGGATCGTAGACAAGAAAGGGAGCAAGTGTTTGCTTTGGACTTGGCGCAGCCTCGGAACCCAGAGCAGGTCATAGCAGGTACGCTAAGATGTTTAAATTATTTAAATTGAATTCCATTTCTCAATTTCCCAACAAGTAGAACTTCCCTAAGTAGAATAAATAGGAAGGAAAACTCGTTATAAAATACTAAGACATTTAACCATCCCAGGTATAGTCTTCATCAGCGGCAAGCCCGCCTATACTCTGTTCGACACGGGTGCCTCGCACTCGTTTGTGTCGGAGGCCTTTCTAGAAGGGCTGGAAGGAGTGGAGCGGTTCACAGGCCTGATGAGGAGGGTGCATCTACCTGACGGATCGGAGATACTAACCTCTGCCCATTGCAATATGGAGGCGGAGATTGGAGGAAAGTCATTCGAAGTATCGACAACGATCCTAAGGATGCCAGTCTTCGAGCTGATCCTGGGCATGACTAGGTTATACTGGAACCATGCCCAGATTGATTGTCAAGCAAAGAGGATCACCGAGAGGCACGGGGACTCTGTCATTATCATCGAAGGTATAAGACCCGCCTCTCGTATACTCAAATCTTCAGTACAGGCCGTTAAGTCCCACCTGAAGGGAGAGGAAGTTTATCAGATTTTATTTGAGTTGGCGGAGGACAAGGGGTCTTGGAAGACATCCCGATGATGCGAGAGTTTGTTGATGTCTTTTCAGAGAAACTGCCAGGGTTACCCCCGTACCGAGAGCAGGACTTCTAGATACAGCTGGTGTCGGGGGCCAAGCCTCCATCTAGGGCCCCTTACCTGATGGACCCAAAGGAGTTGGCAGAGTTCTGAAGTCAGTTGCAGGAACTAGTAGAGGCGGGGTTTGTCCGGCCAAGCTCTTCATCGTGGGGAGCCCCGATGCTATTTGTCAAGCAGAAGGATGGAAGTCTCTGCTTGTGTATTGATTACCGAGCACTGAACAGATTGACGGTCCGAAATACATATCCGCTGCCACGGATTGACGAGTTGTTCGACCAACTAGAAGGAGCGCATTTCTTCTCAAAATTAGATTTGAGGTCGGGCTACTACCAGCTTCAGATTCGAGAGGAGGATATTTAGAAGACTGCTTTTAGTAGCAGATATGGATTGTTTGAGTTTACGGTGATGCCCTTCAGGCTCACAAATGCACCATCGACATTCATGACCCTCATGAACCAGGTTTTCAAGGAGTATCTAGATGTGTTTGTCATTGTGTTTATCGATGAAATCCTCATCTACTCGAGTACGGAGGAGGAGCACACTCGCCATCTGGCACTGACCCTACAGAGACTGCAGGAGAATCATTTATATGCAAAGTTAAGTAAATGTCAGTTCTGGTTGAAGGAGGTGGGCTTCTTAGGCCATATTATCAGTGGAGCCGGGTTGGTAGTGGATCCGGCAAAGATTCAGGCAGTTCGGGATTGGCCGCAGTTGAAGGCAGCCACCAACGTACGAAGTTTCCTAGGACTTGCCGGTTATTACCGGACGTTTGTGGAGGGATTCTCTAGAATCGCCCTCCCACTCACATCTTTGACGAAGAAGGAGGTACCTTTCGTGTGGACCCCGCAGTGCCAAGCGGCATTCCAGGAGCTGAAGGATCAACTCACCTCGGCTCCCAAACTTGCTCTCCCCTCGGGGAGAGAAGGATTTCAGGTCTACACCGATGCTTCCTACCAGGGTATGGGAGCTGTACTGATGCATAAGGGTCATGTGATTGCATATGCGTCTCGCCAGTTGACGAAGCACGAACAGAACTACCTGGTGCACGACCTTGAGATGGGGGCGGTCATTTTTGCTTTGAAGGTCTGGCGCCACTATCTTTATGGAGTCCACTGCGACATCTACTCCGACCATAAGAACCTGAAATACGTGGACACGCAGAAGGAACTAAACATTAGGCAGAGGCGTTAGGTGGAGTTCTTAGCGGATTACCAGTATGAGATGCACTACCATCCAGGGAAGGCAAATGTGGTGGCCGACGCATTGAGTAGGAGAGCTGCCACTTCCGAAGCCGGGCCCCAGGTTATGTCTATGGAGTTGGTGAGGAGATTGGAGGATATGGACATCACACTGGTGTCGTCCGAGGACCCCGAGCTTTACATGGAGTATTTAGATGCGATGAGTGCTACATACGATATCCAGGACCGAGTCAGAGATGGGCAGAGGCGAGATGCCAAATTTGAGCCGATATTCTGGGCCTTGGAGAACGGTGCAATAGGGGATTACACAAGAAGGGACGACATGGTATGCTTTAGAGGTCGGATTTATATACCGGAAGGAGGCCAGGTCCGAGAAGATATCATGACGGAGGCCCACCACAGCAGATACTCGGTGCACCCGGGGATCACGAAGATGACTGCGGACTTGAAGAAGACTATGTACTGGCCAGGCATGAAGAAGGATATCACTCAGTTTGTGACCCACTGCGAAGCGTGCCAGCTAGTGAAGACGGAGTGCAAAAACCCCGCAGGATTGTTGCAACCACTCCCGGTACCGGAGTGGAAGTTTGAAGACATCGCGATGGACTTTATTCATGGACTTCCCCGATCACGGACGGGAAACGACTCGATTTGGGTCATCGTCGATTGGTTGACGAAGGTGGCCAGATTCATTCTGATCAGGAAGGACGACTCTGTGGGAGTATTAGTGCGGAGATTTGTGGAGCAGTTCGTTCGATATCACGGGGTGCCCAAGATGATCGTGTCAGATCGGGATGGCCGGTTCACTTCTAGGGAGTGGAGATCCGTGCAGGCTTACTTAGGCACGCGATTGACGTTTAGCACCGCATTCCATCCCCAGACAGATGGGCAGACGGAACGCACCAATCGGACGCTGGAAGATCTTTTGAGGCTGTGCATTTTGGACCAGGGGGAAACGTGGGAGAAGCTCTTACCCCTGGTTTAGTTCTCCTATAATAACAGCTACCAGTCCAGCAACAGGATGGCGCTTTACGAAGCCTTGTATGGAAGGAAATGCAGGACCCCGCTTTCTTAGATTCATGACGAGGATCCGAAGGTGTTGGGATCGGATTTTGTTGAAGACATCGAGGCTCAGGTGAGACTGATCAGAGACAGGATGCTAGAGGCGCAAAGCAGACAGGCTAAGTACTATGATGCCCGACATCGTCAGGTGGAGTTTCATGTGGGGGACCAAGTGTTTCTGAAGATCCGGCCCATGCATGGAGTTTCACGGGTGCGTGGTCGGAAGAAGAAGCTCAGCCCTAGGTATATGGGCCCTTACAGGATCCTGGAGCGGATCGGACCCCTAGCTTACAGGCTAGAGTTGCCACTAGAGCTGGCAGCCTTGCATGATGTGTTCCATATTTCCTCGCTCAGGAGGGCTCTACTATGCCCGGAGCAGCAGATTTTGACCACAGATGGACCGGTAGCTTCAGACCGGTCAGTTCGCTTAGAGCCGGTTCGGATTGACGACAGAGGAGTACAGATCTTGCGTCGCAAGAAGGTTCCGTTAGTCAAAGTTCTGTGGAGGAACCACGACCAGGAGGAGCATACCTGGGAACCGCAGGACCTGATGCGACAAAAGTACCCAGAGCTGTTCAGGCAGGTATACCTCACAACCCCTCAGATGTTTAATTTATTTTCCTGCTTTAAACTAGTAAGGCTGCTCCAGGAAGAGTAGAGGCTAATCTGTTGTTTATTGGTATCTTGGTTTGCCAATTGGGCGAATTGGTCATACATTTAGGTTTCCCTTTAAACCTAATTTAGCAAACATGGCATCGTGATGGGATGTTACAAGTTTATTTTCTTTGGTAGAAATTCTCGTAGGTTTAAACTTGATTTCGGGGATGAAATCTTTGTTTTGTTTATTGAGATTTGTAACATCCCATTTCCAACTATACCCCTAAGAGTGGTTTTGGTCATGACTAGGTCATGACAAAACCCTAGGAAGCCCAAGAAGACCAAGTAAACCTAAGAATGTGGGTGAGACCACTATGGTCTGCACATAGTAAATTTCTAAACTCTTGGTTAAAGATGATCATGGGGCTTCACCAAGACTCCAAGACCACACCATGGTCTCATAAACCCATTGTAGGGTTCAGTAGAGCCCTAAGGGTCCATTGAAGTCAACCCAGGGTGCCCAAGTTGACCTAGAACCACCATAAGCCTAAATTGGGCAAGGTGCCCTAACTAAGGGCAGTGTGCCATGGTAAAGCCCAACTAACCCTACCAAGGACTTTTTAGACCTAAAGAGGGATCAATGGGTCACTAAGGATCCAAGGAGGGCAGCCCAAAGGGTTAAGTTGACCAAAGTCAACTCTAACCCTAAATGAGTCAACCTAACCTACATTGGGTCAAACTGTCCTACACAAGGGCCAATTGAAGTTCCCTTAGCCAAGTGGACCCCACACATACCTTCATAACCCTAGTGAGAGGCCAATGGGTCACCAAGGACCCATTGGGGCCAACCAAAAAGGCTAAGTTGACCAAAGTCAACTCTAGCCTAAAGTAATCAAGGTACCCTGCTTAAGGGTCAAGTGACCTCCAAAGGGCCAAGACAACCCCACCTAGACCTTAGTAGAGGCCAATGGGTCACCAAGGACCCATTAGGGCCAACCTCAAATACCAAATTGTCCAAGGTCAACCCTAGCCTAGGTTTGGGTCAAGCTAGCCCAAATGGGCTAACTCAAGCTCAAGCCCAATTCACTTGGGCTAACCATGCTTGGATGGGTGAAATAAACATGTGGGCTGCCATTGGGTTAGGTAGGAGTCAAATTTCAGCTTGGTGAATGGGAGAGAGAAAGTGCTTCAAAGGGAAGAGAGAGAAAGAGAAGAGAAGAAATGGAGGAAGACTTGGGCTCATCCTTCCCCTTCCCCACCCCCCATTCAACTCACCAGGACAAGGGGAGTTCAACCAACTACTCCTTGACTGGCTGGAGCCAGGCTTCTTCCCCCACCTACCATGGCCGCCAATGTTGACTAGAGGCCAATAATGGCAAAGCAGCCTATAGCTACCTAACTCCCCTAATTCTCTTTCTTTAAACCTTCACTGAACTCCAAGGAGTCATTCCCACCCTTTACCCGAAGGAGCCAAGGTGTTTCACAGTGCTGTTGCAGAATTCCGACCACCACCAACACCATGGCTTCCCGACGATCGGCAAGACTTCAGGCCACCAGAAAGGACCTCCTCCACTCCTTCTCTCATGGATAGTTCTTAGCAATCACTAGGTTCAAGGTTCGGGCTAAATTGAGACCGAATCAAATTCGAATTTTCATGGTTTTTCCATGGAAATCCACATCTCGGGATCGCCGAAAAATGTCTCTCCGGCGGATGTGCCGCCTCCTGGAGACGGCCACCACCTCAATGGAGGTGGTGGTGGCGGTGGCCGGCCGGGGAGGTGGCCGGATCGCCGGCGGTGGCGTTTGGAAGATGCTCCAGGCGGGATCAATCGGAGCCGTCGGCTGGAGGAAGGAGATGAATGTCGGGTTTCTCTATGAGGATGGCACAACGCTTGTGCACGCAGCGAAAAGAAAAACATCAAGAAAAACCCAAAGAGATGTGGATCGGGCCATGAACGTTGAATCAAGAAGTTAGCAAACAACTAGGCAAAAATTACCTCGGTGGCGTTGAGTCACAACTCAACGGTGATGCTCCAAATTTCTTCTGCGTGCTAGTGGCGAGTTCTACGTAGAATAATGTCCACGCTTCTACAGAGGTCCACACGAGCGGGAGAACGCCGATCTATCCGTCGCACGGATTATTGGGAAGGAGAAGACCGCACCTCTGCTATTCCACGGACTGCTAGGTCCGTGCCAGGAAGAGCAGCACCAGCGACGGTCGCCGGAGAAGAGGAGGTCAGCGGAGCGAACACGGCGGCGGCGGAACCCTTCCGTCAGCGGCGGGATTCGGGATCGGCGGAACGATCGCGGAACGGTTTCCGTCGGGTTCGATTCGCACAGCAGCCAAAAGCTTAAGTCCCTATAAAACCCTAAGTATCCCTTTTATACCAAAAGCATAAAAGACTTAGAAACTTCGCTATCCGCAGACCACCTAGAAATGGGGTTCCAGAATCGGCGAGTATCAGACGGTGAGAGTCGGCGACAATCGGCGAGAATCATTGAACAGGTTCGGCGAGAAGCAGTCGACAAGTATCACCTAGGATCGGCGAGAATCAGAGTACAATACTCGACGATTCTCGCCGATCGTCGAGCCTCACTTGATGATACACGTCGAATCTCATCGACCGTCGAGCCGCGGTCGACGATACATGTCGAAGTCGTCGATCATCGAGAATCAACATATTGATTCTTGACGATTCTCGTCGATCGGCGAGAATCAGAGAGACGATTCTCGCCGATCGACGGGAATCAGAAGACGATTCTCGACGAATGTTATCGACCCTCGGACGACAATCCTTACCAACCTTCCAAGGCAACATTTTCCCAACCCGACGATCCTTTAAGGCAACACTTTGCCCACAACCCCATTCAGGTCGGTGATTGGCAACCTTTACCAACACAGTCAATTATCCAACTTCTCCATATCTCTTATGTGCGACCCTGCAGGCTCATATCGCGTTGGCAGTGAGATTACATGTTTGATCACTTACAGATCACAATGGTAACTCCAACAGACTCCCACTTGATCTCAAAAGTATCAAAGCAAAAACCTCACAAACAATGAGCGGCATCTAGCAATGCATCATTGCTCCCCAAGCAATAAGAGTTCATGACTCATAAGCCTTTATGACCAATGTATCAGCATTGTTTTGTCCCTTTGTCCCTTACATCCGGAAAGAACTAGAGGCATGGACCGTGTCACCCTCGTAATAGCTCAATCCAAGTTTCTTGATTCAGGACGGACTTCCTAGAGAATGGTGAGTCCAATATCACATATTGACTCAACCAAGCATGGCCATGCATTTCTCAATCCAGTTCCATCAAGGGGCCCATGGATGCAACTCCTGTCATACAAGAGGACAAATCCCATATCTGCTCACACACAAACACCCAAATGATTCGTAACGTGCCCAACAACCACCCTTATCATCAACCTTTCTCAAGGAAGATTTTAGATGGCATCAAAGCACGCTCTTCCTTGCTTGATGAATGCTGTGACTTCAGGTCAAAGGATCACAACACCATTGTCAATTGAGACCTACTCGTGACACGATTGGATGACAATCCACAGAGTAGTCTCAGGTTGGGTCTGTCCAGTACAACTTGTTCACTAACAAGTACCCACGTGATGACTTGATATCACAATATCATGATCTGTGAGAACCGATCATCAGTCAACACACGTGCTAGTCTCCATGTACCATCATCACCCTTAGCTTCTATGATGATACTCGACCAGGGACCTTTAAGAATGAAGCTTCAAATAAGTCATGGGCTCTCACATTCAAGTCACATACTTGATGCCCATGGAAGCGAACATTCTAAGGGTATCTATTGTGTTAACATTTAACTATCATATAGAAAAAGACACAATAAAAGAACTTGCCATTAATTATAAGAGAAAAATTAGGTACATAGTTCATCATATGAACAGACAGCCAACAAAATACAAGATTTACATGCAATCCACAAGATTCTCGCTAGAGTTGATCATTTAGGTGTCGTATACCCATCGATCTAGTATGACCATCATGCTTTCTCTACGCGAGAGGCTTTGTCAGCGGATCCGCAATATTTTCCTCAATCGGCACTCTGCAAATGTCTACATCTCCTCGTTCGACAATCTCACGAATTAGATGAAACCGCCGAAGTATGTGCTTGGAGCGCTGATGAGATCTAGGTTCCTTAGATTGTGCAATTGCACCATTGTTATCACAGTAGAGAACTACGGGACCAATAATGCTAGCAACTACATCAAGCTCGCCGATGAATTTCCTAATCCATACAGCCTCCTTCGCCGCATTAGCTGCTGCGATATACTCGGCCTCTGTTGTAGAATCAGCAACTGTCTCTTGCTTTTTTCTCTTCCAGCTCACAGCTCCTCCATTCAGGCAAAACACAAAACCTGACTGAGACTTGGAGTCGTCTCTATCAGTTTGGAAGCTAGCATCTGTGTAACCACTTACAACGAGCTCTTCCTCTCCACCATACACCAAGAACACATCCTTAGTCCTTCTCAAGTACTTCAGGATATTCTTGACTGCAATCCAGTGACACTCACCGTGGTCTGACTGATACCTGCTAGTCATGCTCAAAGCAAAGGAGACATCGGGTCGAGTACATAACATCGCGTACATGATTGATCCAATTGCCGAAGCATATGGAATCAACTTCATGCGGTCCTTATCTTCACAAGACTTTGGACACTGGTCCTTAGAGAGATTCACACCATGAGACATGGGCAAAAATCCTTTCTTGGACTCAAGCATGTTGAACCGTTTCAACACCTTTTCGATGTACGTACTCTGAGTCAAACCCAGCAACTTCTTCGATCTTTCTCTATAGATCTTAATACCGAGTATGTAAGTCGCTTCACCCAAATCCTTCATTGAAAAGCAGTTCCCTAGGTTGTTCTTAACAACTTTCAGGGTAGGAATGTCATTCCCAATCAACAGTATGTCATCTACATACAATATCAGGAAGACAACAATGCTCCCACTGATTCGCTTGTAAACACAAGGCTCATCTTCATTCTTGATGAAACCAAACTCTTTGATTTTCTCATCAAAATGAAGATTCCAACTTCGAGAGGCCTGTTTCAGTCCATAAATGGACTTATTCAGCTTGAATATTTTAGTGGCTTCATCTGGGGATACAAAACCCTCGGGTTGTGTCATATACACTTCCTTAAGGAGGTTTCCATTAAGGAAAGCCATTTTGACATACATCTGCCAGATCTCGTAGTCATAATACGCAGCAATAGCAAGCAATATCCTAATGGACTTCACCATAGTAACAGGGGAAAAGGTCTCATCATAGTCAATACCATGAATTTGCTTGAAACCCTTAGCCACCAGTCGCCCTTTGAATGTCTGTACATTCCCATCCATGTCGGTCGTCTTCTTGAAGACCCATTTGCACCCTATGGGTCGTACCCCTTCAGGTGGTTCCACCAAGTTCCAAACTTGGTTTGCATACATGGAGTCCATTTCGGATTTCATAGACTCAAGTCATTTGTCGGAGTCCGGTCCATTCATAGCCTCTTGGTAGGTTGTTGGTTCATCATCATGATCCATAAGCAACACATTACCTATTTGAGACACGAGAAATCCATATCTCTCAGGCTCAAACCTCGGTCTACCAGATCTACGTAGGACTTGTGTTCCCTGAGTAGGTTCTCTAGCTACAACATCTTGTAGTCCTGTCTCAGAATCCAATTCCGGTTCATTCACTACATGTGGTTCTTGAACTTCTTCAAGCTCTTCCTTTTCAGTCTTTCTTGATAAGAACTCTTTCTCCAAGAAGACACCAGTCCTTGCGACAAACACTTTGCCCTCAGACGGTAGGTAAAAGTAATACCCTTTCGTTTCCTTAGGATATCCCACCAGATAACATTTATCCGATTTGGGTTCCAGCTTGTCAGGCATTTGACGTCTCACGTATGCCTCATAACCCCAAATTTTAATGAACGACATACTAGGACGCTTCCCAGTCCATATCTCATATGGTGTCTTCAGAACCGTTTTCGTTGGAGCACGATTCAATGTCATTGCAACAGTCTCTAAAGCAAAACCCCAAAAGGAAACATGCAAGTCTGCATGACTCATCATCGAACGTACCATGTCTAACAGAGTACGATTTCTCCTCTCAGAGACACCATTATGTTGTGGTGTTCTAGGTGCAGTGAGCTGTGATACAATACCACACTCTTTCATATGATCACGAAACTCATGACTCAGGTATTCGCCACCTCGATCAGATTGGAGTGCTTTAACCCTTTTACCCAATTGGTTTTCTACTTCATTCTTGAACTCTTCGAACTTTTCAAAGGTCTCGGATTTGCACTTCATAAGATACACATATCCGCATCTACTGAAATCATCAGTAAATGTAACAAAGTAGAAATACCCACCTCTAGCCATGGAACTCATGGGTCCGCATACATCACTATGTACAACACCCAAGAGATCCTCATCCCTCTCAGTATAACCAGTGAAAGGAGCTTTAGTCATCTTGCCTAACAAACAAGACTCGCATCGCTCAAATGATTCATAATCAAATGAGTCCAAAAGTCCATCTCTATGGAGCTTGGATATGCGCATCTCGTTGATATGGCCCAAACGATAGTGCCAGAGATACGTAGGGTTTGAATCATTTGTTCTTAGTCTTTTATTGTTTTTTACATTACAGATCAGATGGTCCAAGTTCAAAACATAAAGACCATTAAACAATTGGGCTACAACATAACAAACATCATTCTTAAATATAGAACAACAATTGTTCTTAATTATAAAAGAAAATCCAATCATGTCCAAACATGAAATAGATATAATTTTCTAGTTATGGCCGGAACAAAATAACAATTATCAAGTTCTATTACAAGCCCACTGGGCAAAGAAAGACGATAAACCCCTACGGCTACAGCAGCAACTCTTGCTCCATTGCCGACGCGGAGGTCCACCTCCCCTTTACTCAACAATCTTCTCCTTCCCAGTTCCTGCACATTTGTACAAATGTGAGAACCACATCCGGTATCCAATACCCAAGATGAAGGAGCAGAAAGGTTTATCTCTATAACGTAAACATTTGAAGCGGAAGTCATACCTCCCCTTAATTTCTGCAGACCCTCAATGTACGAAGGACAGTTCCTCCTCCAATGACCAGCCTTGCCACAGTGGTGGCATTTCCCTTCCTTCACCGTGCTTTTCTTCTTCATCAGTGCAGAAGAACTTGGGCTCAAGAAATGACTTAGGTCCTACCTTCGTCTTCTTAGAACCCTTGGCCTTGCCCTTGCCCTTATGCACCATCAGTATGGGCCTGGCAGACTTGGCCTTCTTCATGTTGATTTCGGCAGTTCTCAACATGCCTAGGAGTTCGGACAGTGTCTTGTCTATTTCATTCATGTTATAGTTCAAGACAGACTGCTCATAACTGTCCGGCAACGATTGTAGGATCAGATCCGTGACCAACTCTTGACCAAGAGGAAAACCCAGCCTTTCAAGGTTCTCTATATACCCAATCATCTTGAGTACGTGAGTCCCTACTGAGTCTCGAACTCCCATCTTGCACTGAAACAACGCTTTTGTGATGTCGAACCTCTCTTGACGAGCCTGCCCTTGAAACATTTTCTTGAGATGCTCGTCAATCTCCTTGCACCCCATGTTCTCATGTTGCTTCTGAAGCTCAGAGTTCATAGTGGCAAGCATAAGACATTCGACATCTAAAGCATCGTCAGTATACTTCTTATAAGTATCTTTCTCAGCACGGAAAGATTTCCCGGTCGGCACCTCGGGGGCTTCTTCTTGCAAGACATAGAGCTTTCGCTCTTGCCTGAGAACAATTCTCAGGTTCCTGTACCAGTCCATATAATTAGTCCCACTGAGCTTATCCTTCTCAAGGATGGCTCTCAGATACAATGTGGAGTGTGAAACACTTGCCATGGAATTCTACAAGAATTTATGCAGAATAAAATCAGTACCAAAATTTCAAATACAATTTATTTTAATTTGGACTTCAATTAAAATACTCCCACTATTTTATTCGAAATGATAGCCCTCACTAACAATTTGGAGAGTTCATGCGAGCTACTCTCTTAGTGGACAAGATCCTTATTTCACCAACACTATGAGTCCGCTTTGGCATTCCTCTCACTATGCGGTTATTTAGGTAGGCAACGCTTGCCAATTGCATCCTCATGCAATTCTTGTATGGTTGGTGAATAACTCCTTATTCGCATCCATCATATGGTGCATGCCAACCCTATGCCTCTAGGCACTCAACCTTTGAGGTCACCTAGTTAAGCTGGACCCGATGTCGACAGTGGGATATCATAATTATCCGCTCGCACCCTTACCAAGATAGATTAATGCACCTTGCTTTGGCAAGCCCACACTTCATCGATCGAGGCAGGAAGAGTGTCATCCATCGGAAGGCATCCGAACACTTAATATTAGATGAAGGGATTTTCAATTATACGTTAACAATTAACCATGATCAACATTTGATCAATGTGCATATCCAAAGAAAAATAATTCTAAACCACATGCATCCCTTATGTGCACATCCTAACACCATCAACAATTGATAGAAGGAAGGGCTAAATCTGAACATCCGGAAACTTCCAAATCTTCAGATTTACATGCATTGGACAAAGGCAAAGACAACTCAACTTAAAGCAGTAGACAAGCTCATCTCTCTTTGTTGGATTCAAAATCCAAAACAAAATCGAGGGATGGTTACTACTAAGGAGATCACAATTTCTAACAATTAGAAATTCCACACAATTCCAGAGGTTCTTGGCGGGGAGCCAAGACTAAATCTAGACATTTAGAACACTTCTAAATCCATAGGTTTACACGCACTGGAATAACAAACTTCCAATACAATGATCATAACCGCAACCTGCCTCTGATACCACTGTCGGGTTTCTCTATGAGGATGGCACAACGCTTGTGCACGCAGCGAAAAGAAAAACATTAAGAAAAGCCCAAAGAGATGTGGATCGGGCCATGAACGTTGAATCAAGAAGTTAGCAAACAACTAGGAAAAAATTACCTCGGTGGCGTTGAGTCACAACTCAACGGTGATGCTCCAAATTTCTTCTGCGTGCTAGTGGCGAGTTCTACGTAGAATAATGTCGACGCTTCTACAGAGGTCCACACGAGCGGGAGAACGCCGATCTATCCGTCGCACGGATTATCGGGAAGGAGAAGACCGCACCTCTGCTATTCTACGGACTGCTAGGTCCGCGCCAGGAAGAGCAGCACCAGCGACGGTCGCCGGAGAAGAGGAGGTCAGCGGAGCGAACACGGCGGCGGCGGAACCCTTCCGTCAGCGGCGGGATTCGGGCTCGGCGGAACGATCGCGGAACGGTTTCCGTCGGGTTCGATTCGCACAGCAGCCAAAAGCTTAAGTCCCGATAAAACCCTAAGTATCCCTTTTATACCAAAAGCATAAAAGACTTAGAAACTTCGCTATCCGCACACCACCTATAAATGGGGTTCCAGAATCGGCGAGTATCAGACGGTGAGAGTCGGCGACAATCGGCGAGAATCACTGAACAGGTTCGGCGAGAAGCAGTCGACGAGTATCACCTAGGATCGGCGAGAATCAGAGTACAATACTCGACGATTCTCGCCGATCGTCAAGCCTCACTTGATGATACACGTCGAATCTCGTCGACCATCGAGCTGCGGTCGACGATACATGTCGAAGTCGTCGATCGTCAAGAATCAACATATTGATTCTCGACGATTCTCGTCGATCGGCGAGAATCAGAGAGATGATTCTCGCCGATCGGCGGGAATCAGAAGACGATTCTCGACGAATGTTATCGACCCTCGGACGACAATCCTTACCAACCTTCCAAGGCAACATTTGCCCAACCCGACGATCCTTTAAGGCAACACTTTGCCCACAACCACATTCAGGTCGGTGATTGACAACCTTTACCAACACAGTCAATTATCCAACTTCTCCATATCTCTTATGTGCGACCCTGCAGGCTCATATCGTGTTGGCAGTGAGATTACATGTTTGATCACTTCCAGATCACAATGGTAACTCCAACAATGAAGGGATCCCGTCAATCTTTGCGCCAAGATTCGTGCAGAGGGATATTTAAACTATAGGAAATTTTGATGTTATTTAATTTATGTCACACATTATGCATTTAATGTTTATAATTTTTAAAAATATATAGATGCTATTTCATAAAAAGTTATCAACATGAACATTGTAGCCCAGTGAGACTACTTTAATACAAAATTGGTTTGAACTAATTTGGGTGCCTGGTTTGACCAGGGCACATATCTTGGTGGGGCCTACACATAGGGCTAGGCAGAAATTAAATTGAGTGCCCACACTTTATCTTTGGTCCAAATGAGTTGAAAGTCTGGCAGGGGGTCACCCTAGACCATATCTAGTTCTGCGCAAAAATGGGAATTTTTGGGGATAATATTTCTATAGTTTTGTAAATTAATTTATTTATCTATGGTAAATTAATTTAAGGGTCTAATTACCTCCACACCCTCCCAAATTTTGGTGAGTGGTCCCTGACCTCATGTTATGTATCTGTATAAAGTTTCACCTAATTTGGATGTGTTTTGAATAGGTATTGACCCAACCCTAACTTTACCTTAATGTGGGTATTTTGGTCAAAACTGCACTTTTGATTTTGAGTGACCAAATCACCTCAACAGAGGCTGAAATTTGGACCACTAACTTGGTATAGCTTTTATAACCTCCCCATGGAATGTGGGGTAGAGTGGAATTGATTTGCCCTAAGATCCTAGGCCAAACCCTAAGGAAGGACCTTTGTGCCTTGTGAAGGGCATGAGCCCTAAACACCTTGGATGAACTTCAAATTTTGTATGGAGGGTCCTAGGGTGAATAAAACCCTCTGGTAAAAATCTTAAAGGATTTTGAATAGGGTAGGACCCACAAAACTCTAACCCTAGCTTAGGTCATAAAACTTGTAGTGTAAATTAGGTTAGCAAAACTCCTTGAAATATAATGAAATCTTGGTAGTGTGAGCATAAGGATATATTGAGCCTCTGGTAATTTATTTGGGAATTTTGGACCAATATGTTTAGCACTTCATTTGTAACCCTTGGGATAACCCTAATTAATAATTTGACTATTATGATCTCATTGCCCATTGAAAGGTCATGAAAATTTGGCAGATGTAGTTTCAGACCATATTGATCATCTATAAATTTTAATAGAATTTTTGAATACATATTTAGGGTATCTACTTCACCAGTTCATAACTTTGGAAACATGCTAAATAATTCTTTCAGAGCTCAATATTTAATGAAAAATTATGAAACTTGATAGGTAGTGTTCTTAGCTCATTATGCTCATGTGGGAATTTATTTGGAATTTCTAGATGGATAATTGGTATACTTTGTTCATTAACCCATTAACTTGGAATTTTATGAGAAAATCAAGTATAGACTTTATTATTCAGTGGTAAATTGTGAAACTTGATCTAAAGAATTTATATGTCCTTATAATCATACTTGGAGTTTATCTGAATTTTTGGAAGTATTATTGCTGTACATACCTCTTAAAATGATTTATTATGAGATATATTTGAAAATAATTTTAAGGGCTAAAACCTTGCTGAAAAAATGATAAGGATTAGAATTTAGAGTTGATTATTCATTTTGTAATTATCATAAATTTAGTGGAATATTATCTTGTCTAAAATTTGCACTTCATGTTCAAACTTGGGCTTTTTGGCTGCTAGAATAAATAAATAAATTATCAGACAAATTAGAAAAATTTTGAATTATAGCCCTCTAATAATTATCATATGGGCACTGGATGATTATTTTGTGTATCTCTCATTTTACGAGTCATATAGCTTAAGTGGTCTGCATATAGTAAAAACTGCAGAAATTATGTTTGAGTATAATTGATGCATGTCTTGGGATTAGTGGTATGCTGGTTTGGCTGGTTAAAAATAAGTTCATTATTGGTAGTATGATGATTAGAGGGATGGGTTGACTAGAGTTAGGCGGTGCCCGGGATCGACGAAAGATCGTCTTCTCCGTAGGGAGGAAGTGTTTAATGTACTAGGGCTAGGTTCAGTAAAATTAATTAAGGGTCGGGAAATCGGGTAGCAACCAATAATAGTAAATGCCTTGCGAAAGGGAGCTTTGGGCGTAATCCCATCGTAGTTCCTAGTGCCTTCAAGAGCCCTTCACGGGGTATACCTTGGGCAGTCCTGGGCTAACGTAAACGGTAGGAGTGATAAATATTAAAGAGAAACTAGAATAATTAGGGGTTCACTATCACACACCCCGGTATCTCGGGGAGTTGGTTTGACTCGATTGATATTTATGAGGGGCAGGATGGCCCGACGAGTTTCGGCTCGATTGTTTGAGACAGACATTATGGTCCGGGGAGCTTCGGCTCGGTTTTGAATACGATAAATTTGCATGTGCATAAAAGGAAAGAAAACTAAGGTGGTGGGTCTTCGGTATTGGAGGGTCGATGCACCGACGCTAATACGCTGACTCGGCAAGTGTGGTTAGCACTTCGCCAACATAAGTCCGGTGCGCCAGCCGGCAAAAGTACGCAGGAGTCCGCTTCGTGCACCAAGCGTTGAGGCGTACGATAGGTCTGACCGGTAGTGCTTTACTGGTTTAGAGGTGGGCGAGGCCCAACCCACCGCTTCCGTCTGCCACTACGGAGGTATCCTGGGAGGTTACGGCTCCAAAAAGGGGAAACTAAAGGTCTGTGTGCACAGAGTCGGGTGTGTGTGCTGCACTTGCATGTTCCATTATACCCACTTGCATGTCATAGCATAATCGATTTATTTAACCCCTGACACTGAAGGTATAAGTGGAATGTGACGCTTATACATTAGGACTTGCAAAACATCCCTTCATCTATAAGCTTGTGTGGGCAAGTTTATAAATTAAGGTCAATTTTTGATATATATTTACTGTTGTTTGATAACCGACACCCCAACCTATAAATTGGTATAAGACTTTTTATACGATGGGGGCCTTGCAAAAGACCCCTTGGCTTATGTGTTCCCACATAAGTGAAGGTTACTTTTCATATTTCATCTTATTGTCAATATCTATTATAGAATTGCTAGTATAGGTCCGCTGCCATTTGTTTTTTGTTATTCTCCACCTTCATGTCCTCTTCTTTCCTACTCCCTGATCGGTGCCTAGGAGCCATGGGGGAAGGGGTGGAGGATGATAGGACTTAATCTTTTAGACTAACGGTTTTCGAACCACATCATTTTAGGGGATCGTGGAGCCCAGCATGGAGGAGCAGCCCCGGAGGTCGGCACGCTTTGAGATCGGGCAGTCTAGTTTCGGAGTTTAGACGACATGGTCTGTGAGTCTTGAACGCTAGTTGTTATATTAGTTTGCTTCCGCGATGAGAGAAATGTAGTGAGGACATGTTGTACTGGGCATGAGCCCATGATTTTAGTATTTTGTATATCTGTGGACACTCCCTTTGTGGAGTTTATTTACTATATATGTGATTGTTGTGGACTTGCTTTTTTTGCTACAGTCGTGATCAATTTGGCCGGCAGAATCGGCGTTATGTAGTATGACCTTCCTGGGTGCGAAGATGTCAACGCAAAGCGGCGGTTCTTGGCCTAAGACCCCAGTGTTTTAAAAAGAAAAAAAGGGGGTTCTTACAATTTTTAGCCTATAAAATAACACCAGATGATTGCATGCTTGCAAAAACTTTAGTTCCACACTACTTGCATGCTTTTTTATATGTGTGAGAGGCATACAAAATAAATCACATGGTCTCAAAATAAATCACACACAAAAAATGCTTGCATATCTTTACCTGAGGATTTGTTCTCTCTACAACCTGCAGATTAGTTATTAAATATGTTAAATGTTTTTTAAAAGTATACTTTAGGCTTGCATACTGCAGGCTTACATATTTTAAATAATTTAAATGTCTAGTTTCTTTTTGATAATTAATAAATGATTTAATAAAATTTTGTTGCTATTAATAAATATTTCTTTATTAATTCTATGTAAACAAATTTTTAGGTATTATAATCATATCTGATGGTGTTGAATTTGAATATGATGAGTGCGAAGTATATCAACGACAAAAATTAAATATTGATCTAAATGAAATGGATGAAAACAACAGTGACGACTCGTTTGATAATGACAATAATGATGAAAATATTTTTGAAACTCAAAGTAGAGTTAAAGAAATCTTTGAACGATCAATTTCAGTTGATCGTACTTGAGTTGATCGCATCATCGTTGATAACTCGTTCATTCAATTTGCTAGAACAATAAAAGAGTGAGCGGTTGAAGAAGATTTTGATGGAGAACATTCACAAGATAATCAAATCATGGACTTATTCCCTCACGATTTACAAGTTGGAAATTTTTTCAGAATAAAATGGAAGATGCACTATACTATAAGTGCTTGGTCTATACAGAATCATGTACAATTTAAAACTTTTCAGTCAAATCAATGCAGATTAGTCCTAGTATGCTTAGAGAACATGCATTCTAGTCGACCTTGTCCATGAAAAGTAAGAGTTATTGTTTCCAAAAAACACGGAGGTGCTTGGTTGATTTCCAAAATTGCTGGCTCACATATATGTACAAATACGAACATGCAAAATGATCACAGACAATGCACTGCAACGTTTATTGCGAGATTTATTACTCTCGTACTTTGGACACAAATATACATTAAACTGAGCGAGATAAAATGCCGATTAAATGCAAAATTCAATATCATGACGAGCTACAAAAAAACATGGGATGCCAGACGGAAAGCAATAAAATCTTTTTTTAGGGGTTGGTCTGAATCTTATAAAATTTTACTTCGATACCTAGATACAATTTGCATTTATAACCCTGGTACAGTCTATGATGTTTATACTTCTGGAAGCAATATATTTCAAAGATTATTTTGGGCTTTCAGACCATCAATTGAAGGATGGGTTAGTTTTCGTCCTGTTCTTAGCCTTGATGGAACAGTTTTATTGGGTCGTTTCCGGGGTACTATGTTGATAGCTGTTGGTATAGATGCTAGTAATGGTCTTTTTCCGTTAGCATTTGCTGTCGTTGAGTCAGAGTGTAATGAATAATGAGAATGATTTTTAAATCGGCTTAAAGAGTTACTTCCAGTTATTGCTAGTCGTCCAAATCTTTGTATTATCAGTGACAAACATGCAGACTTAATTCGAGGAGTTCCATCTGAGCTTCCATATGCAAAACATAGACATTGTTTACGACAATTGCGTGAAAAGTTTAAAAAGGCTGTGAGAGGATTTGATTTGAATGGAATTGATATGTTGTGTGTTAAAATGTATTGGGCGGACAATGCACCAGATTTTGTAACATTTACACAAAATATGGAACTTATTAAAACTGTAGATCAAAGAGCATATCATTGGCTGGTGGCTCGGGATGTTGAAAAATGGACTCTACTATATGACGGTGGAGCTAGATATGACACTATGACGACAAAAGCGAGTGAAAGTTTCAATGTTGTACTTAAACGAGCGAGAGGGTTACCCATACAAGCAGTGGTATCTGCTACATTTTATTATTGCATTGCATTATTTCTTAAAAGAGGTGAAGATGCGCTAAAATGGGAAAGTGCTGCAGTGTCGACTGAATTGTATTTGTTTTACAAATGATATTTAAAGTTGTCACAAAGTCCTGCGCAAAAAGATCACTAAGCAGAGATATTAATGTCTGTTTTGTTTTTTTCAGGTTTTATGGAGAGATACACTAGCTGGAGAAATGAAAGATTTGCTGGCTTATATTATCAGTCGTTTTGTTTTAATTTTGCTCCAATAACATCTAATGTTTTGAAGATGTATCTGGCTGCATTTTTACAGATCTTCTTAATATTAAATACTTTCTAATTAGTATTGCTTAGTTCGACGAAATAGTGCAATGCTCAGTTTGGCGGAATCCATGCTTTGTTCGACGAACGTCGAGCTCTGCTCGATGAAATAGTGTAAAGCTCAGCCGGAAGCTAAGTAAATTAAATTTGAATGGTATAATTGAATTAATTTTCTAAAATTAACAGCCGACCAAGCTAATCTAAGCTAATTAATGTTCTAAAATAGGAAATTTCCGTTCGACGAAAAATTAACATTAACAAAAGCTAATTAAATTAACGGTCTTGATTCCTTAAATAATTTTTTCTGATTTTTCCGTTCGACGAAGCTGAGCTAATTAAATTATTTTTTCCGTTCGAAGAAAGCTCACCCGGAAGCTTCTCATTTTTCTAATTAGCATTTTTCTGATTCCTTAAATAGTGTTTTTAGAAATGTTGAAGTTGGTGACCGGGCGGTCTGGCGGTCTGTCCTGACGGGTTGAAGACCGCGCGGTCTGGCGGTTTGTCTCAGCCGGCTTGGAGACCGGGCGGTCTAGCGGTCTACTCTGGCAATCTCTCTTCCTCTCTGGTGGTAGCCGTGCGGTTAGCCCGTCTGTTTAACCGCGCGGCTTGTGCGGTTGGTGCTGTATAGTCCGCTTAGTCCTGTAAATTTTTAGTCCCACATCTCTTATTTGTATTCTCTCTTCTCTCCTCCATTCTATATAAGGGAGGGCATACCTTTGTAATAGATATCGTTTTGGATAATAAAGTTTCAATTATTCAAAACTCTATCCGTTTGGTACTGCATGTTCGCTACTTTTAACATGGTATCAGAGCACACGGTCTTTTCCTCCTGATTGTGTGCGCTCTCTGCTTCTCTCGTCGCTTGTTTCTGCTTCTCGCGACCTGTCTTCGCGGCTTCTCCTCTCTTCCGCACGCTACTCTGTTCGCGCGGCTTGTTGCTTCTCTTCTCTTGATGCTCTTCGTCGTCGCGACCTGTTTAGTTGTCGCAGCGACATGTTTCCTTCTAGCCGCCTGTTTTTCCCATAGCTGCACGACCTGATTCTGTTCGCCCGGCTTGCAACTTGTTGTTGTCGCTGCTGTTTTTTGCTTCCTCTTCTCTTCTGTTCGCTCGGCCTTTTCAGTCCGCGCGACCTCTTCCCCGCTGTGCCTTGGGCTGCTTCCTGGCCGCTAGTGTTTACGCGGATTCTTCCCTTTAAACCGCTGCAGTTTCGCGCCGGTTGCTCTCTTTTCCTCTCCTCGCGGTTTTCTCTCTGTTCGCGCGGATTCTTCCTTGTTTGAGCGGCCTCTCTGCCTTTCTTCCTTTAGCCGCTCCTGCTTGTTAGTCGCCGCGACCTCCTGTTCAGTCGCGCGGCTTGTGCTTCCCTCTTCTTCCCCTTTTGCCTTGCTCTGTACCTTGGTCGTGGCCCTTCTTGCCGCTGGTGTGCTGTCACCGAGACCGCTGCAGTTTCTTATTCCTCCCTTCATGGCTTTCATATCATCCTCCAAGCCATTCGCCTCGGTTGTCACGTCTCCTGGTCGTGCCCACGTTGTTACTCAGGGAAAATGGCTGATCGACACTGGTGCTACAAATCATATGACCGGCCATCTCCAGTGTTTCTCTCTCCTAGAAACACATGATCGGTTGCTTCCAGTTATTCTCGCTGACGGCTCTTCATCATCAGTCCATGGGATGGGGATAGTTCATGTCACTCCGTCTCTTCACTTGGCGGATACTCTATACGTGCCCCAGTTCCCGTGCAACTTATTATCTGTTACCTCTCTCTGCAAGCAATTACAGTGTTCCGTCACATTTACTTCTACTTCTTGCTCTTTTCAGGATCCGGACTCCCAACGGACGATTGCTACTGGGACTGAGAGTGGCGACCTATACTTCTTGGACAACATTTCTGCTTTTTCCACCTTCTCCTCCACCTCCACAGATATTCTCCAATGGCATCTCCGCCTTGGTCATGCTCCTCCCCGTCTTCTCCGTCAACTTCTGCCCCACCTTCCTCCACAAAGTCCTCCACTCAACTGTGAGGCCTGTCAGCTTGGCAAGCATCACCGCTCCTCCTTCCCTCCAAAGCCCGTTCGTGGCTCTACCCGTCCGTTTGATCTTATCCACTCCGATATTTGGGGTCCTTCTCCTACTCTTACCATTGGTCGGGGTAGTTCATATTTTGTCACGTTCATTGATGATTTCTCTCGCTGTACGTGGGTGTATCTATTAAAAGATCGCTCCGAATTATTCTCTGTATGGACGTCCTTCTATCACATGATCAAAACTCAGTTTGGTGTTTCTATCAAAGTTTTTCGATCTGATAATGCCAAAGAATATATCAGTCATGACTTTTCTACATTCTGCATGCAAAATGGGATTATTCATCAAACTAGTTGTGTCTATACTTCACAACAAAATGGTGTGGCCGAACGCAAAAACCGTCACCTCCTCGATGTCGCTCGCACCTTGATGACCCAGATGCATGTTCCTCGCTCCTATTGGGGCTATGCTGTTCTCCTTTCCTGCTACCTTATCAATCGCATTCCCTCTACAGTTCTCCACGGCAAAACCCCGTTCTCCATTCTGTATCCGGGCAAGGAGCCGTTTCCTCTCCCTCTCCAAATCTTTGGATGCACTGCCTTTGTGCATACCCCTTCTGCCACCCGTGATAAGCTCTCCCCTCGCTCCACCAAATGTGTCTTTCTAGGGTACTCCACCACTCAGAAAGGCTATTGTTGCTTTGATCCCGTCCTTCGTAAGCAGTTCGTCTCTGCTGACATCACCTTCTTCGAGAATACCTCCTACTTCTCGGATGACTCCTCTCCTCCTCTCCCAGCTTCTGATTCTCCTGTCGTTCCCTTCGTTCCCTCGCCTCCTACTACAATCTCCACCCCTCCACCGTCTCCCTCCCCTCCTCTCCCTCCACCTCTCTCTCCCTTCTCCACCACCCTCTCCCTCATCTCCGCTGCCGTCGCTCTCTACTCCCGGGCCAGCTTTCTCTACCACGGATGCTTCGGATGCCGCGGGCCCGGCTGACCTGGATCTTCCTATAGCTCTTCGCAAAGGGGTGCGTACGTGTACCCTACACCCCCTTGCTGCTGTTGTTTCCTATGATCGTCTTACCCCTTCTCGCAGGGCATTTGCACTGGCTATCTCTGCCACTGCCACCCCCCGCTCCTACCAGGAGGCCCTTGCTATTCCTCATTGGAAGATGGCCATGGATGAGGAAATGGCGACCCTAACTGAGCGGGGTACCTGGACTCTTGTTCCTCCTCCCTTCGGTACTGATGTTGTTGGCTGTCGCTGGGTATTTGTGGTCAAATTTGGCCCCGACGGCACTGTGGATCGTTATAAGGCTCGCCTTGTTGCAAAGGGCTTCACTCAGACCTATGGGGTTGATTACTTTGACACCTTCTCCCCCGTGGCTCGTCTCAGCACTATCCGGGTCCTTCTCTCTGTGGCGGTAAATAAGGATTGACCGATTTCCCAGCTGGATGTCAAGAATGCCTTCCTTTATGGTGATCTTCATGAGGCTGTTTACATGGAGCAACCTCCTGGGTATGTTGCTCAGGGGTAGACACGAGTATGTCGGCTGAAGAAGGCAATCTATGGCCTCAAGCAGAGCCCTCGAGCTTGGTTTGACAAGTTCAGCGGGATCGTGGCGGCCGTTGGTTTTGTTCGAAGCTCTTCCGATCACTCTCTCTTTATTCGCAAAACTCCTGCTGGGCTGGTTGTTCTTGCTGTATACGTCGATGATATTCTTCTCACTGGCGATGACCAGGAAGGGTTAGCCCTGACAAAGCGTCATCTTCGCCAACATCTGATCACAAAAGATATGGGCTCTCCAAAGTACTTTCTGGGGATCGAAATTTCTCGGAAGCCCGACTCTTTAGTTCTCTCTCAGCGTAAGTATGCCCTTGATCTTTTAAAAGAGGCAGGATTGATTGGAGAAAAACCTGCCCGATGCCCCATGGCAACTGGAGAAGACAAAACCTGGACAGATGATTCGCCTCCTCTTTCAGATAGTTCGCGGTACAGGTGTCTGGTTGGTAAGCTCATATATCTCACAGTGACCAGGCCTGATATTTCCTATGCTGTGGGCAAGGTGAGTCAATTCATGCAAGCACCTAGGGAGTGCCATCTACAGTCTGCCTTGCGGATCTTGGAGTATATCAAAGCAGCGCCTGGGAAAGGATTACTTTTTCAGAGGAATGGTCATCTGAGGTTTGAAGCATACTCAGATGCAAGTTATGCTGATGACAAAGGGGATCGCAAGTCAACCTCAGGTTTTTGCACCTTTGTTGGGGGAAATCTGGTGAGCTGGAAGAACAAGAAGCAGTCTGTTGTCTCCAGGTTCAGTGCAGAAGCTGAGTATCGTAGTATGGCATCGACCACTTGTGAGTTAAAATGGCTGCGGGCTCTCATGCTAGATTTAGGAGAGGTCTACAACCATCCTCTACCTATGTTCTGTGATAACAAGGCCGCCATATACATATCTAAAAATCCGGTATTCCATGAAAGAACAAAGCACATTGAGGTCGACTGTCATTTCATTCATGAAGAGATCTTAAAGGAACAAATTTGCACTCCCTTTGTCACTTCTGATAAAGAGCTGGCTGACATCTTCACCAAGCCAGTTTCCGCCTCGTTTCTTCATGTTTGTGACAAGCTAGACATGATCGATATATATGCTCCAGCTTGAGGGGGAGTGTTGAAGTTGGTGACCGGGCGGTCTGACGGTCTGTCCTGACGGGTTGAAGACCGCACGGTCTGTCCTGACGGGTTGAAGACCGCTCTCCAGATTTTTTTTCTCAAATTTGGGCAGTTAGACTTGGTCTATTCACCTAGCCGCAGCACTCATCAGACTATAGATGCTAGGGAGAGGACGACCAGATCCAGAACTGACCGCCTAACCGCGCGGTCAGGTAGCCGCTTCTTTTATTCGCACCCCCTTGTATCTTGTCACTGTTGCCTGTTTCTCCTGTTCCCGGGCAATCCATAATCTTTGACCTGCCCGTTTGGGCAGGCCCCCAAGTCTATAAATATGGGTGAACATTACTATCTAGGCGCGCTGATTCGAATCCCTAAGCTCGCTGTCTGTGGCAGTGGTCTCGAACCTAGTGCATATCGGTCTCCTATTTGCCAAGGCTCTTCTTCTTTTTAACCGTTGTAACTACTTTTTGTTCAAAGAAAAGCTCGTCGCAATAGAGGCATTCGCCGCGGCGAGTGAAGTCTGGTGTTGCCGCTGCCTGCGGCCCTCGCTGTCCGCATTTGCTTAACTGTCAATAACTGGCTACTCACAATCTTTCTCCTATCCCACTCCCATGTGTGTGTTGGGGTGGGGATGCATTTTTAGCGCCAACAGTCTGAACATGCGACTTTCAGATTACTAGTCATCGGTGAAGCACGAGGTTAGACGATGTCAGACCATCAGTCCACTCAGCACTCAGCTCACTCCAGTTCAAGTGAGGATGCTCTATGGGAGGCTTGTTGGTGTAATCATGGTGATCTGGAAGTGATCAAACATGTAGTCTCACTGTCAATGTAATATGAGCATATGGGGTGGCACATAAGAGCATTGGAGAAGCTGGAAAGGTTTGTGTTGGCCTTGCTCACATGTGATATGAGTGAAGGAACAAGCTTATGACGTTCTGGATGTGAAGGATATTCATTTCGGGACTTATATTGTGAATATGGGTCATCGGGTATGTGACCAGAATTATTTAAGGGAAATTCGTCTAGTTTAGCCGAGAAGTTTCGACGAATAGTCTTGAATTCGTCAAGTATAGTCGTGAAATCTCAACGAATCGGTTTGAATTCGTCGAGTATCGTAATGATATCTCGACCAATTATACTTAATTCGTAGAGTATCGTCATGACAGTTTCGACGAATCACACTCTAATTCGTCGTATATTGCCTTGATACTTGCACGATTTCTCTATCTCGATTCGTCGAGTATTCACATGTTATTTCGACGAATGGTTTTGATTCGTCGAGTTTCGACGTATATACTCGACGAATATCGTTTCCTCTGATTTATTTCCTTTAAGTCCGGTTCGGCTGGTCTACAGTTATCGGTTGGTTCGGTACTATGTATATATACGATATGTACAGTAAAACGAAACATTTACGTGATTTTTCCCGACCTAATCGAGCGAGTCAACCTCTTCTTCTTCCTCTCGACGACAGAACTGTTTCGCTAGGTCGTGAAATCCGTTCTCGTCGCCTGCCATCCGTTGTTCCTATACGTCACCAGAAAGTGTTTCCAAGGCGTCGTCTTCGTCACCGTCTCCTCTCCTTTAACGGATCTAGTATTTTGTGGATATGTTGAGGGCAAGCATTTTTTCGGCCTAGATCTTGTATGACACGTGCAAATATCCGTAGAGGCATGGACAATATTTTACGGACAGGACAACGGTCGTTGCTATTCGTTGGACTTCATCGGAGCACTTTGGTTGAGGTTTGACTCAATCCCTCAAAGGTATAATTTTATTAATAGCATTTTACTTATTGATCAATGTTCATCATTAAATCCAAACTATTTTGGGTTTTCTTGTTTCATTTCTGCTGCGCACAATTTTAGTGATGTATAACAAAACCCAACAAGGCCCTTGAGCAATCTCGTCAGAAAGCCGAGTAGTCCCGCCGAGAGACCGATGCATAGCTGGTTGTGTGTGCAACTGTGATTAATTATGCTTTGGAAAAGCAAATGCATCTATCATTATAGAGTATAGAATCAAGTGTCATATTTTTCCAAATTTGTCGAGTACTTGTACTCATAAGTAAGAGTTATTATTTTATCTTAACAAAGGAGTGGATGATTTATAAAAAGAGAAAATAGTGTGATTAAACTATTGAGAGAAATACGATGAGGTAAAAACTAGCACTTGATCTAGAATAATTTTGGATAAAATAAATTTTGATAAACGATTAAAGTGAAAGTTTCTAAAAAATTTGTCTTCGACCGTGGAAGCTCCCAAATTATGTTAACGTCTCTCTCGAGAATATGTTAAAGTCTAACCTTAGGCAGAACGATTAAGACCCCCCGGCCAGTCGAACCCTCTAAGCTTGCTTTAGACAGTGAATCCCACTACTGGATTTGACCTCAATCCGGAAGATTTGGGATGTCCTCTATTGAGGATTGCTTGACAACTCCTTTTATCTTTAAGTGATGTCCTCGTATCCACAAGCTCTCGGTAAAATTTAGGATACGGATCTATGATCAAAAACTTTGTTAGCGATACGTTTAATTGATCTCCTCATATCGACAACCTCTCGATAAAATCTAGGATACAAATCTTGGATCAAACTTGCAACACTAAAATTCAAACAAATAGGAATTAAAGACAGCTAGAAGCAAATTAAAATAGAAAGCATGCTAATTATTAAAAGATAAACTAAAGTTCATTTAATTCCAAAGTTCATCATGATCAAGTGGTAATGAAAATTTAATTACTCATCATGATGAGAAAATTACATAAAGTGGTAGAGAGAGACATGATTACTAAAAATAAGAAAACTTAAATTACCAAAATACAACGTTAAACTACAACTAGGAAAGAAAGATAATTAAGCTAAACAACAAACTTGAAATGAAAATAAGAAAAAACAATACCAAATTACAGAATTTCTCCACCAAAATTTCCCTCAAATAAAATTTCATAAAATAAAACTAACTCAAAAGGTATCCTGGAAATGTGCCACCCAACCTTCTTCTCAACCTCAATGGTCAACTCTTCCCAACCCCTCTTTTCCCTTGGTTTACTCCCAACGGTGGCTTCCCCTGAAGTGATGAAATTAACCTTTATTTATAGGAGAAGTGAGAGGATAAAAGGCATGCATGTGATGAGGTGGAAACAAATTAATATTTTCAATGGAGGGATTGAAATGTGGTGGTTTTAGAATATGAAAGGCTATATTTAATTAAGTAGAGATGAAACATCAAATATTTATCAAATATTTAAGAAGAGATAAATGGAGAGTGAAAACTATTCAGGTGGCAGGAATGAATATAGGAGAAGTGAGAGGATAGAAGTCATGCATGTGATGAGGTGGAAACAAATTATTATTTTTAATGGAGGGAATGAGATGTGGCAGTTTTAGAATATGAAGGGCTATATTTAATTAAGAAGAGATGAAACATCAAATATTTATCAAATATTTAAGATGAGATAAATGGAGGGGAGAGAATATGAAGGTGGCGAGAATGAATATATGGAGGAGGTGGCGGGTTTGGTTTTTAGGAGAGGAAGAGGTGGCGGCTATAAGAATAATTAAATGGAGATGATGAATGAATGGGGTTGGGCCATTTGAAGAAGAAGTGGATTGGAAGTTATATAAAATGAAAGGTTATATTAATTAAGGAAGTGAATAGGAGGGTGGAGTTTCATAGGCTTGGAATGGTGAGATGAAGATGGTTCGACCATGAATTGGAATAGGAGGCATTGAATGTGGCGGTTATAGAATGGGTTGTAATTATATGGGGAGAGAGAGAGAGAGAGAGAGAGAGAGAGAGGTGGTGGTTTCGAGAGAGGAATAGGCGGCCGGCTATTGACATTATATAATAAATAAATAAAGAAGAGGAGGGGTGGGGGCAGTGGCGGAACTACGATTTAAATCCGACTCGGGCACCATAGCAATAATATTAATTTATGATAATTTTTAATTCAAAATTAAGAGGAAATATTGCAAATAACAGTATTAAAAAATAAAATCCAAAAAATAATGCACTTAACATTGTTAACAAAATCATAACATTGCATAAACGAGAAATTTGTAACTGACTATAATTGATAATATAGTAAAGCTAAACATTACATAATGAAATTTTTTTGATAGTAAAGTATTAAAAAAGAACTTACAAATTTAAAAAATACTTTTCTTGGGCACATGTTTTGAAAACGCCGAATAATATCTTCATTTGTAATGTTGTCTGCAATATCTTTCTCAATATATGCTATCAGACAATCATTAATCCATTCATCTTCATAGCAGAGAAAAATCATTAATTCATTCATCTTCCATTCTATTTCTCAAATGATTCTTTATAATCTTCATAGCAGAGAACATCATTTCCATAATTTCAGTTGCAACCGGTATGTGCGAACAGAAAACAAACATGTCGAAAATTTGAAATAACAAATTTTATTATCCAAAAAAGGTGTGTATTACAAAGGTATGACCTCCCTTTTATAGAATGTAGGGGATGAGAGAGATTACAAATAAGCAATGTGAGACTAAATAATTACAAGTATACACGGCTTTATAAATAAACAAACCGAACAAGTCGAGCGGTTAGACAAGCGGCTAACCGCTCGACAACCACCAGAAGAAGAGAACAAGCTGCCACATAGAACAAGCCGCTAGACCGATAGGATACCAAACAACAACAGCCCAGCAGACAAGCCGCTGGGATAAACCGTCAGACCGCCTACCCTCCAAACAACAACAGACTGCCCGACCTCCATACTGCAACACTCCCCCTCAAGCTGGAGCATAGATATCAATCATGCCCAGCTTGTCGCAAATGTGAAAAAAGGAAGCGGACACCAGCTTGGCAAAGATATCTACCAACTCGTTGTCGGAAATGACGAACGAAGTACAAATCTGTTTCTTCAAGATCTCTTTCCGAATAAAATGACAGTCAAATTATATGTGTTTTGTTCTCTCATGAAAGACTAGATTTTTGGAGATGTATATCGTGACCTTGTTGTCACAGAACATAGGAAGAGGATAGTTGTAGACCTCTCCTAAGTCAAGCTTGAGAGCTTGTAACCATTTAAACTCACATGTGGTCGATGCCATACTACGATAATCCGCTTTTGCACTAGACCTGGAGACCACAGACTATTTCTTGCTCTTCCAGCTCATAAGATTTCCTCCAACAAAGGTGCAGAAACCTGATGTTGACTTGCGGCACCTTTGTCATTAGCATAGCTCGAATCTGAGTACGCTTCAACCCTCAAGTGACCATTCTTCTGAAAAAGGAGTCCTTTCCCTGGCGCTGCTTTAACATACTCCAATATCTTCAGGGCAGATTGTAGATGAAACTTCCTAAGAGATTGCATGAATTGGCTCACCTTGCCCACAACATAGGAGATGTAGGGTCTGGTTACCGTGAGATAAATGAGTTTGCCAACCAGACGCTGGTATCTCGTAAGATCGAATAGAAAAGGTGAGTCATATGTCTAAGTTTTGTCTTCTCCAGCAGCCATGGGACATCAGGCAGGTTTAGCACTAGGCCCTTCTCCAAAATCTTGGCTCTAAGGAGCTTACAACTCGATCTCGTAGGGCCACCCAATCTTCTTCAAGACCTACAACTGAGGCACTATGCCCTACCTTAGCCTTTATAACACAGGCATACCACTCAAATTCACACAAGAATCCTACACTTAGATCAATCAGCAGATCCTACTCTCAGATCAACAACAAATCCTACCTCAGCCTTTATAACATAGGTCTATACTCAGATTCACTCAGGAATCTTACACTCAGATCTAAGATTGGATCTTATAGAAAATAGAAGTGATATAAAACAATCAGACACTAGAGAAATTTCTCTATGTCTGTCTTACTAGGCTGAAAATAAGTCTGCCCTAACCTCTTCTTCATAACAACAAGTTAACAAATATCTTCAGAAGAATCGCGACCTGTTGTGGAAGTAACTTGCAGAAAACTCTTCCTCTTCTATTTCAGGAATCAGTCCTAACCTTGCTATCGTAGATGAAAATCGATGTAGCTATCTCTTTTTTCTTTCAGGTTAACTGAACTGAACAAGTCCTTCAGGCTCGGCAGTAATGGCGAGGAAGGAGACGATGTTCAGCCGCAATGCGAAATCAGAAAACCCTAGTTGCTTGTTTTGATTAACCCATTTTCCCCTTTTATAGTCAGCTGATCAACTGCTCTTTGTGCTGTGGGCCCAGCCTAAATTTCTGATTTACCACCTTCCATTTGCAGAATACGACAATAGCTGGCCGCCGATGCCATCAATGGAATACTGCATCTTTCCCGCAAAGATTTTGAACTGTGTTGACTTTTACTGACTCATGTTGACGTCAGGCATTCTGGAATTAGCCTAAAATACCGCATTTTTTACCACCGAGTCTTATGCCCAGAACCGCCGCCATACGGTTAATCCAACTAACATATTAGACACCACCACACGACACCAATCCTGCCGGCTAAAACAATCACATCACAGTAGGCCAATCAAAGAGAAGTGAGTAATACAAGTCCATAGTCACATCTCACTATTAATATGTATATAAAGAGCAATAGTCCACAATGAGTACAAGTATAAATGATAGTAGAAAATGGGCTTAAGCCCGGTACATGTCTAATACAAATAATCTCTCTCTCATAACTCACATAACTAGCGGAAGCAAACTGAAAATCGTCCTTGACATGTCGCCGAGTAATAGCGGTAGTGCGAAGCAACTGTTCCTCAAGTCCTGCCATCCTCATGGGATTGGTGCATCACCTCGAATTCCTAAAATGATTTGTCCACCGACCGTTTGTCAAAAGACTAAGCCACTATCATCCTCGCCTCTCCCCCGCAACTCCTAGGCACCGTGCGAGGAGGAAAGGAAAGATATTTAAGGTGGAGATTGAATAAGAGCAGCTGACAACTATCCTAGTAGGAGTATGTACAAAAAAACTATAACAAGGTAGTAGTAATGTAAACAAGGTAAAGTGCAGAGAGTAAGCACATGCTACACTATAAGTAATAAAAGTACAAGTAAAGAACTACAACTACCTTCTATCACAAATATAGTAATGTAACCTTGATTTATAAGAATGTGCATACAGACTTATAAACCAAGGGGTGTTTAACGAGGCCTATCGTATAAAAAGTCTCATACCAATTTATATCATAGGGGTAGGGGTTTAAATGCAATGATTTTGAATGACATGCTAGGCATGTTTAATGTTAATGATTCACACAAGTGCAACATACACACCCGACTCTATGCACACAGACCATTAGTTCCCTAGTTTTAAAAGCTAGCTTCACTCCCACGAGATTCCGTGGCAGCCAACTGATGTCTACAAATCTGTTTTGAAAAAAGAAATCTGAACTAGCAACCCAATGAAGGCAAGTATACCTATCGAATTGTAGCGAGGGGACACAAGTGTCGTATTAAAATCCGGGAACTATTGAGTAATTCTACTCACACGAAAAACTATTATCTTATCAGAAAATCTTTTGGGGTTTGTTAACTAATTTTAGAAAGAAAGGAAACTACTTGCAATTATGGAAAGAAGTGTACTTGCACTAATAAGGTCAACTACTAGCGATTAAAAGAGAGATTGAAACGATGAAAAGAAAGTAGTACTCGACCGTGAATCACCTCGGCAGAAGTAAATCAAAGATACAGTAATAAACCTAATCTTAATGAGGTAAAGGTCCTTCAACGTGGAGGTTCTCAAAGCTTGAACACCCTTCTCTCGAAGTCGTGCCTAATTGAGTTTAGGAAGGTCCGACCGGACCCTGGTCCAACTTCGGAGGCCTAAAGCTCGCGTTAAGTGGAGAACCCCGCTATTGGATTTCACTCCAATCCGGGAGATTTAACATCTGCCTCTCTTGAGGGGTGCGTGCAACTCTCTTTACTCTTGAGTGTTCACTTCAGACTATGAGCCTCTCGGCTAGCTAAGATTGAAATCCTAGATGGAAATTATATATTGATGATATAATTCCAAACATGATTATTCAAGAGTAAATCGAATGTCTAAACCTAAAAAAGAGAAAGTAAACTAAAGCATCATAACTTAATCAACTCAACCTCAGATCATCAAGATCGAGTGTTAGGAGGATTTAGTTAATCATGAAGTTGTAGTGAACGAAAATTATATGAAGGATATGCATAATAAGAAAGAAAGAAAGAGAATATCAAACTATTTTATTTCTTATTGCTCAACAGTCACAAAGAGCACATAGGAACATTACAAAGAGAGTTTCCAAACAAATCACAAGTGTGATAAAAATGATTTCAAGAATGTTAAAAAATGAAAACATTGAACTAAAATGCTCTGAAATAAACTCTCAATAGCTCCTTACAAGACTTCGATCTAGAAATTGAAATTACAATACTATTACAACACTTGCATGTAATGAAAAGCCAAGAAGACTTGAAATAAAAGAGAGAGAGAGAAAATATGGAAGAACACTTAAAAAGTGCTCAAGAAACTGATTGGCAGCACCTCCCCTCTCAAAATCTAGATGCTCAACCCTTGGAGGTGCTCTCAATTTATAGAAATTTTTCGGGCTGGGTCACGCCCCCCTTACACGCCCTGGTGGGGCGTGTACCTAGGGCGTGTCACATTCGGCGTGACTTTTCTGGCTGAAATAAAATGCTAGAAGTGACATGCATCGTAGTTGAGTCACACGCCACGATGACATGTCCGCGTAAGATGGACGTGTAAGCTGCAACCTAAAGGTGGAGTGGAAAAAGTCGTGCTGTGGTGATTCCTCAGAACTTAGCGGGATACGCCTCAGGTACATTCCCTACCAGGGCGTATAAGGGGGGCGTGTATGCTGAATTTCCTGTATCTGACTTCGGACCGATTGCTTCATTCTATTTGAGTTACACAAGTTGGATCGTGCGGCGCCCTTAGAGGGGGGGGGGGTGAATAAGGGTTCTTTAAATTTTTCTTAAAAATTAGACAAAATTGCTTGATGAATAAAACAATATAATTAGAGAATGGAAATGTATACTAGCTGTAACAACAATGATATATTTCAAAAGAGATAAATTGAATACAAAGTGTCTCTATAGAGCTAGAGACAAAGGCTCATGAAACAAATAATTAACTTGTGTTTTTGCCGGTTCTTCTACCAAGAACTAGCAGGCTAAAGTGCATCTCTTCCTAGATCTTGCTACTACCCTCCCCTAGATCTAATCACGATCTAGACACTGCACACAAGGCAACAATTTCTCCCTAAGCCGCACAAGGACTTGAACGCCACTCACAAGACGAAAATTCTCTCCTAAGCCACACAAGGACCAAGACGCCACTCACACGGCGGCGATTTCCCATCTCAATTACAATGAGAAAAAAATAGAAACAAAAACAAAATAAATTGAATACTTTAGGCTAGAAACTCCCTTCAAACAATGTGCTGGAGATGCCGACGAATCCTTGCTAGAGTTGCTTCGAATGCTCCGAACGTGCCGTCAATCTTTCGCGCTTTGGCCTTCTTAAGAGTATGGAGTATCTCCGAGAAATGGAGCTCTCTAAATCGTCTATGCAGGAAAGTACACTCCAGGTAATCAAATTCGTGATTTCCATAAGAAATGAATGACTTTTATATTCTGGCGCTATCGCCTGACGATACTGGGAATCGCCACCTGGCGATATCGATAACTGCTGCCACGTGTCTCACGAACTCCTCATTTTCGCATCGCAGATACGTCGAGCGTCGAATCGTGCACTATCGCCTGACGAAACTGGATATTGCCGTCTGGCGATAGCGATGTAACAAATGACACGTCGCCCACGAGCTTCGTCGAGCGTCGAACGTCGAGTGGCACTATCGCCCGTCGGCGTTACTCAATATCGCCTGGCGATATCTCCCGAGCTCAATTCTGATCCGATTCAGCACAAAAAAGACATTATAGATAAACCTGTGTTATCTGCACACCAAAAACACCCAAAAATCAAATACAAACAAGATTTTTTATTAGCAAACCAGGAAGCGTGGAATGCATGTTCCAACAATATCCCCCTTTTGATAATAACAAATCCATCAAGAAAAAAATCATGAATGTTATAGGGTCCACCCAATTTGAGTTATCAAGACGAAGCATGTGTATGTGCACAAATTGCTATTGGATGAAACACTCCCCCTACATGTGATCTCTCCCTAAATTGACGCATAATGAACTTTTCCATGGTTATAAGGATTATGAGTGTATATGAACATGCTTATGAGTGTATATGAATGATTTCCTTTGAAAAATTCTCCACCTTTGGTATTGTCAAAAGATAGATAAGAGTATGGCGAAAGCTAGAGAAGGAAAAATACAAAGGAGAAACTCTAGATAGGACAGGTGAGCAATGTATAGTAAAGAAAAAAACGAGTAAACACTAGCATTGGCAATGTTCAGCTAACTATATCACAAATACATACACTAGTGAATAATATTTTGTAAAACGTTTTCAGTCCAATTCTCATAAGAAGAACGTTTAGAGATGATAATGATGTGTACATGTGATATGGTGTCAGAAACATTTATGCAGACTCTTACAAATACATGAACACGGGAATGTTAAAAAACAACATAATATAGAGTTGGACATGCAGAGTTATACTCGTACCCAAGAGTTCAGAGCACACAATAAAGAAATTATTCAGTTAAAGATTTGCACAAGACACTTTACAATTCTTTCCAAGGTGCTCAACCTCACTATGCTTATTAAGACTTATCAGGAGGGTAAGTAGTGCTTGGTGGAGGTTCATTGTCAGCCCTTTATTATTTGTTTTTTTTGTTTTGTGTGAAACGTATCACCAAAGGTCAGCACTTTTGGGATCATACAATTTTTTATCACATTTTTTGTTGGGCTAGACAAAGGATTCCGAATTCACTTGTGAGTGCATACAGGATAATTAAATATTAGTGGTGCACTGTACCAAACTCGGATAAAGTATTAGCAGAAACATGCAGCACTAGCGGTTATGGTAGAACATTCACAATTCACACATGTAGTAAGGTGAAAGCATATGAAGATTTGCACAATCGCGAGTGAAAGAACATTATCAAAACTAAAAGATTTCTCATACTTAGAGGCATGCGAAAACAATTTCACGATTTTAAGAACACTAGCACTTAAGTTTGTAGAACGAATATAAGAATGTTGAATTATGGAACCAAGTTATTGAGAACTCAAAAGAAAAACATTACACCATGCCTAAATCTGAGTAACGAAGAAAAATTGGTGGAATAGTGAATTTTCACTATCGCTTGGTGATACCGGGTATCGCCGATCGGTGATAGTGGGAAAAATATAAAACCGGTGGCATTAAGTCAAAGGCATCAAAACTAGCACTTTTCCTGAAGGCAAGTCGCAGAACTCGGAGCAGACGGCGGCGAAACCCTAAGAACAAGGTAAGGAACTTTGATTTTTTTGCTTTTATGCTATAGATTTTTATAGATCTAAGTGTTAGAATAGTGTAGCATAGTATCCTAGATGAGAAATTTCCAAGCTTTAAAGTGTATATATTGTGTTTGTGGATCATAAGAAATTGTGTTTGTGTTAGTGAAAAATGTGCATAGATTGTTGGATCTAAGAGTTTGTAAATGAGTTTTGTTAAAAACAGCTTGCAGATCTAGTATTTGGGATCAAGGAAAACCAGATCTAAAATCAGAAATGGAGGAAAACCATTTTCGGCTATCGCCCGACGACAGTGGGTGTCGCCGGACGGCGATATAAAAAATGATTTTTTTTGTTTATTAAAAAAATATTTCTATTTACAGCAATGGCTTCCAGTTCCAAAGCCCGTAGAAGCACAAGTAGTGATCAATATTCTTCCTATCAAACATTTCCAGGAATTGAAAATGCTAACATAAGGATCAGACGGGTGATCGAATTCGACCCTGCACGTCATGCACACATCCACGATCTGTTAGCAATGGCAGGAATAATGTCTATTATTATTCCAGATGAATTTTCCTCCGTACTAATTTGAGAGTTTTATAAGTATCTCAAAGATCCACATTTCACGGAACTGAATGGTGGAGTATGATCTATGATACAGGGACATGTAGTAGAGATAACCCACTACGACCTTAGAGATGAGTTTGTGTTAATAGAGTATGAAAATACCTTAGATGTAGTAGAGAACTATCAGAAGGATAGAGATTGAACGCTATTGAATTTGGTTTTGCATGGAAATATCACCAAAACACTCATTCAATCTACAACCACGCTCATTGAGGATGCACGACTAGTGCAAGATATATTGAGGCACACTGTCCTACTCAAATCCGGAGATACACGGAAGATAACGGCTCAACTGAGTTATGTTACATACATGAATTTGGAGCGGGAGCAGTTTGACATGGCAGACTTTATCCTTTCGATAATACACTATGCATTTTGATTAAAGAGTCCTAATTGGACAAAAATAAACACACTACCACTTGGAGCCGTCATCCAATGAATTTTATATAAGAAATACACTTCGATAGACCCGGATTTGTACTTTAACGATTGTATTTCATCCATATTTTTGACGAGTGGAACACCTTCCATCGGCCGATCAACACGAGGAGGGTCAGCAAGGAGTAGTGAACCTGTGTCCACTATCCATAACCCGCCAATTCCAAGAGGTGGATCATTGCGAGAAGGGTTGGACGACTTGCGAGAGTCGTTCGAAGAATACAAGAGGGAAGTGAAGAAGAACTTCTTGGGAATTCAGAAATTTTTTAAATTTCGGACAAAAAGTCTGAAGTTGAAGCCCACTCCATCAGAGACGGCAGAATGGGAGATTCCGGTCATGGAACTGCCCCGTACATCTACTAGCCGACCACACCGGATGAGGATTAGTGAGCACAGTTCAGCTGATGATCAAGGAGAGACAAGTGTAGGTGACAGCAAAAATTTCTGAAGATTTTCGGGATGACTGGACATGATGTCGCTATCGCCCGACGAAAGTCACTGTCACCAGCTATAGTGAAGTTTCTTAATTTTCAAAAACAATTTATGCTATAATATTATGTGCGATTTAGTATGTGGTGTCATACTGCTGTAATAATATAAGACTCAGTATGTGATGTTTACATTCATGGTTTATGTATTTTTATTTTGGTTTAATTTTCATGCTCTTAGCAATTTAAGTGTTTTTCTTGTTTAGCTTACTATGGCGATTTATTAGTTTGAAATATCTAGGATTCGTAGTTCTAATCTTAATAATGAAAAACGGGAATCTGGATGTGATTTCGTGAAAATATCCGCAAGTTGTGAATCAGTGCTTATAAAATTGACTTTGATCGTATTTTGTTTTATGTGGTCTCTTATGAAATGGTGGCGTACGTCAATGTGTTTGGACCTAGAATGATGAACTGGATTATATGTTAAGTCAATTGCACTTTTATTATCACACTTTAATTCAATTGTTTCATGAACTATTCCAAAATCTTCTAGAGTTTGCTTCATCCACATAGCTTGTGCACAACAACTACCTAGTGCCATGTACTCAGCCTTAGTGGTGGATAAGGAAACAAAATTCTATTTCCTACTCGACCATGAAATTAGTGAAGGGCCAAGTAAGTGACAGGTGCCACTAGTGCTTTTACAATCTAATGAACAGCCAGCATAATCAGAATCAGAAAAGCCATGTAATATAAAAGTATCATTATGAGGATACCACAAAACTAACTTAGATGTACCAATAAGATATCTAAAAATGCATTTAATTGCTTTTAAATGAGACTCTTTGAGATTAGCTTGAAATCTAGCACATAAACATACATCGAACGTAATGTCAGGTCTAGAAGCTGTCAAATACAACAGTGATCCTATCATTCCTCTATATAGTGTTTGATCTATGGATATTCCACTTTCATCCTTTCCTAATTTTAATGAGACACTCATGGGGGTATTTGCTTGTTTTAGATTTTCAAACCCAAATCTTTTTAAAACATCATAAATATATTTAGATTGATAAATAAAAAATCCATCATATTTTTGAGTGATTTGAAATCCAAGAAAATAAGTGAGTTTGCCTACCATGCTCATTTCAAATTCATTCTTCATAATTTCAATAACACTATCACATAATTTTTCATTTGTGGATCCAAAAATAATGTCATCAACATATATTTGTAAAACGATAAGATCATCATTAATATGTTTAATAAATAGAGTACAATCAGCACTATCCATTTTGTAATCATTCTTTAATAAATAAATAGTCAATCTATCATACCATGCTCGGGGTGCTTGTTTCAAACCATAAAGGACTTTTTCTAATTTAAAAACATGATCAGGAAATTTAACATCAACAAAGCTTGAAGGTTGTTCTACATAAACCTCCTCCTTAATATACCCGTTAAGAAAAGCAGTTTTAACATCCATTTGAAATAATTTAAAATTTTTAAAACTAGCAAACATAAGAAATATTCTAACTGCTTCTAAACGTGCTACGGGTGCAAAGGTTTCATCAAAATCTATTCCTTCTATTTGTGAATAACTTTTTGCTACGAGTCTAGCTTTGTTCCTAGTGACCCTAGATTCACAATCTAGTTTATTTTTAAAGATCCACATAACCCCAACAACAAGATGATTTGACGGTCTTTCTACTAACTTCCAAACCTTATTGCGTTCAAATTGATTAAGCTCGTCATTCATAGATAAAAACCAAGAATTATTATTTAAAGCAGCTTCAACACTTCTAGGTTCTATGTCAGAAATAAAACACATATTAGAGAATAACTTACATACGGATGAACGAGTACTTAACCCACTTGACGGTTCTCCAATAACCAAATCTTGGGGATGATCTTTTGAGAATCTTAGTTCGCTTGGAGGCACGTGTTCGTGCTCTTCTTCTTCTTGTTCGACTCCTTTTTCTTTATCTTTGTCTCCAAGGATTTCATCATCATCCAATCTTTGTGGAGGCAAGAACTCTTCATCTTTACCTGTATTATTAGCTTCTACACAAGGGAAAAACTCATCAAATTTAACATGTACAGATTCTTCAACCATTTTAGTCCTTTTGTTGTAAACTCTATAAGCTTTACTCGTTGAAGAATAGCCAATAAAAATGCCTTCATCACACTTTTCATCAAATTTTCCTAAATTATCGTTAGTGTTCAAAATAAAACATTTACAGCCAAAAACATTAAAATAAGACACATTCGGTTTCTTTCGAAAATATAACTCATAAGGTGTTAATTTTAAGGGTGGACAAAGCATAACATGATTAATAACATAACAAGCAGTACTAACAGCTTCGACCCAAAATGATCTTGGTAATTTGTATTCAGATAGCATAGTGCGAGCTAGTTCTTACAAAGTTCTATTTTTTCTCTCTACCACACCATTCTGTTGAGGTGTACGAGGTGCGAAAAATTCATGTTTAATTCCTAACTCATTATAAAAAGAAATAAATTTGCATTATCAATTTCACCTCCATGATCTGAACAAATGCATTTTATTTTTAACTTTAGTTCATTTTGAACATGTAAACATAATTTGGAAAATCCTAAAAATGCATCAGATTTAGACGTTAAGAAAATTGTCTAACTGAAGCGAGAATAATCATCAATCAAAACAAAGGTGTACTTTCTACCACCTAGACTTAGTGTATTAACAGGACCAAACAAATCTATATGTATCATTTCTAAAGGCCTAGTGGTGGAAACAATATTTTTGCTTTTAAGAGAAGACTTTGAAAATTTTCCTTTTTAACACGGTGAACATAAAGATGATAAATTTCCATGCAAAAAGGTAAACCTTTAACAAGTTTGTTTTGAGATAATTTTATAATTAGCTTGGAACTAGAATGTCCAAGACGTCTATGCTACAAATCTAACTCCTCATTTTTAGATATATAACACTTTAATGAAGAATGTGACAAATCATTAAATCTAATCATGCAGACATTTTGAAACCTAGGAGCAGTAATAACAGTATCATTTATTTTCGGGTTAATAATTTTGCATAAGTTTGAAGATGAGTCAAATAAGACATTTAAGCCAACATCACATAACTGACTTATAGAAATTAAATTATGCTTCAAACCTTTAACATACAAAACATTTGATATAGTAAATGATTTGTTACCTACTACTCCAATGCCAATGATTTTTCCCTTCTCGTTGTCACCAAAAGTAACATAAAGTGATGTGTTAGATCTAATATACTCTAGGGGGGGGGGGTGAATAGAGTATTTGTAGGTCCTTATAAAACTATTATAGCTTCTGCTATAATTAAAAGGTGCAGAATTAAAATAAAGTAAATAAGCACACAACAGTCCTAAAAACACAAGCACAACAAGAACAAAAAAAAAAGGGGCAACCAGATGTCACAAGAAATTTTATAGTGGTTCCCCAACCTGGGTACATCCACTCTTCTACCACCCTGGTAGGAATCCACTACAGGTTTTGATCAGGTGACTGCCACCAATGAGCTTTTGATCAGGTGCTCAAAAACCAACCTCAAGTCTTTTGGAAGGAGACTTGTAATCACTTTTGAAGGGAGATGACAACCCTTTATAGAGGTGGGGATGAGAGAGTGATGAACGTCTTCTTAATGTGGATTCAGTGCTGTTGTCAAAGCTCCCCCTGAAATGTAAAAGAGTTCAGGAGAACTGGAGCTTTGCACAGGGTGATAGGCCTTCAAGCTTTCAGCCTTGATCAGAGAGATCTTCAGGAACTTCTTTGACAGATGGAAGATTTATTGTCCTGTGAAGTGTCCTGGAGAGTTTGAAGAATGAAGACTCTTGATATTTAAATGATTGTTCTTCTTCTTCAGATGACAGATGATGTTCTGGTCAAGGGCTTTCTTTTATATCAGAAATCTTGTGTAAGACTGAGAGCAGACGGGTTGTGTTTTTCTTGTCTGATTTCGTGATCTTCTCTCTGTATGTTTTTCTGACTGTCTTTCTGTCTGTCTGTATGTGTGCATAAGAAAAGAGAAAAATCTCTTTTTATATTTTTTTGGGGAAATTGGTATTTTGAATTTTGAATTTCTTCTATATTCAATGCTGATGGCCTAGAGAATAAGCAGAATTGAATAATTTCCCCAACTGTCCCGTGGAAAAATGACAAGCAATAATCCTGGAGAATATCCTAATCAATGCTCCTCTAACGGTTATATTCATAGAATGTTAGAGCTTTGATTAATCAGGAATTTTTGCAGTAATAATGGGGACAGGGCTGGAAATGACTTAGTCTGGAATCGTCGAACAGTTGAAAGAAATTGTCAAACTGAGTCCACAGTTCGTCAAGCTGAGATGTTGTGTTCGTCGACCAGAAGACTTCTGTTCATCGAGCTGAGTTCCATGATCGTCGAGCTGGAAACTGAATTACTGTCTCTTCTGAACTTTGCCTATTCTGTGTCTGAAGTTCGTCAAGCTGGTAAATGTGTTTGTCGACTGGAGTTCAGCAACTATTCTGGACTTAGAATATTCACAGTTATATCAGAAATGAAAGTTAAGTCTCCAGAATTTGTCGGGCACAAAACTGAGTTCGTCGAGCTGAGACTAGAGAGCATAGGCTTGACAGAATGCTATAGTAGTCCAAAGATTCATCGACCAAAGAACAAAGTTCGTCGAGCTCAACTCAGAGAATTTTCTCTGATATCGTCGAGCTCAGCTCAGAGAATTTTCTCTGATATCATCGAGCTGAGCATGACAATCGTCGATCTGAGTTCGACAAATGTCGAACTCACTTTACAGAGTCTTGAAATCTTCTAAGTCTTGAGTCTCTGACAGTCTTGTTGATAGCTGGTCCATGTGATGTTGACTCTAAGGACTTGGCCTAGACTCTAGGACACAACTATGACCCCGACTATACATTATGGGTCACAAGATCTTAAGTTAGTGAACCTAGCCCAAATCAAACTAGGGATCCAACAATCTCCCCCTATTTGGGTGAGGTTACTAACCACAAACTCAGACTTAAACTGAAATTAAATAAAACAGAAAAAGCATATATCTGGTAGAGATAGATAACACATGCAGTAGATATATATATATATATATATATATATATATATGAGCTTTGTTCAGAAAATATAAAGCAGTTATAAATAATACAAAAAGGTAAAGAGAGTTCAAAATCACTTCTTCCGCTTCTTTTCCTTTGGCATTGCATCCTTGCTCTTGTCTCCTGGCTTTGTAAATATTATTTCTCTGTTAGGATCTGAAGCTTGCATACTGGTCATGGTCATGTCAGCAGCCCCTATAATCTTCAGAGATGTAGCCCGGGGGACAACTGCTTCTGGGTGCAACTTCATGTAGTAATCCACATTGAAAATCTTGTTAGCTTTATCAAATCTCTTAAATTCCTCTTTCCAGTACTTTGACATGGTAGTATATTTAGAGGGATCCTTTCCTTCAGCTTTGGCCTTGTTAATCAGATAAAGGCCTACAAGTTCCTGGAACCTGACCATTCTAGCAGTGGTAGCTGTTTCAAGATCTTCAAAAGGAACATGAGGAGAGGATGGTCTTTTGGAGCCTTCAGCTGGTTGATTTTCAGTGTATTGTTGCTGTTGTTGTTGATGTTGTTACTGCTGGTGATGTTGCTTTCCTGAAGAATATTGCCTGTGCTGGCTGCTTTCATGATGAGATCTCTCTTGATGTCTTTGACATGTTTGAATAGGAGAAGATCTTTGAGAACTAGAACCTGAAGCACCAGAATCTGGAGGAGGTAGAGGAGGTGGATCTTTTCTATATCTTTGAACTGGAGGAGGAGAGTACCTTCTGCTTTTCTTCCTCTCCTTCTACTGATTATTGGACAACCATATCCAAGCTGACATCCCTTTATATGGTGTTATCTTTTGAAGAATGTAATAAGGAGTGTCATTGTTTGGATTAGGCTTAGGAGCATGAGGAGGAGGAGCTTTTCTTTTCTTAGATACTGGCTTCCTCTTTGGTTCATCATCAGATTCATCATCATCCTCATCATCACTATCCTCATCATCAGATCTTTGAGGATTATCATGTAAATCATTCAGATCCTTCAGTACCTCAGCAGAAATGATAGGCTTATCAGGTTGAGAAGGATCTTGAGTAGGAATATCAACAGGAGCTGGAGGAGAAGCCATAGAATAAGCTGGAGTGTAGTCAACTCTGACGGTGCTTTCAGCAGCTGCCTTTTCCTCTTGTTGAATGTCAGCCAAGATCACATCATCCAAATCTGGCAATGGAGAGTCATCCATGACATAACTAGGTGTAGAAGAAATTGCTGAAGGAGCTGCAATAACTATGGGCTCAGGAACAACAAAACTATCACTAAATTGCTTTGCAACTTGTGGACTTACTGGGGATGTATATGGTATAATAGCCAAGGATGGCTTAGTAGTATGTTCTGCTGTAAGACATCTCAAAACTGCAAATTCAAAATTCTTCAACAACTTCTCTAAATCAACTGTGGGATTAATGATGAAATCACCACCAAGAATTATTTTCTCAGAGACTGACTCTTCCAAGTCCATGTCAGTATCAATAAAATTAATAAAATCAATATCATCAGTATCAAAATACTCTGTACAATCTGCTACTACTGTTGCTGCCTATGCTGCTGGAGCTGCTACTGCTGGAACTACTGCAACTTCATCATCAGACATCTCCCCCTGTATAGTTTCAGTAAGACCTGATGCCAGGCCCCTGACTGAGGATGGGGCAGTAGTGAGGGCAGTGATCTGTGCAGATAGGGTAATAATGGAAGTAGCAAGCGGTATAATGGCCTCTACTATTAGTGTTTTGAGGAGGGGAGTGAGGAGGGTAATGAGAGAAGCAATTGTGGAGGTGTCCAATGGTGGAGTGGTATAGGGTGTTGCAGAAGGTGTAGAAGTGGGAACTGTGGAAAGGATAGGAGGTGGAGCATCTGGTATGTGAGCATCTGGAGGGGATGCATGTTGAGGGATGGTAGATGTTGATGGGGATGGATGGGTGGCAGCTTCCATGTGGGTGTTTGGAGGAAAAGAGGAATTGGGAGGTGATGGAGGTATGTTGAAAAATGGTATGGAGGATAAATGAGGAGGAAGTGGAGATGATGGAGGAGTTGGTGTTGGTGAAGTATGTGGAGATTCTGGTGGAGTAGGAAGTTTAGTAGGGGATGATGGAGGTGTGGGAGAGGGATGGATTTGTGTTGCTGGAAGGTGGGCTTGAAGAGATGGTGGTGTTGGATGAATCTCTTCAGTAGGTTGGGGAGTGGCTTTAACAGCCCTGGTGCCTTCAGAAGCTGGGGTGGAAGAGGTAGAAGCCTTAGATGGCTTAGTTGTGGTCCTTTCCCACCTGCCAAACAAGGCACAGGTAAGCCTTTTGCTGGCATTAATGAATATGATCTGGGAGACCAGGGATTCAACAGCCTTCTCCTTTAGGAAGATCCCTGGGATCCTTCCAAAACACACTTCTTTCTTATTATTTTTCTTCTTTATCAGATCAAAGATGATCTGAGCCCAATCCACTTGCTTCTTATTTATCACTGCACATATGACCAAGAACTGATGCCTTGTGATGTAGTCATGGGCAGTATGCTTGCCAAGCAAGACCTTCCCAACAATGTCTGCTAGAAACTTGAATGCTGCAGACAGATGTTTCTTCAACAATTTATTTGGGTTGTCACCAGCATAACCCATCAGATTTAGCATCATATCAAACTCTTCAGAATCAATTTTTAATTCCTCTTCTCCATTTGTCAAACCAAAGATTTCAGTTAAAACTGCGGGAGTTAAGGAAGCATTGTTACCCGCGATTGATCCTGTTATAGTATTGTCTTCAGATGTGGATGAAGTATAGACCCATTCTCTGATTTCTATTCCTGCCAACTTTATCCTTATTGTCATCAGGTTCTTCAAATTCTATTCTTCCAGAAGTTCCAGAATATATAGAAAGATTGGATTTGATTGCTGGAACGATTCGAAGTCGACATCAAATCCGGTGTCAAACTTCATAGCGGCTAGAGCTCCTGCTTGAATTGCCATAGAATCACCTACAAAAGAGAGAAACGACGATCAAGTGCAAGAGAATAGAAAGCGCGGGACGGAGGTCGAAGAAAACCTAGATATAAGGTTTTCCAGAATATGAATCGACAAACCCCATTCTACGAAAACAAAAACAATTCTTCGAATTGTGTTCGATGAAATGATTTAGAAGTAAATAATTCATCGATCTCATCCGGAAGAATTGAAGACAATTCGTCGAGCACCGTTCGACGAATATCTTCTGAAGCAAGTTCGTCGATCTCCGGTCGACGAACATTGTTTCACTCACAGAGAGTTCGTCGACCTCTGTTCGACGAAGATCTCTCAAACTCTCCCTGGTTTGTCTAACTCCGTTCGACGAACTTTGGAAAATTCATCGAGTGCAGACAGAACTTAAACTAAATCTTCTTCATTTATCATTCCAAGCTGATTTATAAAGAATACATGATTTTTCTCATCCAGAAGTTTGGTGAATATATCAGCTCTTTGTAAATCTGTGTAGATATAGACAAGATTAATTTTATTTTTGTCTACACACTCTCTAATGAAATGGTGCCTAATGTCTATATGTTTAGTCCTACTGTGATGCACTAGATTTTGTGCTATTGCTATAGCACTTGTGTTATCACAGAGTAAAGTTGAATTATTTAAGTTGAGACCATAGTCTAGTAATTGGTTTTGTATCCACAACATTTGTAAGCAACAGCTACGAGCTGTAATATATTCTGCTTCAGCAGTGGAGGTTGACACAGATGATTGCTTTTTACAAAACTAGGACACTAATCTCATACCAAGGAACTGGCAAGTTCCTGAGGTATTTTTTCTGTCCACCCTGCATCCGACAAACTCAGCATCAGAATATCCAGTTAAATCAAATTCTGACTCTGTTGGATACCATAGGCCTAGACTAGGACAACTCTTTATATATCTCAAAATTCTTTTTAGGAAAATAAGGTGAGATTCTTTAGGGTTCACCTGGAACCTAGCACAAAGGCATGTGGAAAACATGATATCAGGTCTGCTAGCTGTGAGATATAGTAGGGACTTAATAATGCCCCTATATAGTTTCTGATCTACAGGTTTCCCTGATGCATCAGAGTCAATCACAGCATTTGTAGCCATAGGTATTTTCTTTGCTGAGGCATTAGCCATCCCAAACTTCTTTATTAGCTCTTTAGCATATTTAGCTTGGGAGATGAAGATGCCATCAGGGAGCTGTTTCACTTGGAGACCAAGGAAATAGGAAAGCTCACCCATGCTACTCATTTCAATTTTGGAATTCATGAGGTCAGAGAACCTCTTACACAATTTTGAATCAGTAGACCCAAAGATGATGTCATCCACATATATTTGTACTAACTGGATTTGGTCCTTATGATGTCTAGTGAAAAGTGTTTTGTCTACTATGCCTCTAATGAATTTATGCTCTAATAAAAAGCTTGCTAGAGTCTCATACCAAGCTCTTGGAGCTTGCTTTAGACCATAGAGGGCTTTATGAAACTTGAATACATGCAAATGATGAGTTGGAGAGAGAAAACCTGGAGGTTGTTCAACATAAACCTCTTCTTTTAATACTCCATTCAAGAATGCACTTTTCAAATCCATTTGGTAGACCTTGAAGTTTTTGTAGGCTGCATATGCTAGGAATATTCTTATGGCTTCTAACCTTGCAATAGGAGCAAAGGTTTGATCATAATCTATTCCTTCCTCTTGCCTGTAGCCTTGAGCAACAAGCCTAGCCTTGTTTCTCACAATAACTCCTTGGGCATCAAGCTTATTTCTGTATGCCCATTTGGTTCCAATAACTGGGTAGTTTTGTGATCTTGGAACCAAATCCCAAACTTTACATCTCTCAAACTGATTTAATTCCTCATGCATTGTAATGATCTAGTAGGGATCTTGCTCTGCATCATGAATGTATTGAGGTTCAATCTGAGAGAGAAAATAGACATGCATCACATCTTGATTGAGTTGATGCCTTGTCTGTACACCTGCTGATTTATCTCCAATCACTTGAGATCTGGGGTGATCCCTAAGTATGACAAGATCAGTGGGTGGAGTTGGTTCTGCAACAGCATTTGAAACCAATTCCTCTTGTGGAATTATGTTGGCTGTTGGAGGAGAGTCAATTCCTTCAATGCTTTCTTCTTCACTATCTTCATTGACTTATGGAGAGGGATGAGTTGGAACCCCTTGGGTAAGGTTTAGATCATCCAACTTCTCACATAAGTGAGGCACCTGCAAAAATTACTGGTAGAAACTTCTTTCTCCTTGTAATACATGTTAGTCTCATCAAAGCTTACATGAATTGATTCCTCAATTTTCAGTGATGATTTATTAAAGACCCTATAAGCTTTGCTTACTTGGGAATATCCTTGAAAAATTCCCACTTCAGCCTTAGCCTCAAACTTTCTAATGTATTTCTTGTTGTTATTATGTATATAACAGGTACAACAAAATATTTTAAAATAGTTGATTTTAGGTTTCTTTCCTTTAAGCAATTCATAGGGAGTCCTGTTCTTTAGTTTGTGAATTAAGCTTCTGTTCATGACATAGTTTGCAGTGTGTACAACCTCTGCCCAAAAGGTTAGTGGCATGTATGCATCAACAAGCAATGTACCTGCAGCTTCAATGAGTGTCCTATTTTTCCTTTCAGCTACCCCATTTTGTTGAGGAGTTCTAGGAGCTGAGAAGCAATGCCTGATACCTTCCTTCTCACAGAGCTCATGCATAAGAAGAGACTCAAACTTTGTGTCATGATCACTTCTGATCAATGCAACATGAGTAGAGAACTCAATCTGTATGGTCCTGAGAAAATCTGCAAGAACCTTGAAGGTATCTGACTTAGATCTCAGAAAGGATACCCAAGTGAACCTTGAGAAGTCATCCACAATGACTAAGGTATAGGATTTCCCTCCTAGGCTTTGTACAACTATGAGTCCAAAAAGATCCATGTGTAGCAAATACAAAATCCTAGGTGAATCACTTTTATTAATGGATTTGAAACTAGATTTAGTTTGCTTGCCTAATTTACAAGCCCTACAAAGACCTTCCTTCTTGTAGGGACCAGGAGGTAGACCTCTAACAAGGTTGTCTTTAGATAGCCTAGCAATGTTTTTCAGATTTACATGACCTAGTCTTTTATGCCATAAATCATTCGGGTTACTAATTAAATTAAGTAAACAGATATCAGAAGTGGCAGATAGAAAATTAACTAAGTATATGTTGCCTTATCTATTTCCAATTAAAACAAGTTTGTTTCCTTTAGATGAAATAATACAAGAGCTAGAGTTAAAAGTTACCTGATAACCTTCATCATAAAGTTGACTTATTGAGATGAGGTTATGTTTGAGTCCTCTTACATATGTTACTTTCTTGAATGTAACTGCTCCAATCTTCACTGTTCCATATCCTTCAAACTGGCCACTTTTTGAATCACCAAAGATCACCTTTGGCCCTAGCTTGGACTTATAATTGGTGAGATTGTCCTTGCTACCTGTCATGTGTTTGGAGCATCCACTGTCCAAGTACCATGGCTGATTCACTCCTGGACAGCTCTTCTCCTGCAATGAAAACAGTTAAATATTCTTGACTCAGGTTACCTTGGGTCCTTTATTTTGTTGATATGAAAAGCTGGAAATAACTGGAAATTCTGTTTGGGAGTTATATCCTAGAGGGCGATATCTTCTAGGTGGTATAACCCAATCAGCTAGAGGATTAAAATCTTTTCTAGAATTATTTAAGTTGCAGTTATAGTTAAAATGTTGGTTAAGTCTTTCTGGGTTCGATGAATTTTTGTAAGTTCGTCGACCAGAGTTCGACGAATTGGGTTGAGATCGTCAATCTCTACCCAGAGAATGAACATATTAATTTTCTGTGTCCCACGTTCGTCAACCTCTGCTCAACGAACCATACAACGTTCGTCGATCATAGTTAGACGAATGATTATTATTGAAGTTTGTGTTCAGAGATCGTCATTCTGAGTTCGACGATCTGTTCCTATATCGTCGATCTGAGTTCGACGATAACTACTGAACATTGTTATTTTTATCATTCTTCTGGTTTTTAATTTTGTCCTTAGCTTCAATTTATTCTAAAATTTTATTAAACTTATTTACTTGTTCAGTGTTTTTCTTTCCTTTATCAGAGATAAAATTTACAGGTTTTGAAAGATGATTCCTTTGGATTAGGGTTGGTTCACTGGATGTGGCTCCTAATCCTAATCTGCAGTTATTTGTTCTAGCATTTAATGTGCTGGTTATATCTAGCAATTTCAAACTTCTGCCATTTAATGATTCTTCCAATATCTTAGCTTTGCTAAGTTCTGATTTCAGGAAAGTAATTTGTTCATTTGCAGATTTCAGTTCACTTGATAGATTTGCATTTTCAGAAGTGATTTTATCTAGATCATTCAATTTATCTCTGAGAAGTTTGATTTCCTTCTCAGAGCCTATCAAATCTAAGAACAAGTTTTTAAATTCAAATTTAAATTCATTATATTCAAAATCATAAGATGCTATTACCTGATCTTCAGCTGACAGGTTTTCTTCATTATCAGATTCATGTGTATCTGATCTGCTACTGCTTGCATCAATTGCCATGAGGCAAACCTCCTTTGCCTTGGCCTCCTCTTCTTCTTCACTGGAGTTGGAAAATATGGATTCATCTGCTGTGTCACTCCATGTTTCAGCCACAAATCCTTTGTCCTTCTTTTTGTGCTTGCTGGAAGAGGGCTTGCTGTAATGGTTGCTTCTTGATTCCTTCTCTCTTCTTCTTTCCTTCTTTTGATTTTTAGGACATTCAGACATGAAATGTCCTGGTTTCCTGCACCCAAAACACACTACCTCTTTAGTGGGGGTTTTCTCATACCTTGGCTGGCTGTCATTTCTGGATGACTTCCTTCTGAAGTCTTTCCTTGCCATTTTGAAGAATCTCTTGGCAAAGAGACTCATTAGCTCTTCATTGACTATTGGAGCTTCAGTTTCTTCAGCAGCCTTGAATGCAATGGATTGTTCTTTCCTTACTGGAGGAGGAGTCCTGTGTTCCACTGCTTCTCTGGACTTGATTAGCTGCTCATAAGATTTGAACTTTCCTAGGAGAGATTCAGTTGAAATCTCATTCAAGCTTCTGGCCTCTTTGATTGGCCAGATCCTGGTGTCGCATGAGCTTGGGAAGCACATTAGGATCTTGTCATTCACTTCAGTCAATGTGATTTCTTTATCTAAGGTCCTTAGCTTACTGATGATGGAGCTAAGCCTATTGTACATCACTTCAACTGTTTCTGCCTCATCCTTCTTGAAGTTTTCATATTGTGTGATGAGGTTTGATATTCTATCATTCATCTCATCTGCTGAACCAGCAACCATTTGATTGAGTGAATACTAGATTGCCTTTGCAGAGGTTCACTCAGCCATCTTCTGAAAGATGTCATCTGACATAGTCTGAGCCAATATGTTCATGTCTTTGGCATCAACAATCTTTGCTTTCTTCTGGGCTTCAGTGCACTCAGGTGGTGGGACTGCATTGTTGCTGGAAGATGCTGTAGGTGTAGATTCTTATGGGGGACCTATCAAAATAGAGTTATAGATGTCTTCATCAATAGAGTTCATGTACAACTTGATTCTTGCCTTCCAGATGATAAACCTATTAAGGTTGCAAACTGGAGGTCTGGTGCTTGCATAATCCTTATTCTGTACCATGGCTGTGTTTATAATCGAAATGAAAATGAAATAATGTTTAGATCTAACAAAAGATCTTTGGTTCAAGGTTTAGCTTGTACAACCAAAGGAACCTCCTCTGATACCAATTGAAAGTGATGTGTTAGATCTAATATACTCTAGAGAGGGGGGGGGGGGTGAAAAGAGTATTTGTAGGTCCTTATAAAACTATTACAGCTTCTGCTATAATTAAAAGGTGCAGAATTAAAATAAAGTAAATAAGCACACAGTAGTCCTAAAAACACAAGCACAGCAAGAACAAAAAGAAAAGGGGCAACCAGACGACACAAGAAATTTTATAGTGGTTCCCCAACCTGTGTACATCCACTCTTCTACCACCCTAGTAGGAATCCACTATAGGTTTTGATCAGGTGACTGCCACCAATGAGCTTTTGATCAGGTGCTCAAAAACCAACCTCAAGTCTTTTGGAAGGAGACTTGTAACCAGGAATCACTTTTGAAGTGAGATGACAACCCTTTACAGAGGTGGGGATGAAAGAGTGATGAAAGTCTTATTTTCTCAATCACAATGAGAAGACTATATGGATTCAGTGATGTTGTCAAAGCTCCCCCTGAGATGTAGAAGAGTTTAGGAGAACTAGAGCTTTGCACAGGGTGATAGGCCTTCAAGCTTTCAGCCTTGATCAGAGAGATCTTCAGGAACTTCTTTAACAGATGGAAGATTTGTTGTCCTGTGAAGTGTCATGGAGAGTTTGAAGAATGAAGACTCTTGATATTTAAATGATTGTTCTTCTTCTTCAAATGACAGATGATGTTCTGGTCAAGGGCTTTCTTCTATATCAGAAATCTTGTGTAAGACTGAGAGCAGACAGGTTGTGTTTTTCTTGTCTGATTCAGTGATCTTCTCTCTGTATGTTTTCTGACTGTCTTTCTGTCTGTCTGTATGTGTGCATAAGAAAAGAGAAAAATCTCTTTTTATATTTTCTAGGGAAATTGGTATTTCGAATTTTGAATTCCTTCTACATTCAATGCTGACGACCTAGAGAATAAGCAGCATTGAATAATTTCCCCAACTATCCCGTGGGAAAATGGCAAGCAATAATCCTGGAGAATATCCTAATCAATGCTCCTCTAATGGTTATATTCAGAGAATGTTAGAGCATTGATTACTCAGGAATTATTGCAGTAATAATGGGGACAGGGCTGGAAATGACTTAGTCTGGAATCGTCGAACAGTTGACAAAAATCGTCGAACTGAGTCCACAGTTCATCGAGCTGAGATGTTGTGTTCGTCGACCATACGGCTTCTATTCATCGAGCTGAGTTCCATGATCATGGAGCTGGAAACTGAACTGCTGTCTCTTCTGAACTTTGCCTATTCTGTGTCTGAAGTTCGTCGAGCTGGTAAATGTGTTCGTCGACTGGAGTTCAACAACTATTCTGGACTTAGAATATTCACAGTTATATCTAAAATGAAAGTTAAAGTCTTCAGAATTCATCGGACAGAGAACTGAGTTCATCGAGCTGAGACTAGAGAACATAGTCTTGACAAAATGCTATAGTAGTCCAAAGATTCGTCGACCAAAGAACAAAGTTCATCGAGCTCAGCTTAGAGAATTTTCTCTGAGATCGTCGAGCTGAGCATGATAATTGTCGACCTGAGTTCGACGAACGTTGAACTCACTTTATAGAGTTTTGAAATCTTCTAAGTCTTGAGTCTCTAGCAGTCTTGTTGATAGCTGATCCATGTGATGTTGACTCTAAGGACTTGGCCTAGACTCTAGGACACACCTATGACCCTGGATATACATTGTGGGTCACAAGATCCTAAGTTAGTGAAACTAGCCCAAATCAAACTAGAGATCCAACAGTAACCACTCCTCCTTTCTTCATCTCTAGGCTAAGGAGCTTTGATTTATTACCTGTCATGTATTTGGAACACCCTGAGTCCAAGTACCACAAATCTTCTTTGTCCTTAGCCTGCCAACACACCTAAAATGAGGATGAGTGTAAAGATTCAGTTACCCAAGTTGTTCCTCCCATAGAATAGGTGGAAGCCTTAGGTACGAAGATTTGTTTAACAGAACAGTGTCCCGTCTTCTTACAAGTGTGTCTTGTGGGACTAAACTTATAACAATTGTCACACTTGATGAAAGAAGTCGATGGGATTTTTAAAGTAAATTTTGACCCTTTGTTGGAAGTTGCAGGGACAGGAGGTTTATTATTTTTAATCTAAAAACAAGATTTTCTGGACTTTTTCATATTGCCGGTGACAGTAGATGTTGCCGGGGGATAGTGTTCAGGTGAGTATCCAAGTTCGAATTTTTCAGAACCACAGTACTGGTTTCCCAAAATCATATTTAGTGATTTTTGGCCCACTCCAAATTTGTTAGTGGCCATTTCTAAATCACGAACTTGTCCCCTTATTACATTATTTTCGGCAACAATGGTGCCACATCGGTTTGTAAAAGACTTTATGCTGCCTTCCATATGAGATTGAGAAAACTCTAGAGATCTCTCTAAGGCCTCTTTCTCTCTTGTAAGAGTTTCAACCCGAGTCAGAGTCTTAGAGAGATCTTTCTCAAGCTCTAGTATCTTTGTCAAGGAGAGACAATCCTCTTGACATGTCGCTTTCTCCTTTCCAAGTACTTTTACTTTATTTTTTTATTTTTTATTTTCCTTTACTAACAATTTATTTTCAGATTTAATCAATTGAAATTCATCCAGTTTTTTGTCTAAATACTTATAAGTTCTCAAAAATTTAGAATATAAATCATCATAAGTTTTAGGACTTACCTCTGTGTCGCTCTAAACACTGCTTCCTTCATCATGTGATGAAACACTCTTTCCCATCAAGCATATGTTGGCATCATCTTCAGTTTCTGACCCTGAACTGCTTGATTCCTCAGAAGTGGCATCATCCCATATTTCTTCCTTCAGAACTTTCTTCTTATCTTTCTTTCTGTGCCGCTTCTCCTTCAACTCTTTCAGATACTTTGGGCACTTGCTCTTTATGTGGCCAATTCTCCTGCAATGATAGCACTCCGGTGGTGGTCTATCTTCGTCATCCTCTCCATCAACTTGTGCTTTTCCTTTTCTATTCCCAGATTCTTGCTTCTTGAAAAATTTCCTGAAAGAATTTCTTCTTTCAGGATTTTTCATGAATCTCCTGAATTTCTTCACAAACAAGTTTTCTTCATCTCCATCGTCACTTTCATATTACTCGCTTTTCTCTTCCTTCTTGGACTTCAATGCCAAAGCTTTCTTTCTTGGCTCCAGGCTATACTCTTATTATTGAATCCTCAACTCTACTTCATGGGTTTTTAAGTTGCCTATTAGATTCTCAATTTGGAGAGACTTTAGATCGTGTGACTCCGAGATGGCAGTCACTTTTGGATTAAACTTCGGGGGAAGCGATCTAAGTAATTTTCTCACCAAATCTCCATTTGAGAAATTCTTCCCTAAAATCCTTGAGTCGTTCACTATCTTGCTGAACCTTGTGTACATGGAGTCTACATCCTCATCAACCTCCATTTTGAACTTCTCAAACTCTAATTCTTACTGGAAGAGCTTCGATTCCTTTACTTGTGTGTACCTTCATGAGTAACTTCAAGAAGATTCCATATATCATACGCAATATCACATGCACAAACACAATTAAATTCAGTCCTATCTAATGCATACAATAAGGCGTTCATTGCCTTAGCGTTATTTTTACAGTGAAGCTTATCAACTTCATCCCATTTATCCTTGGGTTTTTGCATAAAGACACTTCCTACTACAGTTATAGGGGCAATGTAGCATGTTTCTACCATGCCCCAAACATCGATGTCTAGAGCTATTAGAAAGCATCACATTCGTGCTTTCTAATAGTTGTAGTCAGTGCTCGTGAATAAGGGAGGTCTACTTATACCTTGACCCTCAGAAAAAACGTGAGTGTTTTGCGCTAATACTCCCGGTGGTGAAGTTGATTTTGGTGTAACCCGGCTGTGATACAAAATGTTGGATCGTGCGACGCCCTTAGAGGGGGGGGGGGGGGGGGGGCGGGGGCCGGTGAATAAGTGTTCTTTAAATTTTTCTTAAAAATTAGACAAACTTGCTTGATGAATAAAACAATATAATTAGAGAATGGAAATGTATAGTAGCTATAACAACAATGATATATTTCAAAAGAGATAAATTGAATACAAAGTGTCTCTATAGAGCTAGAGACAAAGGCTCATGAAACAAATAATTAACTTGTGTTTTTGCCGGTTCTTCTACCAAGAACCGGCAGGCTAAAGCGCATCTCTTCCTTGATCTTGCTATTAGAATCCTCGTAGATCTAATCACGATCTAGATGCTGCACACAAGACAACGATTTCTCCCTAAGCCGCACAAGGACTTGGATGCCAATCACAAGGTAGCGATTCTCTACTAAGCCACGCAAGGACCTAGACGCCACTCACAAGGCGGCGATTTCCCCTCTCGATTACAATGAGAAAAAATAGAAACAAAACAAATTGAACACTTTAGGCTAGACACTCCCTTCAAACAATGCTCTGAAGATGTTGATGAATCCTTACTAGAGTTGCTTCGAATACTGCGAACGTGCCGTCAATCTTTCGCGCTTTGGCCTTCTTGAGAGTATGGAGTATCTCTGAGATCTGGAGCTCTCTAAATCGTCTATGTAGGAAAGTACACTCCAGGTAATCAAATTCGTGATTTCCACAAGAAATGAATGACTTTTATATTTTGGCGCTATCGCCTGGCGATACTGGGTATCGCCACCTGGCGAAATTGGTAACGACTGCCACGTATCCCATGAACTCCTCATTTTTGCATCGCAGATACGTCGAGCGTCAAATCGTGCACTATCGCCTGGCGATACTAGATATCGCCGTCAGGCGATAGCAATGTAACGGGTGCTACGTCGCCCACGAGCTTCGTCGAGCGTCGAACGTCGAGTGGCGCTATCACCTATCGGAGTTACTCAATATCGCCTGGCGATATCTCCCGAGCTCAATTTTGATCTGATTCAGCACCAAAAAGACATTATAGATGGACCTGTGTTATCTGCACACCAAAAACACCCAAAAATCAAATACAAACAAGATTTGTTATTAGCAAACCAGGAAGCGTTGAATGCATGCTCCAATAACATACCTTAAGTACACGCCCGGGGAGGGCGTGTTAGGGCGGCGTACCTGGTATGGGGTTGACCACGGGTGTTTGATTCTGGCGGAAATGATGATTACTTCTATACAACGGTGGACACGCCCAGGGACACACCCAGGGAGGGCGTGTCAGTGGGGAGTGTCAGGCTATTTTGGCCGAAAGCTATGAAAACCTGCGAAAAGAAGAGAACACATTAGTGGCAATAATGTATGCAAAAGGAGGTCAACATATAAGATTACAAGACATGATTTTTGTAATCTAAAAAGTATTATCAAATTACTTAGGCAAAGTATTATCAAAACCCTAAATACCCTAATAGTTTAGACTACAAAATGTATTATCAAATTCCCCAAGCTTAAGCTTTGCTTGTCCCCAAGCAAAGATATAAAAACTAGCTAACATAAAAAGTGACTAATCCAAAAAGTTCTAATTTTCTTACACAAGTACTATGCGAAATTCTAAGTAGGGAGAAAGTGAAACATAAACCTAAAGCAATTACTTAGGCATGGTTTAACAATTTATAAACTTTACTAACGAAAATGAAACATCCAAAATTTTAACAAAATTCTTTAAATAAATCTAAGTAAAGCAACAAAATGAAAAAAACGCATTGAGTTGTTAGTAGATCCAAGAGACACATTATAACTATATCAATCAAATAACAAAAATCTAAATTTAAATCCAAAACTTTACTAATCTACTTTTCTTCTTTACCTTGCTAATAAATAAAATTCAAAAGCATGAATCAAAGGGCTTATTAGAACCGAAACATTTGGTTTAGGATTATGACTAAGAGTGGAATTCAAAGAGAAACAAGGAGGTTTTAAAATCACAATGAACCAAAATAAAGAGTTTCAAAAATTTCATCATAAAAAAAATATTTTTTTTCCTTTTTTTTCTTTTCTTTTCCTTTTTTGTTTTTCTTTCCTTTTTTTTCAAAACAAAGGCAATAAATAATTTTTCTTTTCATTTTGAAATTGGCCAAACAAAAGTAAACACTTCTCTTGAGCATACTTTTTTAAGAAGTTCTCCAAATATATCACAAAACAACCCTATCATAATCATGAAAATTTTTAATGAAACTCAAAAGGTTAGTGTGATTAGATAGTTTGGAAAATTTTAGCTTTGGTGAAAATGAAATGATAAGTGGATCTATCATTTGAAATCGAAAAAGGCTCAAAAGAGGCTAACTAGGGATAAAAAAACTGAAAGATATGGTACCTAAACACCTAGAGGGGGGGGGGGGGTGAATAGGTGACCTAATCCTTTTCTTAATTCTTTGTTGGCAGTCAACAGTTTATAACACAGATTTCTGAATAAGTAATCACAGCACACAGCAATTCTCAACACAGTACAATCACAGCACAGAATACACAAGATTTTATAGTGGTTCCCCAATCTTAGGGTACATCCACTTTCCCCCTTCGCCTATCTAGCAGTGTACTAGATTCGGCCAAACTTCTCCACTAGCTCAGAACCCAACAAGGTTCCTACCTCAGGCCCAAAGCCTTACACTCAGCCAAAAGGCCTACACTCAGCCACCCAGGCCTACACTCAGCCAATCAAGGCTTACACTCAGCCAATTAAAGGCCTACACTCAGAGTTCTTCAACTCCTACACTCAGGCACCAAGCCCTACCCTCAGCCTTTATAAAATAGGCTTACAATCACTCAGATCCTATGGATCTTACAAGTTTAAAATAGAAATTACAAATGCTAACTCTACAACTCAGAAAGGATGAGAGAAGTTGAGAGTTTCTTGAAGAGTTCTTGGAAGAACTCAGCTTGATCCAAACTGACTTAGCTTTCTTCAAAGCTTCTTGAGTAGAACTGAATTAGTCTGAATCTTCTGCAGTTGATCCTTGATCTCTGCTTCTTGAAATCCAGATGACTCTGAATTGTTCTTCTCAGCCTTAGTTCCAAAGACTGAATCCTTAGTTGGAGCTCTCTCTCTCCAACTACTTAGATCTGCAGTTGGACTGCCTGATCTTCTTGTGTTGATCCTCTATGTATCACTTCTTGATTTAATCTGATCAACCACTTCAATTATTCTCACAACAAGTAATGATTGTGAACAACTTGACCACTTAACAACTTAACTAACTATTCTGTAAACTGTGGGTGCCTATTTATAGGCTTCCTTCATGGTAACCGGCTGATCCAGTTTATAACAGACTTTTGACTTCTCTGACAGTTGCTGTAGATCGGCTGGATTGGCAGCTGTCATGTCAACCAGTCACTTCTTGAAATTCTCTAACTGTCAGTTAGTGTCGAGACTTTCTGTTCTTAAGTGTCGACACTTATAGACCAAGTGTCGACACATGTTGTGTAAGTGTCGACACAAGTCTACAAGGTGTCGACACAATTCCTTGTATGTCTCGACACAGTTTCTTCTGCATGTGTCGACACTGAAATTGAGTGTCGACACAAGTACTTATACTTCATTCTTTATCTGTATTCTTCTAAGTGTCGACACATCTCCTTTGTGTCGACACATCTTCATGTGTTGAAACTGTCAAGTGTCGACACTGATTCTTGGTGTCGACACAAGTCTTCATTCTTGATTCTTCAGCTGAGTGTCGACACATTCCCTTAGTGTCGACACTTATACTTAGAATAATTTACAGCTTTTCTGTTCTTTGCTAAGTGTCGACACATCTCCTTGTGTCGACACTTCCTTCTAGTGTTGAGTCTTCTGGTTATGTGTCGACACATTGTGCTGAGTGTCGACACATTCTTCAAGTGTTGACTTCTTTGAGTGTGTGTCGACACATTGTGCTGAGTGTCGACACATTCTTCATATGTTGACTCTGCTGATTGAGTGTCGACACATTGTGTTGAGTGTCGACACTTGTACTTAGTCTCTGCAGAATTTTGCTGGGTGTCGACACAACTCCAAGTGTCGACACTTTCTGATGTTGACTCAGCTCTTCTAGGTGTCGACACTTCTGCTAAGTGTCGTCACAGCTTTTCTGCATCCTTCTACACTGAGTGTCGACACAGCTCCAAGTGTCGACACTTTCTGACTGGTGTCGACTCTTCTTCCCAGGTGTCGACACAATGACTCCAAGTGTCGACACTGCATGTCTGGGTGTCGACACAAGCTTTCTCAAGTGTCGACACTTGCCCTCTGGGTGTCGACACATGGACTTAGAATTTTTAGCTTCAGTCCAGTGTATTCCTAACCTGCACAAGTAACTCAAACAAACATCAAATACATTCTGATGTATATCATTGAGTTAGGTGAGGCTTCTTCAAATCAGGTACATTTGACCAATGTACCCAACAATCTCCCCCTATTTGGAGAAGTCATAACCCTTAGTCAATGATATACACCACTCATAATTAAAAATTACAAAATGATGTAAAGCATATAAATGACAACAGGGTAAACTTGAACATGTAATAAAGCACACATGTATACTTATTAAACATTGCAGAACAATTAAGAAACACACATATTTCAGAACATTCATACTATATTTATCATATACTGTCCCAATAATGTTCCTTATACATTTTCAATGAAGTATTACAATGTTTATCACTTAACAGATTACAACAAGCATCAAGTTAATTCCTAATCTAGTGCTGATCAGGTTCTTTAATAACAATGCCTTTTCCAGCTTTAACTTGAGCTTTCACAGCAGCAGCAGCAGCAGGCTCAGCTTCAGCAGTCTTCTTCCCTTTAGAGTCCTTCTTCTTCTGTTCTTCAGCCTTGATCTTTTGTCTTTCAAAATAATGATAGGGCTTAGGAAAGTACTTGCTAGGCTCCACAGCTGTTGGAGGTAGCTTTCCTAACTTAGCCTTCCTTCTAAATTGGACAATTGCTTCCTGCCTACTCTCATGCTTTCTCCATTCAGCCTCTGAGAACCACTTGTTCCTCTCATGGGCATTGTCCTTGGCAGCTTTCCAGGCTGTGAGAATTATGTTTCTAGAAGTAGGGCTCCATTGTTCAAAATCTGGCTTTTGCTCAGCAATTTCCCTAAACTTCTTCTTTGACAGCCTAGTTTCTTCTTCCTTGTCCAAAGCCTCTTGCATTGCAGCTGTGATAGGTTGAACAACCTTTTCCAGAATAATATTAGGCTTGCCAGCAGGTGGACTATACATTGTGCTTATATCTGCATGAATCATTTCAAAGTCTGGAGGTGGATAGATTACATCAGCCACTGCTTGTTGCTCACCTCCAAGATATGCATTTTGAATACCAGATTCAGCCACTTCATTGTCATCACACAGGGGAGGATATCCAAGTGTAGCCCTGATAGAATTGGAAATCCATTTTGCATGCTCAGAACTGGCCTTGACTAACACTCTCTCCCCCTTTATGACTTCTTGGGCCACATGATCTCTCACATCATCTTTCTGGAATCGGATTTGGCTATCCAAATACCTTATGCCCTCTTTAAAGAAAGGTCTAAGCTTTGTAAGCTGTTCTGAAATGACCTTCTGTGAGTCTTTTATTGCAGTCTGTACAGCAGCAATCTCTGCTTGAAATAGCTTATCAAAATCAGCCTTGGCAGCAGCAGTGGAGGTTGATGGTCATCAGACTTTTTCTTGAGTTCAGTGACTATGGCATTGTGAGATGCAGTCAAATTATCATTCATCCTGAGTTGATTCTCCAGCACATAACCTTGTTTTAGTGCTATATCATCAACTTGAGTCTTTATTTTCTCTTGATGGTTTGCCAAATAGACTACTGCATGAGCACCCTTTGTAAAACAATCAGTCATCTCTGTTTTATTAAGGTTCATTTCAAACCTTATTGACTTGATTTCCTGGCCCAGATCAGATTGTAGTGCTTTGTGCCCTTCATCAACATAAGTTTCTAAAGCTTTCCTTTGTTCATCCATCTTGATTTGCATGGCAAGCAATAGAGCACTGTAATCAGTGGATGGAGCTTGTTGAACTAAGGAATGTTGAGCAACTGTTTGGAGAGCCTTCTTATAGCTCTGGCTTCTTCTTTTGAAAACAAAGAACTTCTTTTTCTGAGCTTGCTCAGCTTCATCATCTTCAGAGTCTGATGTACTGGCTATATCCACCCTATCCTTAGGGCTGGATTGTTTTTCAGTATGCACATCTTGTGCCTGCTCAGTATCTAGCCTTATAGGCTCTTCCACAACTTCAATGTTCTCCCCCTCAGCAGCAGCATTCTTTACTGTATCAGCATCATTCTTTTCCATATCAAAATCTTCTTGATCTAAGTTCAAAAAGAGATCTTCCATTGTATATTCTGCTGGAGACTGTGCAGGAGATGTTCTGGTTTCATCAGCTATAACAGATGTGTCTTGGTGAACAACATCTGGTTCTTGAGTTGCTGGCTGATTTTGCTGATGGTCATCAGACAAATCAGAATTTATTATAGAGAAATCTAATGTATTAAGGTCAGTAAGTACCTCTTGAATGAGGAGGGTGGCTTGTTCACTCTCCAGTGTAGATGGTTCTGCTACACCTGGAAGCTCCCCCTGGATGTCAGCTGCCTCCTGAGGAGCAGGTGTCTTCTCTGCAGGCACATCAACTGGACTTTCAGGAGTGAAGACCACATGTTCTTCACTGCCTGAGCTGCTGGAGGACTCTTGAGGCACAGCAGCAGTCTTCCTCTTCTTCCTGGGAGGAGAGTCTCTCTTAGAAGCTTGTTTCTCAGGGGTGGTCAATTCCTTTGACACCAGCACCCTTTCCCATCTAGAGAATATCCTGGAGTCCATTCTCCTCATATGATTGATCTTAGATCCTGCAGCAGTGCTCATTACCTCTGGAATTGATCCAGCCAGGTAGAGACTTAGTATCCTACCCAGATTGGGCTTCTTCAGGCTTTCTTTACTTTCTCATAAACCACCATTGACCAATCTGTTTTCAGATTGAAGATGATTCTGGTCATGACTTCAAACATGGAGGCAGACACCCTGTCATGCCCTCCTGGCTTGCTCAGTATTACCTTGCCCACTACTTCAGACAAGAACTTGCCTTGAATATTCATACCTTTCCTGTTAAAGACTGATCCCACCTTCATCTTTGGATCCAGTCCACACCAAGTAAGAGCTTCCCTGGTCTTAGAAGCAGTTACGTCCTCTTCATCTTGTACTTTAGGTAGCTGAAGTACCTTTCTTAAAGACTTGGGTGAAATTTTGACTTTGGTGCCATGCACCCTGGACTTAATCCTGAAGCCTGAGTCATCTATAGACGCGCCAGAAAGGAATTCAATGACTTCCTTCTTCCATATTTTCGTTGGTTCTGAAACCAAGAATTCCAAGCCTGAATTGACAATTAGGGTTAGCACTGATTTGATTTCTTGGTCGCTGTCGTCAAATGCGCCTCGCACAAGCTCATAGCCTTCGTTTACGTTCTCTTCCAGCTTGGGAGCCATTAGGGTTTTGAGAATTAGTCTTGAGATGAGAGAAATGTCGACACAAGAGTTTAGGTCTCGAAACTTTGAAAGCGTGTCGACAATCAAAGACAGAACCCTATTTATACCTTTCTTGTTTGAAGACGAACAGGCGGGATGAATTTCTAATGATGTGTCGACACTGTCAATAAGTGTCGACACTGACTTATAATGTCTCGACACTCATGTGTCGACACAAATTTAGTCAACAGATTTTATGTGTCGACACTTGGTTAAGTGTCGACACCACTATACTCGACATGTGTCGAGACTTTACTTAGAAAAATTCTGAGTAAAACTTAAGTGTCGACACTTTATTGGATGTGTCGACACCTACTCGACATGTGTCGACACTAACATTCTGAAGTGTCGACACTAACTTCCTAGATGTGTCGACACCATTTTCCTGAAGTGTCGACACTTACTATTCTGTGTCGACATAGACTTGTCTATGTGTCGACACCTTTTTACTTAGCCAATTTTTGTTCTGTATACTTAGTCTAAATTTATCATACCTAGTTCAATTTTGAACCTATTAAACTTAGCTTCTTCTAAGGGCTTAGTAAACATATCAGCTATCTGATTATCTGTTTTAACATATTCAAGTGCAATATCATTTCTTTCTACATGCTCCCTAAGAAAGTGATATTTAATCTCAATATGTTTAGTTCTACTATGTGATACAGGATTATTAGCTATGGAAATAGCACTAGTAGAATCACAATAAAGTGGAGTTCTACTTACCTGACATCCATAGTCTTCTAGCTGATGTTGAATCCACAGAAGTTGAGCACAGCAACTTCCTGCAGCTACATATTCTGACTCAGCTGTGGAGATGGCCACACTGGTTTGCTTCTTACTACTCCATGAAATGAGTCTTCCACCTAGGAATTGACAGGATCCAGTAGTGCTCTTTCTATCTTCTTTGCATCCTGCAAAGTCTGCATCTGAATAACCTGTTAGATCAAAATCTCCATTCCTAGGGTACCAGAGGCCTAGATAAGGTGTGCCCTTTAGATATCTCAAGATTCTCTTGACTGCAGTCAAGTGAGACTCTTTAGGGCAGGCTTGATACCTGGCACAAACACATGTAGCATACATAATGTCAGGTCTACTTGCAGTCAAGTAAAGTAGGGAGCCAACTATCCCTCTATACAAGGTTTCATCCACAGGTTTCCCTGCATCATCCTTGCTTAGAGACATACTTGACCCCATAGGAGTCTTCATGGTACTGGAGGAATCCATACCATATTTCCTTATGAGTTCTAGGGTGAACTTTGACTGACATATGGACAAGCCACTTTCAGTCTGTTTAACTTGGAGACCCAAGAAAAACTTCAGTTCTCCCATACTACTCATTTCAAATTGACTTTGCATAAGCTTTGCAAACTTTTTGCAAAGGCTACTTTCAGTAGACCCAAATATAATGTCATCTACATATATTTGGACAAGTATTACTTTGCCTCTAGATTCCCTAAGGAATAGAGTCTTATCTATTTTCCCCCTTGTGAACTTGTTCTCAATGAGGAAACTAGATAGGGTTTCATACCAAGCTCTAGGAGCTTGCTTTAACCCATACAATGCTTTCCTAAGTCTATAGACATAATGTGGAAGAGTAGGATCAACAAAACCTGAAGGCTGCTCCACATATACTTCTTCTTTTAAATTACCATTAAGGAATGCTGACTTCACATCCATTTGGTATACTTTGAATCCTTGGTAGGTTGCATAGGCCAAGAACATCCTGATGGCTTCCAGTCTGGCTACTGGAGCAAAGGTTTGATCAAAATCAATACCTTCTTCTTGCCTATATCCTTTTGCAACCAGTCTTGCCTTATTCTTAATGATGACTCCTTGTTCATCTAACTTGTTTCTGTAGATCCACTTTGTTCCTATCACATTGTGATCTTTAGGCTTAGGAACTAAGTCCCAAACCTTGCACCTCTTGAACTGGTTTAGCTCTTCCTGCATAGCTTCAGTCCACTGTGGATCTTGTATTGCTTCTTCAAATTTCTTTGGTTCTATTTGAGACAGAAAACTTGAATATACTGCAGCATTCTGATTTCTGCTCCTTGTCTGAACACCTTGTCTTGGATCTCCAATGATCAGCTCCACTGGATGATCTCTTAGATGCCTGTTGGCTGGAGGCATCCTTACTTCTGGTTGTACTTCTTCAGCATCTTCATCATGCTGAGTTCCTTGAACTTCTTCAGCTCCTGGTACATGTAGTTCTCCCCCTGGACATAAGCCATCTTCTTCTACTTGCTGTCTTGCAGCAGGTACATCTTCCATGGTTAGCTTGTCCATCTTCTTAGAAAGACCTGTGGGGCTGCACACACTACCTAGACAACTCATTGTTAATAAGAAGTGTCTCATCAAAAACTACATGCACAGACTCCTCTACAACTTGTGTAGTCAAGTTGTAGACTCTATAAGCCTTACTATTACTGCTGTACCCAACAAACACTCCCTCTTGGGATTTGGCAGCAAACTTAGTTAAGTAAGACTTCCCATTGTTAAGTATGAAGCATTTACAACCAAAAATCCTGAAATAGGATAGATTTGGTTTCCTGCCTTTCACTACTTCATAGGGGGTCTTGTTTAACCTTTTAGTGATGGTAGCCCTATTTATCACATGGCATGCAGTGTTTACTGCTTCAGCCCAGAAATATTCTGGCAGTGATGAATCACTTAATAGGGTTCTACCAGCCTCTATCAAGGTTCTATTTTTCCTTTCAGCAATGCCATTTTGCTGAGGTGTTCTAGGTGAAGAGAATTCTTGAAATATCCCATAGTCTTCACATAGTTTTGTCATGCTTTCAGATTGAAACTCTGTACCATGGTCACTTCTAATTTTGACCACTGTACAGTTCAATTCATTCTGAATTTGCTTAACAAAACTGTGGAAGACACTAGGTGTTTCAGATTTCTGCTTTAAGAAGAACACCCAGGAAAACCTTGAGTAGTCATCAACAACTACAAAGGTGTAGACCTTCCTACCTAAGCTGTGAACTGGCATTGGACCAAATAGATCCATATGCAAGAGGTATAAACACCTCACAGCATCCTTGTTGTCAATGCTTCTAAAGGTGGATTTAGTCTGCTTGCCCTTTTGACAAGCTGAGCAAATGCCATCTTTGACACACTTAACTTGAGGACCATTCCTCACTAACTCTTTACTAAAGAGTTTGCCAATAGTCTTGTAATTAAGATGAGCAAGCCTCTTGTGCCACTTGACACATTGAGAGACTGTCTCATCAGCTACAAGACAAACTGGAGAACTATTGTTCTCAACCATAATGTCTAAACAATAGACATTTCTCTTCCTATAACCTGTCAAAATGATCTTTTGATCACTTGACCTCTTGATATGACAACCATTTTTAACAAATGAGATGTCATACCCTACATCACTTAATTGACTTATACTAATGAGGTTATGTTTCAAACCTTTAACATAAGCCACTTGAGTAATGGTAACAAGGTTAGAAGAAATGTTACCAAACCCTTTGATGATTCCTTTTTCAGAACCACCAAAGGTCACCTTTGGACCATTTTTGATTGGGATGTAGTCCTTCAGTAGTCCCCTAGTTCCAGTCATGTGTCTGGAACATCCACTATCCAAGTACCATGTAGGGGTATGGCCACTTGGATTTTCCTGCAAAACAAATTAATGAACCTTAGAACCCAAAGTAAACTTGGGTCCTTGGTGATTGTTAGTTTGCAATTTGACATAGCTACCTGCTGTCTTTCCAACAGGTAACTTGCTACACAACTTGGCACTGGCATTGTGCCAACAATCCAAAGCAAAGTGGCCAACCTTGCCACAGCACCAACATTCAAATTTGTTGTACCTTTGCTTAGGTTCTGACTTAGCTGTCTTAACTACAGCAGTCTTGTTGAATGTTGGGGCTTTGCCCTTGGACTTGGACTGATCCTGAACAGTCCTAGCTGGATTAACAAAACCCAGTCCAGTCTTTCCTTTATGATGAACAAAATCATCAATCAAGGGTAGCACTGATTTAGGTTTTGAATACCTAGCTGCTAGCTCTTTCTCCTTCTGAAGATTAATCTCCAGTTTCTTAATTTGATCATTCTTAAATGTAATAGTACCCATCTGAATCACAGTAATGTGTTTCAGCCTAGCCACTTCATTCAGTTTTTGATCATAATTCTTCTCATAATCTATTGCAGCTGCCTTGAGATCAGCAATTTCCTTGGCCAAATTTTTGGCTAGGGTCTTGCTTTTCTTATAGGCTTGCAATAGTACTTGATATTCATCTAGGAGTTGATGAATATCTCCCTCAGACTCAGATATATTCTCATCACTTGATGAAGAATAATCTGACTCTGAACTAGAACTGGAATCAGAACTTTGAGTTAAACCTTGTACCTGACTGGGTCCTGGCTGCTCCAGGTTTTTAGTACTTTCAGTCAAAGCCATCAGTCCTTGGCTTTGACAGTCTTCTTGCTCATAGATAGATTCCATGATCTGCATAAACTCTTCTTCTTCTTCAGCAAATAGCCCAATATAGGCTTCAGCATCTGTCTCAGTGTCTGAAGAAGACATATCTGAAAGAGTCTTCTCATTCTTTGCAACAAAGGACTTCTCCTTCTTTCCTTTGAAGTGTGTTTTCTTTTTGTCACTGGATTCTTTCCTTCTTTCAGGACAGTCTGCAATAACATGGCCCTGTCTATTGCAGCAGTAACAAATTATCTTGGATCCAGTTGCCTTACTAGTCTTGGTCCTTTTCTTGTCCTTCTTTGAAGGCTTCTTTTCCTGATACTGAACCTCTTTCCCTTTGGAAGATGAAGGTCTAGACCTCCACTGTTTCTTCTTAAGGAACTTCTGAAAATGTCTGGTGAATGCAGCAAAGTCTTCATCACTTTCACTGCTTGTAGATTTTGTACTTTCTGACTCTTCAGATTCTGATTCAACTACCTCAGGAGGAGGAGTTGATGACTTGGTCCTACTCTTTCTGGGTACATCTGACTTAAAGGCAACAGTCTTTTCTCTGTATTCAGTCCTTGTTGACTTTTCTTCTTCTTTTCTCACTGACAATTGCATCTCATAAGATAACAACTTGCCAAAAAGTGTGGGAGGAGGAATTTCTTCCAACTTTGCCATTTCTCTGATGGCACAGATCTTGGTGTCCCAGTCTTTGGTGAGGGACCTCAAGAATTTATCATTCAACTCATAGTTTGTGAACTCTCTTCCATATGACATGAGTTCATTTACAATTCTATAAAATTTCTTGTAGCATTCAGTGATGCTATCCCCTCTTCCTTGCCTAAAGCTTTCATATTCTTGATTAAGCAAGGACTTCCTATCTTGCCTTACTTCTTCAGAACCTTCCATATAGACAATGAGGGTGTCCCACATTTCTTTTGCAGTTTTACAGTGAATAAGGTTCTGGAAGGTGGCATCATCAATTGCACTAACTATTATATTCTGTGCTCTTTTGTCCATGGTTGCTAGGACAATCTCATCCTTGGTCATTTCAGAGAAATCCTTTGGAGTCCTCTGATTTGCATCCAATACTGAAATCTTCATGGGCACATATGGCCCTTCTTTGACTGTGATGTATATCCTAGGGTCAGAGGCTTCCATAAAAAGCCTAACCCTCTCTTTCCAGATCCCAAAGATCTCTTTTCTGCATATAGGTAGTTTCATTGAACCCAACTCCTTATGATTCTCTGAAGAACCCATGTTCTTGATTTTCTTGAAACTGTTTCCTGTTTCCTGACTTATACTGAATCTGCCAAACTGGATCTCCTCAGACAGTTAGTCCTGATTTTGAGGAACCTCGCTTTGATACCACTTGAAAGATATGGTACCTAAACACCTAGAGGGGGGGGGGGGTGAATAGGTGACCTAATCCTTTTCTTAATTCTTTGTTGGCAGTCAACAGTTTATAACACAGATTTCTGAATAAGTAATCACAGCACACAGCAATTCTCAACACAGTACAATCACAGCACAGAATACACAAGATTTTATAGTGGTTCCCCAATCTTTGGGTACATCCACTTTCCCCCTTCGCCTATCTAGCAGTGTACTAGATTCGGCCAAACTTCTCCACTAGCTCAGAACCCAACAAGGTTCCTACCTCAGGCCCAAAGCCTTACACTCAGCCAAAAGGCCTACACTCAGCCACCCAGGCCTACACTCAGCCAATCAAGGCTTACACTCAGCCAATTAAAGGCCTACACTCAGAGTTCTTCAACTCCTACACTCAGGCACCAAGCCCTACCCTCAGCCTTTATAAAATAGGCTTACAATCACTCAGATCCTATGGATCTTACAAGTTTAAAATAGAAATTACAAATGCTAACTCTACAACTCAGAAAGGATGAGAGGAAGTTGAGAGTTTCTTGAAGAGTTCTTGGAAGAACTCAGCTTGATCCAAACTGACTTAGCTTTCTTCAAAGCTTCTTGAGTAGAACTGAATTAGTCTGAATCTTCTGCAGTTGATCCTTGATCTCTGCTTCTTGAAATCCAGATGACTCTGAATTGTTCTTCTCAGCCTTAGTTCCAAAGACTGAATCCTTAGTTGGAGCTCTCTCTCTCCAACTACTTAGATCTGCAGTTGGACTGCCTGATCTTCTTGTGTTGATCCTCTATGTATCACTTCTTGATTTAATCTGATCAACCACTTCAATTATTCTCACAACAAGTAATGATTGTGAACAACTTGACCACTTAACAACTTAACTAACTATTCTGTAAACTGTGGGTGCCTATTTATAGGCTTCCTTCATGGTAACCGGCTGATCCAGTTTATAACAGACTTTTGACTTCTCTGACAGTTGCTGTAGATCGGCTGGATTGGCAGCTGTCATGTCAACCAGTCACTTCTTGAAATTCTCTAACTGTCAGTTAGTGTCGAGACTTTCTGTTCTTAAGTGTCGACACTTATAGACCAAGTGTCGACACATGTTGTGTAAGTGTCGACACAAGTCTACAAGGTGTCGACACAATTCCTTGTATGTCTCGACACAGTTTCTTCTGCATGTGTCGACACTGAAATTGAGTGTCGACACAAGTACTTATACTTCATTCTTTATCTGTATTCTTCTAAGTGTCGACACATCTCCTTTGTGTCGACACATCTTCATGTGTTGAAACTGTCAAGTGTCGACACTGATTCTTGGTGTCGACACAAGTCTTCATTCTTGATTCTTCAGCTGAGTGTCGACACATTCCCTTAGTGTCGACACTTATACTTAGAATAATTTACAGCTTTTCTGTTCTTTGCTAAGTGTCGACACATCTCCTTGTGTCGACACTTCCTTCTAGTGTTGAGTCTTCTGGTTATGTGTCGACACATTGTGCTGAGTGTCGACACATTCTTCAAGTGTTGACTTCTTTGAGTGTGTGTCGACACATTGTGCTGAGTGTCGACACATTCTTCATATGTTGACTCTGCTGATTGAGTGTCGACACATTGTGTTGAGTGTCGACACTTGTACTTAGTCTCTGCAGAATTTTGCTGGGTGTCGACACAACTCCAAGTGTCGACACTTTCTGATGTTGACTCAGCTCTTCTAGGTGTCGACACTTCTGCTAAGTGTCGTCACAGCTTTTCTGCATCCTTCTGCACTGAGTGTCGACACAGCTCCAAGTGTCGACACTTTCTGACTGGTGTCGACTCTTCTTCCCAGGTGTCGACACAATGACTCCAAGTGTCGACACTGCATGTCTGGGTGTCGACACAAGCTTTCTCAAGTGTCGACACTTGCCCTCTGGGTGTCGACACATGGACTTAGAATTTTTAGCTTCAGTCCAGTGTATTCCTAACCTGCACAAGTAACTCAAACAAACATCAAATACATTCTGATGTATATCATTGAGTTAGGTGAGGCTTCTTCAAATCAGGTACATTTGACTAATGTACCCAACAAAAACAAATTAGGGTGGCAAGAATGCTCAAACGAAAACAAAAATGACGAGAATCATTTTCATGCTTCTAAATTTATCTAAAGCATTAGCTTTGAAAAATTTCAAAAAGCAAATCCTAGATATTAAATGAAGACTAATGAAATTATCTTGAAAATAGAAATAATAAGCGACTTGGATCGTTTATATCTAATACACTAATCAAAAGTTGACATTACAAAAATTATCCAAAAACAAAAAGGAAAATAGTTGATGAAAGATTTTTAAGAAAGTAAAGAAAATAAAGAACGAAAACCATATTAAAAATGCGAGTTTTTAGAAAAATGTTTCACATTAACATGCTACCGTGAATTAGAAACACAACATGACCAACATTTTACTTGTGAACCATAATTAAAAAGAATAATTAGAAAGATCAAAATTAGCTAATTTGTTATAGGGAATATTGAGAAAAATAAGACAAAAAGCAAGGGGTACTATTGAAATACCAAAATTCGTTTAAACTATTAAAGTAAAAAAACATATAGTATATATATATATATATATATATATATATATATATATATTTGATTTTGAAATATTCTCTATTTTTTTGGATTTTTAAGATATAAAAAAATTTGATTTTGATTTTTTAAAGGAAACGAAATAATGATAAGGTATGGAGAAAATCCTCCCCTAAGCTTAAAATGGACATTGTCCTTAGTGGAGAAAGGAGTGGAAGGAGAGAGAGAAATTAAAACAGAAATGAAAGTACAAAATTGAAAAACAGGTACTTCCCCGGATTTATGCGTCACAAATGTTGAGTGATGCAGCTCCTGTAACGCCCAAAAACTCGGAAATGATCTGGTAGCGTCTTAAGGCCAATCTAGGGCCTGACAAGGGTCTTACTGCCTTAGACACGGGTGTGTCCACGACCGTGTCCTGCTACGAGTTCGACGATTTTTCGTGTGGTCGACAAAATGCATTCGACAATCCTTGGAGGTTGGGAACATGACCTGAGACACGGGCATCTCTAGGGTTGTGTCCTGCTCTGTGTCGGCAGGGCGATGTTGAGTGAGCCACACGGCCTTGGACATGGGCGTGTCTCGGTCAGACACGGGCATGTCTAGGTCGGACATGGGCATGTTCAGGGCCATGTCCTTCTCTATGTAAGACGGGATGTGTCGGGTGAGGGATACGACCTGGAACACGAGTGTGTACTGGTCGATATGGGCGTGTCAAATGTTGACACTAGCATTTCTAAGCCCATGTTCTGGTTGAGACGTGATGGTTTCCTGTGTTACTTGAGGGATACGCCCCATGACACGGGCATGTCATAAGCTGACACGGGCGTGTCAAGAAGTACACGGGCGTGTCTGAGCTCGTGTCCTATTCTGCATTCGATGATCGTGTTCAGATCGTGAGACACGGCCTGTGATACTGGTGTGTCACAAGCCATGTTCGGCCCAGGAAAGTATTTTTAAGCGCGAATTGTGGCCGTTCATTTCCTTCAAATGGAATCCAATGGCCCAGAGATCTCCCTGCTGTTATAAGGCCGGGAGTTGAGGGTTAAACCCTCATTTTCTCTTAGGTTTCCTCTTTCTAAAGTGTTAGAGAGAGGGGAGAGCAAGGAAGAAGGAGAAGGAGAAATACGGCCGTCGGTGGAGCTTCGGAGCCCAAATCACATGCCGAGTTCAGATCTGTGGAGGTGAGGCCGTTGCGGTGCTTTCCATCCGGCTAGTTTTCCAAGGCGCCAAAGCGAACCTCTAGGGTAATGATTCTCTTCTTGGACATGTGAAGTCCTCTTCCTTTCTGCATAGGAAACCCGCTGTTGGGTACATTGGAAAATATGTACCTGATTTGAAGAAACCTCACCCTACTCAATGATATACATCAAAATGTATTTGATGTATTTTGAGTTACCTTGTGCAGGTTAAGTAATTGCAGGGAAAGCTGAAAAGTTTCTAAGTCCATGTGTTGACACCTAGAAGAAAAGTGTCGACACTTAAGAAGACTTGTGTCGACACCCAGAGAAGCAGTGTTGACACTTGGAGTAATTGTGTCGACACTAGGGATGTAGAGTCGACACCAGGGATGCAGAGTCGACACCAGAAGGAAAGTGTCGACACATACAGGTTGTGTCAACACTCAATGAAGAAATGTCCAGAGAAGCTGTGTCGACACTTAGAAGCAGTGTTGATACCCAGAGGAACTTTGCCGACATCAAAGATGTCGACACTTGGAGGCTGTGTCGACACTCAGCAAAAGTTCAACAAAGCTCAAGTACAAGTGTCGACACTAGGAGGCTGTGTCGACACTCAGCAAACATCAACAGAGTTTAAGTACAAGTGTCGACATAATGAAGAATGTGTCGACACACAGCAAAAGTCTCAACACATGAAGAAAGTGTCAACACTAAGAAGATGTGTCGACATTCAGCAAATTTCAATAAAGTCTAAGTACAAGTGTCGACACTAAGAAGATGTGTCGACACTCAGCAAGTATCAACACAGAAGGCAAGTGTCGACACTAAGAAAATATGTCGACACTCAGCGAGTATCAACACAAGAAGATGTGTCGACACAAAGGAGTTGTGTCGACACTTACAAGAATTCAACTAAGTACTAAAGAACAAGGAGTAGTGTCGACACACAATATCAGTGTCGACACATGTTGAAGAAGCAGTGTCGAGAAGCAGATTCTACAACACAAGGAGTTGTGTCGACACCATGAAGGCTAGTGTCGACACTTAGTCTACTTGTGTCGACACTTGGTCTATAAGTGTCGACACTTAAAGACTGACTGTCTCGACACTTTCAGACAGTTACAGAAAATTCAAGAAGTGACTGGATGACTTGACAGCTTCCATTCCAGCCGGTCTACTGCAACTGTCAGAGATGTCAGAAAGTTGTTAGGAACCGGATCAGCCGGTCACCATGAAGGAAGCCTATATAAAGGCTTATTCTGTCAATAGAAGAAGATGATCAACAACAATCAAAGAAGAGTTGGAAGCAATTCATTGAAGAATCAATTCAAGTGAAGATCTAAGAAGTTGGAGAGAGAGAGATCCTTCCAAGAAGACAGCTGTTGAACCAGGCTGTGAAGATAAGTTTCAGATTGAGATCTGAATCTTAAGTTGCAGTGATTGAAGATCAGCTGCATAGAGAATCAACCCTACTGTGTTCTAAATTCAAGAAGCTTTGAAGGAAGCCAAGGGAGGTTGATCTCAGCAAAGTTCTTCCAAGAACTCATCAAGAAACCTGTCAACTCTTCTCTCTTATTCTGAGTTGTAGGTATATACTTTGTAATTTTAATTTCTTGTAGGATCCTTAGTGATCTGAGTTGTAAGCCAGAAATTATAAAGGCTGAGTGGTAGGGCCTATGTGCCTGAGTGTAGGAGATCCATTTCTCTGAGTGTAGGCCTTGTTGAAGGCTGAGTGTAGGCCTTGTTGAAGGCTGAGTGTAGGTCTTTGTGAAGACTGAGTGGTAGGGCCTTGGGCCTGAGTTGTAGGAACCTGGTTGGGGTTCTGAGTCTAAGATCTGAGGATCTGAGGAATAGTGGAGGAGTTTGGCCGAATCTAGTACACTACTAGATAGGCGAAGGGGGAAAGTGGATGTACCCAGATCTTGGGGAACCACTATAAAACTGTGTGTACTCTGTGTGTGAATGATTCTGTGATTGTTGTATTATGTTCTGTGAAATCTGTGATATAATCTGCCTAAAAGTTTAAAAAGATTAAGTCACCTATTCACCCCCCCTCTAGGTGATTAGGTACAATTTCTTTCAAGTGGTATCAGAGCCAGGTTACTCAAAAAGGACATAACTGTCTGAGTAAAAGATCCTATTGGCAGATTCAGTATAATCAAGTGCATAATCAAGAAAATCAAGAAAATGGGTTCAACAGAGAATCACAAAGAACTTGGATCCATGAAGTTGCCAATCTGTAGAAAGGAGATTTTTGGCATCTAGAAAGAAAGGGTTAGACTATTTATGGAAGCCTCTGACCCTAGAATCTATATCACAGTCAAAGAAGGGCCATATGTGCCTATGAAAGTATCAGTCCTGGATGCAAATCAGAGAACTCCTAAGGACTTTTCAGAGATGACTAAAGATGAGATTATTCTGGCCACCATGGACAAGAGGGCTCAAAATGTAATTGTAAGTGCAATAGATGATGCCACATTTCAGAATTTGATACACTGTAAAACATCAAAGGAAATGTGGGACACACTGATAGTGTACATGGAGGGCTCAGAAGAAGTTAGACAGGACAGAAAGTCATTATTAAACTAAGAGTATGAGAGCTTCAGACAAGGAAGGTCTGATAGCATAACTGAGTGCTACAAGAAATTCTATAGGATTGTCAATGAGTTGATGTCTTATGGAAGAGAATTCAGCAATTATGAGCTGAATGATAAGTTCTTGAGATCCCTAACTAAAGACTGGGATACTAAGATTTGTGTCATAAGGGAAATGGCCAAGTTAGCAGATATTCCTCCTCCAACATTGTTTGGAAAACTGTTATCCTATGAAATGCAGCTAATGGTTAGGAAGGAGGAAGAAAAGACTACCAGAGTTGAGCATAAAGAAAGAGCTGTAGCTTTCAAGACAGAAGCCACTAGGAAATATAAAAGTAAGTCTCCATCTCCACCTCCAAAAGTTGCTGAGACTGAGACAGATGAGTCAGACAGTAAGAATTCTGAAAGCAGTGAGAGTGATGAGGACTTTGCAGTTTTCACAAGACATTTTCAGAAGTTCCTAAAGAAGAAATAGTGGAGGTCTAAGCCATCCACTTCACAGAAGTCATCAAAGAATGACAGGAGAAAGCCCAAGTCAAGTAGAACTACATCTTCAAAGATAGTCTGTTATTGTTGTAACAAACAGAGACATGTTGTTGTTGACTTTCCAGAGAAGAGGAAAGAGTCAACTGATAAGAAGAAGACTCAAATCAAGGGCAAAAAGGAAAGGTCCTTTGTTGCTAAAAAGGACAAAAGTCTGTCAGATATGTCTTCTTCAGAAACTGATTCAGAAGGTGAAGCTTACATTGGACTGTTTGCTGAAGAAGAAGAAGATGAGTTCATCCAATTAATGAACTCAATATATGAGCAAGAGGACAATCAGTGCCCGGGACTGATGGCCTTGTCAGAAGGAGACATAATCCAGGAGCAGCCTGGACCTAGTCAGGTACTAAATTGTTCTGCTGATTCAATTTCTAGTACTGGTTCAGAATCAGATTCATCAGCATCAAGTGATGAGAGTGGATCTGAATCTGAAGGAGATATTCATCAATTGATTGATGAATATAGAGTAGTGTTGCAAGCTTTGAAGAAAAGCAAATCCTTGACCAAGAGTCAGGCTAAGGAGATTGCTAATCTCAAAGTGGCTGCAATAGATTTTGATAAGATGATTGATCAGAAATTAAATGAAATAGCCAGACTGAAGCACATAACTGTTATTCAGATGGGGACTATAACATTTAAAAATGATCAAATCAGAAATCTGGAGATTAGTCTTCAGAAATAGAGAGATATAGTAGCAAGGTTTTCTAAACCAAAGTCTGTTCTACCTTTGATAGATGAATTCATTTCTCAGAAAGGTAAAACTGGATTGGGGTTTACTAAACCTGCCAGGACTGTTCAGTCCAAGTCTAAGGGCAAAGCCCCAGTACTCAATAAGGAGCCTGATGTAGACAAAACAACCAGGGTTGTACCTAAGCAAAGGTACAACAGATTTGAGTGCTGGTGTTGTGGCAAGGTAGGCCACTTTGCCATAGACTGTTGGCATAATTCAAGTGCCAAGGTGAGTAGCAATTTGCCTGCTAGAAAAGCTACAGGTAGTTTTGTTAAGAGGCAAACTAACCAGCACCAAGGACCCAAGAATTCTTTGGGTTCTAAGGTTAACTAATCTGTTTTGCAGGTGAGTCCAAGTGACCATGCCCCAATATGGTACTTGGACAGTGGATGTTCCAGGCACATGACTGGAACTAGGAGATTGCTAAAGGACTACACACCAATCAAGGATGGTCCTAAAGTCACCTTTGGTGGTTCTGAAAAAGGAATCATCAAAGGTTTTGGTAACATTTCTAGCAACCTTATAACAATTACTCAAGTGGCATATGTTAAAAGTTTGAAACACAACCTTATTAGTATAAGTCAACTGAGTGATTTAGGATATGACATCTCATTTGTCAAAGATGGTTGTCATATCAGGAGATCAAGAGATCATTCTGACTGGTTATAGGAAGAGAAATGTCTATTGTCTAGACATTATGTGTGAGAACAATGGTTCTCCTTTGTGTCTTGTAGCTGATGAGAAAGTCTCTCATTGTGTCAAATGGCACAAGAGGCTAGACCATCTTAACTATAAGACAATTGGCCAACTCTATAGTAAAGAGTTAGTGAGAAATGGTCCTCAGGTTAAGTGTATTAAAGATGGTATATGCTCAGCTTGTCAAAAGGGAAAGCAAACTAGATCCACCTTTAATAGCATTGAAAACAAAGATGCTGTGAGGTGCTTATACCTCTTGCATATGGATCTTTTTGGTCCTATGCCAGTTCACAGCCTAGGTAGGAAGGTCTACACATTTGTAGTTGTAGATGACTACTCAAGGTTTTCCTGGGTGTTCTTCCTTAGACAGAAATCTGAAACTCCTAGTATCTTTTATAGTTTTGTCAAACAAATTCAGAATGAGTTAGACAGTACAGTGGTCAAAATAAGAAGTGACCATGGTATTGAATTCTAGTCTGACAGTATGACAAAGCTATGTGAAGAATTTGGAATATTTCAGGAATTTTCTTCACCAAGAACACCTCAGAAAAATGGCATTGCTGAAGCGAAAAATAGAACCTTGATAGAGGCTGGTAGAACCCTATTAAGTGACACATCTCTCCCTGAATATTTCTGGGCTGAGCCAGTAAACACTACATGCCATGTAATTAATAGGGCTACTATCACCAAAAGTCTCAATAATACCCCCTATGAGATTGTGAAAGACAGAAAACCAAATCTATCCTATTTCAGGATCTTTGGTTGTAAATGTTATATACTTAACAATGGTAAGTCTTACTTAACCAAGTTTGCTGCCAAATAACAAGAGGGGTTCTTTGTTGGGTACAACAACAATAGTAAGGCTTATAGGGTCTACAACTTGACTACTCAAGTTGTAGAAGAGTCAGTACATGTAGTGTTTGATGAAGCTAGACTCAGTAACCATGAATTGTCTAGAAGTATTTGAAGCTCTACAGGTGTGACTAAGAAGATGGACAAGCTCACTATTGAAGAAGGATCTACTGCAAGTCAGCATGTTGATGATAATGGCTGTTGTCTCGGGGGAGTACTAGATGCACCTGATGCGAAAGAAGACCAAGGGGTGCAGCAAGTTGAAGAAGCTGAAGGAGTACAACCTGAAGACAGGCTGCCTCCAGCTAATAGACATCTAAAAGATCATCCAGCCAATCAAATTATTGGTGATCTCAGAGAAGGGGTACAAATAAGGAGCAGAAATCTAAGTTCAGTACTCTACTCCAGTTTTCTATCCCAAGTAGAGCCAAAGAAATTTAAAGAAGCCATCCTAGACCCTCATTGGATTGAGGCAATGCAAGAGGAGCTGCATCAGTTCAAAAGATGCAAAGTCTGGGAGCATGTTCCTAAACCAAAACACCACAACATAATTGGAACTAAGTGGATCTTCAGGAAGAAGATGGATGAACATGGAGTTATTATAAAGAACAAAGCAAGACTGGTTGCAAAAGGTTATAGGCAGGAAGAAGGTATTGACTTTGATCAGACCTTTACTCCAGTAGCCAGACTGGAGGCAATAATGATGTTCCTAGCCTATGCAACCTATCAAGTATTTAAAGTATACCAAATGGATGTTAAGTCAGCCTTTTTGAATGGCAATCTGAAGGAAGAAGTCTATGTGGAACAGCCATCAGGTTTTGTTGATTCAACTAAACCTAATTATGTTTATAGACTTAGGAAGGCTTTGTATGGGTTAAAACAAGCCCCTAGGGCTTGGTATGAAAACCTGTCTAGTTTCCTCATTGAGAATAAATTCACAATGGGGAAAATAGACAAAACTCTATTCCTTAGGGAATCCAGAGGTAAGATCGTTCTAGTCCAAATATATGTAGATGACATCATATTTGGGTCTACTGAAAGTAGTCTTTGCAAAACTAATGCAAGGACAATTTGAAATGAGCAGTATGTGGGAACTTAAGTTCTTCTTGGGTCTCCAAGTTAGACAGACTGAGAATGGTTTATCCATATGCCAGTCTAAGTTCACCCTAGAATTAATAAGGAAGTATGGTATGGAATCATCCAGTACCATGAAAACTCCTATGGGGTCAAGTATGTCTCTTAGCAAAGATGATGCAGGGAGACCTGTAGATGAGACTTTGTATAGAGGGATAGTTGGCTCTCTATTGTATTTGACTGCTAGTAGACCAGATATCATGTATGCTACATGTGTCTGTGCTTGGTACCATGCTTGCCCTAAAGAATCTCACTTGACAGCAGTCAAAAGAATTCTGAGATATCTTAAGGGCACTCCTTATCTAGGCCTTTGGTACCCTAGGAATGGAGTCTTTGAACCGACAGGTTATTCAGATGCAGATTTTGCAGGCTGCAAGGAAGATAGGAAAAGTACAACTGGAACCTGTCAATTCCTAGTGTTGAAACCGGAATCTGGTATCCTGTGGAGTTCGACCCTTGGGGAAGGGGTGACCGCGCACCTACTACCCTCAAGCGAACGATCTAGGCACAAGACTAGGAACACAAGGGACAGACCCAAGGTCTCAGCGTGGAGGACCCACCGCATACCCGGAAGACTAACAAACTCTTCCCCTCCCAAGCCAAGGGCTGAGCTAAGGCACCTTCGGAGGGCTCTCTTGGCCGACCGGAACATCCAAGGAGGATCTCGAGATCCACTCCCAAACTAGAGGTGCCACCTCGTGTCTATGTAAAATGTTCCCCGCCCACCTTACTATTGGTGCCAAACCGCCCAGCAGCCCTACTCTACGCAGCCCCAATTGGGCCGCTAATGGCGGAACTCCGTTACTCTGAAAGGATGACAACGGGCCATCAGGGGCTTCCCGGCATCTATACCTCGGGGCCCACACGGCGGAGCGGTTCACGAACACACCGCTCGCCCAAGACAGGAGGAGTAAACTATATCCACAGAGTATCACAGATATGAAAAAACATTACAGGAATATAAATTCCATACTCGGCACGCAGGCCGGAAATATAAACAAAAAGGCCTTTGAGGGCCAGCACAAGTTTGGGCTTAAGCCCGCTACTCCCCGCCTGGTACTGCAACACCTGTACGCCAATGTCTCGACGAGCGGCGGCCAACTAGTCATCGGTCGGCCAACATAAGCGGACCAAACATATTGCGCACACCCCTTCTTTTGGGGCATGTGGCGCGCATCCCCTGTAAGCGGCTAATAAACAACTTCCTCGGAGTCTTCTCCGGGAACCCCAGAACATCACCAATCCGGCTCACACGTCCGGATGGGCTTCACACGGCATGCCTAAACCCGTACTCACGCTTCCGGGTACTAATGCAATTAACTGCGGGGACATACACATCAACCCGTCAGGGAGCTCCCTTCCCCCCACTCGTTGGTGGAGAGGGGCTTCCGTGCAAATATGTAAACTGAAGGCTTCACCTGCCCAAGTTGAAACATCGTTACCCTTGTCGCGTGCTTGGCGGCGGGGCCGGGTGAGGAGCTCCGAGTCAATCCTACTGCATGCGGCCGCATCGGCATTCGATCCCCACTCTAGGCCGAGCCTCGCTCCAGGCCGAGCCTCGCTCCAGGCCGAGCCTCGCTCCAGGCCGAGCCTCGCTCCAGGCCGGGAGAAAGAGAGGATCGGCTGGGTGTGGTTGCTACTCCAGGTCGGGAAGAAGAGAGGGCCGGCCGGGTTGGGGTTGCTTCAGGCCGGGAAAAAGAAGGAGAGGGGCGGCCGGGCTGCTGCCTTGCCGGCGATGGAAGAGAGCGGGAATGGGGCCGCTGGGCTGCTGCTTCGCCGGCGATGGGAGAGAGAGAGAGGAAGGGGCGGCCGTGCCCTAGCCTCGCCGGCGACGGGAGAGAGAGAGAGATAGGAAGGGGCGGCCGTGCCCTAGCTTCTCCGGCGACGGGAGAGAGAGGGGGAAAAGTGCGGCGGCGGCTGGGCTCCAGATGGGCGGCGGCGGCTAGGGTCTCAACCCCGATTCCTCCCTGCTTCGATTTCTTTTTTCCTCCGATATTTCCCTGCCCCGATCTTCTCCTCCGCTTCTATTTTTCTCCCCCATTTTTTTGCTGTGTCCCGAGCCCCCTCTTTCTTATCTTCTTCTCTTTTTTCTTCCCCTATACCCGGCTCCCCCTGCTTCTATTTTTCTTTATTATCTTTCCCTGCCACCTCCTGTCCCACCCGAACCCCCACTCCCCCTTTTTTCATAACCCATATATAATATATATATATAATATATTATATATATTATAATATATATATATATATATATATATATATATATATATATATATATATATATATATATATATATATATATATATATATATATATATATGTATAAATTATGAACCCATGCGCATAGAACCTCCGCACGCATGCACGCACGAGGACCCGCACGTCCACAAATGGGGTCGCACCAACTCGTCGCCCATAACGCGCCCCTAGGCTGATTTTTGGGGAGGGTCCCACTCGCCCGGCTACGGGGTTGTACACAATCCCTGCTCTTTTCGAGCTTGGCACAAGCTCGGAAAGAATCATCCAACCCAACGTATCCGGCGAGTGGGAGCCGACCCAAAAAAAGTTTGAGAGAAACTGAAATCTGCGCTTGGAGCATTGATCTCTCCACGACCTTTCTGATCTTTTGAATCGCTCGATTCCCTTTGGCCCACTGCTATCGAATTGCCCTTATACCATTACTTACAACAAGTATACCATTTCTCGTGATATCGCGAAACAACAAAGGCGTATCTTCTGTATCCTCTTGTACACGCGGAGCTAATCCTTTCCCCCCATGTGTGCCTACAGCCCTGCTAGCTAATGAGAGCCTGACAGCGAGTCTACCCGGGGCCGAGCAGCACTCGGGGTCCCTTACCCCCCAAGCGAGCCTACGGACATGCCAGCCAGTAGGGGTCAGGCAGCGGGTCTACCCGGGGCCGAGCATCACTCGGGGTCTTGCAAAAAGTCTCCACAAACCAACCCCTTCCCCCCAGGTGTGCCTACAGCCCTGACAGCTAATGAGAGCCTGACAACGAGTCTACCCGGGGTCCACTACTACCCCCAGTGAGTGACTTCCAGCCCTGCCAGCTAGGTGAGAGCCTGACAGCGGGATCTGCTCGAGGCCCGAGGATGACACCGAGTGACTTCCAGCCCTGCCAGCTAGGTGAGAGCCTGACAGCGGGATCTGCTCGGGGTCCACTACCACCGCCATCAAGTGACTTCCAGCCCTGCCAGCTAGGTGAGAGCCTGACAGCGGGATCTGCTCGAGGCCCAAGGATGACACCGAGTGACTTCCAGTCCTGCCAGCTAGGTGAGAGCCTGACAGCGGGATCTGCTCAGGGTCCACCACCACCGCCATCGAGTGACTTCCAGCCCTGCCAGCTAGGTGAGAGCCTGACAGCGGGATCTGCTCGAGGCCCAAGGATGACATCGAGTGACTTCCAGCCCTGCCAGCTAGGTGAGTGCCTGACAGCGGGATCTGCTCAGGGTCCACTACCACCGCCATCGAGTGACTTCCAGCCATGCTAGTTAGGTGAGAGCCTGACAGCGGGATCTGCTCGAGGCCCAAGGATGACACCGAGTGACTTCTAGCCCTGCCAGCTAGGTGAGAGTCTGACAGCGGGATCTGCTCGGGGTCCACTACTACCGCCATCGAGTGACTTCCAGCCCTGCCAGCTAGGTGAGAGCCTAACAGCGGGATCTGCTCGAGTCCCAACGATGACACCGAGTGACTTCCAGCCCTGCCAGCTAGGTGAGAGCCTGACAGCGGTATCTGCTCGGGGTCCACTACCACCGCCATCGAGTGACTTCCAGCCCTGCCAGCTAGGTGAGAGCCTGACAGCAGGATCTGCTCGAGGCCCAAGGATGACACCGAGTGACTTCCAGCCCTGCCAGCTAGGTGAGAGCCTGACAGCGGGATCTGCTCGGGGTCCACTACTACTGCCATCGAGTGACTTCCAGCCCTGCCAGCTAGGTGAGAGCCTGACAGCGGGATCTGCTTGAGGCCCAAGGATGACACCGAGTGACTTCCAGCCCTGCCAGCTAGGTGAGAGCCTGACAGCGGGATCTGCTCGGGGTCCACTACCACCGCCATCGAGTGACTTCCAGCCCTGCCAGCTAGGTGAGAGCCTGACAGCGGGATCTGCTCGAGGCCAAAGGATGACACCGAGTGACTTCCAGCCCTGCCAGCTAGGTGAGAGCCTGACAGCGGGATCTGCTCGGGGTCCACTACTACTCGAGGACTTGACTTTGCTTGAGGTGGAGACATCCTGTTTACTTAAGAGGTGCTGGAGAGTTAATTTCACCGATGCTTTTACAAATGGAGGACGCATCCTATTCCTAAGAGAGATGATCTGGAAGTCGTCAAATCGGGAAGATGGCGTCCGAGTCTGTTCCTAATAATTCCTCCAATCGGAAGAGAGATGCAATCGGGGGCACATAGGCCGACGTGCAAGGGGGGAGCTGATCTCGGCCGTCAGTGCAGAGGCTCGGTCTTACAATAGCGCTTAGAGTCCCGAGGCATCGTCCCATCATCCGAACTGGGCTATTTAAAAGGAATGGGTTGGACGTTTCGTATCCTGATCCAATGACAAAGATCACTTTCCGCTATGTCACTTGCGATTGCTTGGAGAGATCGGCCCTTTATCAAATCTGGGAGGTTAGTGTCTAGGCTCGTTCCTGATAACTCCTCCAGTCGGAGGAGAGGTGCAATCGGGAGGACATAGGCCGGCGTGCAAGGGGGGAGCTGATCTCGACAGTTAGTGCAGAGGCTCGGTATTACAACAGTGCTTAAAGTCCCGCGGCACCGTCTCATTGTCCGAACTAGGCTATTCAAAAGGAACAGGTTGGACGCTTGGCTTCCGGAGTCGATCGCGAGGCTAACCCTTGAAGCCCTCAGAAGCTCGAGGCGAATCGGTAATAAAGGGAAAACTTGACCGCTACTGAATTACAAGGAAGAGATAACATATTATCGCTAGGGAGGGAACCCTTTCCGGTCACCCCGGCTCATAATACCTCTCAGCTGCTCTCTTACTCGATCTTGAAGATAAGAACCTCCAGGTTTCTCGTTGACGTAATAAGTGGGGACACACAGGTTTTCACAGGTAGAAGTGCTTCAAATAGGTGCAAATCCTACTCCAAATGCTATGGGATTCAAACAACAGCTATGGGAGGGGACAACTCTGAGTATGAGGACCTTACATACAAAGTATCAACGCACGACCCTGGTCGTCACCTGGTTCCACTTCTATAGCCATGACGCTCGCCAGAGTTCTTCTGTGCTGGTCACACTCCACGCTCACCGCACCAAAATGTTGAAACCGGAATCCGGTCTCTCGTGGAGTTCGACCCTTGGGGAAGGGGTGGTCTCGCGCCTACTTCGCTCCTGCAAGAAAAACAACAAAGAAGGCAAGGTGAAACATACCCAAGGGCTCGGCAGGGAGGTCCCACCACAAACCCGGAAGATCTCAGAGCACTTCCCCTCCTTAGCCTGAAGCCGAGCTAAGGTACCCTCAGAATGCACTCGAAGAATGGGGCAGGAGAGCACAGGGAAGAACCTGCTTTCTAGGGTACCCCTTGGGTCCTATTTATAGCTTTTGAAATCCGGACTTCCAATAACCAAAAGAATTGACCTGAAATTACCAGAAAACCCTTGGTTGGGTCTGCTAACAGCCAAACTCCGCTGTTCTAAAGGGCTATGGGCAGACCAGCGGGGGTAAAACAGTAAAAAGTACCTCAACCATCCAGGCGAGCTGGAGGGCTTTGGTCACCTCGGCATGTTCTGCTCGCCTGCTGTTGCCGAGCTCCACTGTGAGGGTGCGAGTTGTGTCTCGCTCGTCAAATGCCGAGCTCTGGGTCGTCGATCGTCGATCTCTGGTCGACGGATGCCGAGCTCGGGCTCGCCCCCCTTTACTGCCGAACTCTCCCCTTTACTGCCGAGCTCGCCTACTGTTCTCAGCCCGATCTGCCTATACCCTGGTGACCTTGCTCGCCGGACACGGGGTTGTACACAATATTGTGTACAACCCCGTAGCCGGGCGAGTGAGACCCTCCCCAAAAATCAGCCTAGGGGCGTGTTATGGGCGACGAGTTGGTGCGACCCCATTTGAGGACGTGCGGGTCCTCGTGCGTGCATGCGTGCGGAGGTTCTATGCGCATGGGTTCATAATTTATACATATATATATATATATATATATATATATATATATATATATATATATATATATATATATATATATATATATTATATTATAATATATATAATATATTATATATATATTATATATGGGTTATGAAAAAAGGGGGAGTGGGGGTTCGGGTGGGACAGGAGGTGGCAGGGAAAGATAATAAGAAAAATAGAAGCAGGGGGAGCCGGGTACAGGGGGAAGAAAAAAGAGAAGGAGATAAGAAAGAGGGGGATTGGGACACAGCAAAAAAATGGGGGAGAAAAATAGAAGCGGAGGAGAAGATCGGGGCAGGGAAAGTGTAACACCCCCTATCCGTCGCATAGCATATAGCAGTAGGTTCGGCCGGGGCCCGACGCCATATACCACAGACAGACCGGGTGGTTACTTATGGAAACCATCCAACCAATCTCAATGTCCTACACAGAGCATTCTAGCGGAAGCAGTTTATAAAAGTTGTAAACAAGAACCCAGCAACAATCACGAATGTCCACTAGTACAAAACAGGAATGTTATTACAAAATACTCAAAACTAGCCTTAAGGCCATACAAAAATGTTTCACTTGAATATTTCATGTTTTACAAATCTCGGCACGCAGGCCGGTCATACATGAATAAAGCAGAAAACACTTCCAACTTAGGCCTTCAAGGGCCGGCTTCGTAAAAAGGGCTTTAGCCCGCTATTGACCGCTTGGTTCAGCTGCACCTGTAAGCAACAAACCACCGCACGGTGGCAAAACAAGGCAACGGTCAGCAATGCTGACCAAATTATAACAATCCCGCCCCCAACTCGGGGCGGCGATGCTCCTTCCCTGCATTTCATTAGCATAAGCGAGCCATATATATAACCATAGCCATTTCAACACAGACGTTGGCTCGCACGGCCACACGCCCCGTGCACTCAGGGCACATTCTCGGTGAACCTGTTGATGTCACGTCAATTAAAGCCATCAACATTCCGGACTCACCACCGCCACTTGGACGGCCAAACCTATGAGCAATTTGTCTTCCTGGCCTGGGTCACGACAATTTAAGTCATCGACCGCCGAAGACCCTACTCTATGCCAACGGTAAGTGCCACGTGCCTTTAGGTCTCTTTAACCGAACGACATAGAACGGGTACGGTTCCATCTAACCCGTGCTCACATCGCAACGACAATTTAATCCATATGCACGGGTCAAACTTCCACCGAGTCCCATTTCCATCACAAGTCACATAACCCCGTTATGTTCAAGTTGGCTCTCAAGCCACCAAGTTGGCAAGATCTCGTATCCGCCCAGTTTTCCGGGTGCACCTTTGGGTTAGTCCCCAAGGCTCCCTGCTGCAATCTACCGCGTAGAAAACCCGAAAAACAATCAATAGCACGGAGTCTTCTCCGGCATTATGCAATGCAACATCACCGATCCAGACCAACATGTCCGGGTAGGCTTCACACATCATGCATATGTCCGTTCTCGCTTACGGACTCTAAACAACAGGGACTTCACATATCTACCCGAAGGAACGCCTCCAACTCTTCGTAAACTCGCTAGAGCGGGCTTCCTATGCTAAGAAAGAGAGATACTCATGCTCAAGATGAGGATCATTACCCTTGCGTTCCTCTTTGGCGCCATCGGAAAGTAATCGGATGGAAATCACCGCACTAGCGTTGCCTCCGTGGATCCGGAGTCGGCTTGCGATTCGGAGCTCCGAAGCTCCTCCAATGGCGGATCTAGCTCCTTCTTCTTCACTTAGCTCTCCTCTCTCTCTAAGACTTTAGAAAGAGATCACTTAAGAAAAAGTGAGGGTTTTCTAAGTCAAAACCCGGGTATATCCCTTCAGGAACAACCCCCAGCCGTTGGATCTTCAGTCAAAGAAATGAACAGCTTTGATTCGGGACTAAAATGCCCAATCTGGACCGAACACGGCCTGGCACACGCCCGTGTCCAGGGCCGTGTGCCTCATTCGCCATCAAAATCGGATCACCTGGAACCTCACACGGGTATCGAACACGCCCGTGTTCGATCTGACACGCCCGTGTTCCACCTGACACGGCCGTGTAGCCGGCCGTGTACCCCATGATTTTTCCCCATTTTCAACCCGAGCACTGCACGGGTTCTAGGACACGCCCGTGTCGCTACCCGTGTCACCTTGACATGCCTGGGCTCCAGGCCGTGTACACGGTCTCGACACTTCACAGCTAAGTGTCGACACGGGTCGACACGCCCTGCGACACGCCCGTGTCGCAGGCCGTGTGCCATGTCTCGACACATTGTCGACACCAAAGTGTCGACTTCGCGGGACGAGTGTCGACACGGGCTGACACGCCCTGCGACACGCCCGTGTCGCAGGCCGTGTGCCATATCTCGACACATTGTCGACACCAAAGTGTCGACTTCGCGGCTAAGTGTCGACACGGGTCGACACGCCCTGCGACACGCCCGTGTCGCAGGCCGTGTGCCCAGTCTCGACACAATGTCGAGACCAAAGTGTCGACTTCCCGCCTTAGTGTCGACACAGGCTTGACACGCCCTGGGACACGCCCGTGTCCCAGGCCGTGTGCCTGCAGCCAGAACTCAAACTGGCCCAAAATGTCCCCCTTTGCTCCTTTGAGTTTCGGGGCGTTACAACTCTACCCCTCTTAAAAGAATTTCGCCCACGAAATTACATAAAGGAAAGACATGTACAAAACCAAAATTTGTACCTGAGCGGAACAACTCCGGATATTCGCCAAGCATAGTCTGCTCTCGCTCCCAAGAGAGCTCCTCTCGACCGCAATTGTCCCACCGGACCTTGACCATCCTGATCTCTTTATTGCGTAGCCGCTTGACCTCCGAGTCTTCAATCCGCACGGGCTTGACCTTTGTCGTTAGCCCACTTTCCACCAGCACTTGATCGACCGCGATCACTTGCGTAGGCTCCTGCACCGCCTTCCGAAGCACCGAAATATGGAATACATCATGTAGACCACTTAGCTCCACTGAAAGCTTCAACCTATAGGCCGCTTCACCAACTCGCTCCAGAACCTCAAACGGTCCAAGGTATCTTGGGCTTAGCTTTTTCAACCGCCGCACCCGCGAGACACCCTTGAACGGCTTGATCTTTAAGTATACATAATCGCCCACAGCAAACTCCACGTTCCTGTGCTTGACATTATAGTACTTTGCTTGCCGGTCCTGAGCGATAAGCAACCTCTCCCGAATGGTTCTCACCAAAGAAGTAGCATCCTCCACTTCTGATCGCTTATACAACTTTGACTCACCCGTTTCTAACCAAGACAACGGCGTGCGACATCTTCTACAATATAGGGCATCGAAGGGCGCCATCTGAATACTTGCTTGGTAGCTGTTGTTGTATGCGAACTCCACCAAATAAAGGTGGTCTTCCCATTGCTTTCCAAAATCCAAGACACACATGCGAAGCATGTCTTCCATGGTTCTATTGACCCTCTCGGTCTGCCCATCCGTTTGCGGATGGAAGGTTGTGCTAAACTTCAGCTTTGTTCCCAACATTTGCTGCACAAGCCTCCAATCGTTGGACGTGAACCGCCCATCTCGGTCACTCACGATGCTGCGGGGCACACCATGAAGTCGTACTATGTTATCCACATAGAGCTTTGCCAACTTCTCCATCGGATCATCCTTCCTATGCGGAATAAAATGCGACACCTTCGTCAATCGATCAACAACCACCCAAATGACGTCGTTCCCCTTTTGTGACCTTGGCAAACCGTGCACAAAGTCCATAGAGATGTCGTCAAATTTCCACTCCGGAATAGGCAAGGACTTAAGAAATCCTCCCGGCTTTTGGCACTCCGCCTTTACCAAGGCGCAGGTTTGGCACTTCGCTACGTATAACGCCACATCCTTCTTCATATCCGGCCACCAAAACAGTTTCTTCACATCACGGTACATCTTCGTGCTCCCCGGGTGAATCGAGTACTTGGTATGGTGTGCCTCGTACAACAACTCCACCCGCAAATTGCCCACACTTGGGACGCACAAACGACCGTCTTTCCAAAGCAACCCGTCCTCCACGACGAATTGGGAATTTGACCCATCCAGAGCCTCTACCATGAACTGCTTCATATGAGCATCCATATCCAAAGCCTGCCGAATACGATCAGCCAGGTCATATTGGACTTCAGTCCAATTCAGAACTGCTTCAACACTAGATTGTCTATCCACACAAACAATCTCCAGCGCCTCCAACTCCCGCACCAACCGCTCATCGTGCACCGATAGCCGATTGGCTTGAGCTGGGGCTCGGCGACTCAGCGCATCCGCAACCGCATTCCCTTTGCCAGGCACGTAGTGGATCTTGAATGTGTAGTCCCCCAGGAACTCCATCCACCTATGCTGCCGCATATTCAGATCCTTCTGATCAATTAGATACTTTAGGCTCTTGTGATCGGTGTAGATATCAATCTTCACACCGTACAAGTAGTGTCTCCACAGCTTCAAGGCAAAAATCACGGCCGCTAACTCCAAGTCATGGACTGGATAATTCCTCTCGTGCACTTTTAGCTGTCTCGAGCCATAAGCTATCACGCTTCCGTGCTGCAGTAGCACGCAACCCAAACCGCTGCCCGAAGCATCGCTATATATCTCATAGCCTTCGGTTCCACATGGCGAACTCAGCACAGGCGCCGTGGTCAACCGACACTTTAATTCCTCGAAAGCTCGCTGATGACTAGTTTTAGTCATCGTTTTTGGGTTATTCTAGTAGCTTATTTTCCTAAGTTTTTGTTACAATTATGTGTTTTTTGTATGCTTGTTATGATCTTCTTTTTAATATAATGTTTATGTTTTGTTTTGTGGCTATTTTATATTTTATGTTTAGCTTTATCTATAAATATTATTATATCTTGTATGTTATGTTTAATTTAATGTTTTATGTTTAATTTTATAACGTGTGTTTTATTTTGAATATAAATATTATGTGTTATGTTATTTTTATGTTGTATGTTTTATTTATATTATGTATTTTATTTTGTGTATTATATAATCATTAACTAATGTTTTATTTTGCTTTATTTGTAGGTTCAAAGCCCATGCTAGTGCAGCCCTTTCACTTGATCAAGCCCAATTGGAGCAGCCCTCTTCCACCAAAACAGCCCACATGAAGCTTCCCAAGCCCATATAGTGCAGCCCACTTCATCCAAGCATGTGGCCGGCCACTCATTTTCCCCCCTCCCTCATCATTTAATGCCATACATGAACATTTTCCACCTATATGGCCGGCCACCCCTCTTTCTCTCCCTCTTTTATTTCTTTTTTTCCTTTATTTAAGCCACATTCATGCATGTTCCCTCCTCTCTCTCCTTTTTATTATTTTTCTCCACTCTTTATTACCATCCATCCCCCCTCTTATATTTATTTCATTTCTTTTAAATTTATATGCATGAATGTATCTTCTCCCTCTTCCTTCATTTAATATCATACATGAATCATCCCTCTTTCTCTCCACCTAATTAATATCATGCATGAACATTCTTCCTACACATGGCTGGCCACCCCCCCCCCCCCCCCCCCTTGCCCCCTCTTCTTCATTCCATTCTAGAACCTTCTCCCTCATCTATAAAAAGAACCCATATCCCATGCTTTTGAAGAGAGGATTTTAGAGAGCAAGTGAGATAGCTAGTTCATGAGAGTTTTTTTTTCCTTGTTGTAGTTTTTATTGTAATTTCCTTTTTGTAGTAGAATAGCATTGTCCTATTTTAATTTTTGTGTATTTCCTTTTCTTAAGCAATGCAAATGACTTCTCTTTCTTCTATTTTGTTTTCTTCCTCTATTATGCTTAGCTAATTATATTTTACGCTCGATCGCGATGAGCTTTGCGATAAAATAACGCATCTTTAATTTTATGTTTGCATTTGTATTTTTCCTATTTTGATCCTTCTTTGATTTTTATCGTGTCGACTCCGTATTCCGGTATACGGTAGTAGGCAATTGATCTCATTTCATAGAAGTCGAGAGACTCATTGATTTGAAAGATCACTCAAAGAAGGAAGGAGTTGAACGCAACCCTAGAGATAGGATGACGTAAATCCTCCGGATTGGAGTCAAATCCAATAGTGCGGGTCACTTCGGTAATGTGACTTTAGGACTTTTGGACTTGTAAAGAGATTTCAGTCAAAACGTCTATAAGTTAGGGGATTTAATGCTCTAGCGAGATTACTTCCTAATATCGGATCCGTCACGGTCTTAATAGTATTGCAAATGCTAAACTAATTTATTTCATTATTTTATTTCAAAGTGAATCGTCGATCGAGCACTCTTTGGCGATATTTTATTTCTCTTTTAATTAATCTTAGTTCATTTTAATTTTCAAACCCATCAATCAATCGGTAGGATAATAGAATTGTTGTGAGTAATAGTACATGCCTTCCCCGAGTTTTTATATGACCTTGATATATTTTTATCACTATACTATAAAATGATAGGTACACTTGCTTATTCGGATTGTAGTTCGTGAGACGATTTTTACACATCAAGTTTTTGGCGCCGTTGCCGGGGAATTTTCTTCGTCAATATTTTGAAAACGCTTGCGCTATTACTTCTACAAAAATCAAGAAAAAAATTATTATTATATTTATATATTTAAATATTTATAATCAACCCACCTCATTTTAATTTCTACCCCACCTAAAATCTCTCGAAAAGGGTAAGGGGCTTTAAGCGCCACCATTTTACCTAGTACCGGGCGAACCCTTCATCGGGTAGTCCTCGGGAAGTTCGAGAGCCAAGACGTAAAAAAAGTCTATTTTCAAAAACAAAACAAAAAAAATTTCCTTTCTTTTCCTCTTTTTCTTTCTTTTCCAAGCTTTCAATTTCTTTTTTCTTTCTTTCTTTTCCAAGCTTGCAAAAATAAAAAAATAAAAAATTAATTTTTCGCTTTCTTTTTGGTAACAGTTTTTCTTTATGGAATCGTCTTATTTTGGCGCATTTTGTAATTTTTGCGGGTCGCTTGACCACTTTTATTCTGAATGTCTTTCGGGAATCCCTCCATCTTTTGATTTCAATTTTTCTGGAGCAGGTCAAAGTGGCCAATTTGACCCTTACTCCAATTTTTATCCTACTTGGGAGATGGGGAACCCGTCTTATTTTTCTTATGATTTTGCCCCGCAAAGCGCCGCGCCTCTAAATTTTAATTCAATCGATAATGGGTATTTTGAATTGCAAACTTCTATTGATAATATTAATTCGCATTTAAAGACCATTATCGATTATTTTTCTCGTGAGGTCGCTTCGTTTTCTTCGTCTTCTTCTCCGTCTCCTCCAATTTCTTCATGTAATGAGTCACCGGATATCCCGGTGTGTTTATTTCCTCTCGAGGAGGATAACTATTTGGATATTCCGGATTGTTTCCTTCCTCCTTTGGATGACACCTCTATGGATATTCCGGCATGCTTCTTACCCGTTGAGGATGACGCGACGTCTCTTATTTCTTCTTCTGAAGACGTTTGTGATTCCATTTTAATTTCAACTTCAACTGTTCCAAATCTTTCTATTTCTAGCGAATCCTCTTCTTTTATTTTAGATACTTCTTCTTTAGTTCTTTCTACCCCCCCTCCTTCCAAAATTTCCCAAGATTGTCCTTCTCCTTGTGAAATTTTCGTTAATGAAACCTCTGTTTCACCTTCTTTTATTCCTCTTTTTTCCCTTCTCCTGTTGACGACCCCTTCTTATTTACATCGGAGTTCTTCTATAACTCCATCTGTTCCTTTTTGGGCGTCCTTCCCTTGAAGATTCCACCGCATGTCGGTGCGATTCTCCACTTTTTCTTTTTTTTAATTTACTCTCCTAAGCGCATACTTAGGGAGTTACCACTGCACTTCACTTTTTATTTTCCCTTTAGCTAACCAATAACGTCGGGCTCAACCGACGTTAAACAAAGAGCGCTCTTGGGAGGCACCCCTTGCTTATCCTTTTGCTATTTCTTTTTCTTTTTGTTTGCTTATTTTGTTTTGCAGGAATAAAACATCCGGCGGTTCGTTTGGCTCCATCTTTTTTTTCTCTTCCTTAGGCCTGAGCCGGTGTCCAGCTTAAGCATGGGGGAACGAAATCAGCATTCGGCCTTATGAATTCGGGGAAGTCGTTTTCTTTTTCAGTATTTACTTTATTGCACCCTCCTCCCTTTTCTTCTTCCCTTTTTTTGTTTTTGTTTTTCTTTTGCATTGAGGGCAATGCAAAATTTAAGCATGGGGGAGGGTTTAGATACTTTCTTTTTTTTTCTTCTTTCCTTTAGAAAAAAATATTTTAAAACAAAATTCAAAAAATTAGTATAGTTATATTAAGCCATTTTATTGTTTTTATTTCAAAAATCAAAAAAATTGTGCTAAAATCTATTTGAAAAACAAAACCTAAAATTATTTCTATCTTTATTTTTATGTTTCTTCTAGTGAAGTGTAGGCCCGTGCGGTTTTTGTAGTTCTATGTAGAATCCTTTGAAAATGTTTTCTAAAACTTATCATTTTAGCATAGTTTAGTTCTACTAGTTTCTTTTTCTTAAATATAGGCATCCGTTTTTTACGTTATAAGTAGCAATTTGTAGTTATGTCTTTTTATTCGGTTAGTTGCTTACGAATGGTTGCTAGGTATCATTAGCTCTTTTTCATTTGCGAGGTAGTCTTTCTTGGTGTCTAGAACTTGTACCAAGCTACTCTCGAAGCATTTGCGTCGTTTTTACGTTCTTTAGAAATGATTTAGGCCACCATTTGAATAGTTTGAGCTTTTCTTGCCCACCAAAAACAAAACCCTTGCAAAACAATTTTGGGCCTTTTTCCTTATTTTCTTTGTTTTTAGCTCCACCTTTCATTTCATTATGTTCACCAAAGCCAAATATCTTTCCTATTTTTGCACTATAAATTTGAGCTTAAAAATTATTTTTGTAGGAAGGGTATTATTTTTGAAATGAATAGGAAATTCTCAAGCTTATTTTTGGAGCTTTCTTATCAAATGTTATTCAAAAGGAAAAAATTGAGAAAGAAAAAAAATATATCATTACAAAATCAAAAAAAAATGATGAATGCAAAAAGTTTATGTTTGGCCAAGTTTATAAAAGAAAAAAAATTTTCATGGCCTTGTTTTTGTAGTTTCATATTGGAAAAATGACATACTCGTTATCTCTCATTTTTTTACGCTATGTTTATTTTTGAGCTCACTTTGGTTTAGTGCCTAAAACCTTCATGTTTATCTTTGATTCCACTTCCTAATCATTTACCTAAGCCAAGTTTTAATGCCTAGTAGAAGTCCTAATGATCTTAGAACTTAATTTCGCGTAGTGGAGAAAGTGTGAACGTACAAGCCTATGGCCACCATCATTGATGGATTTCTTTGGAGGTTATCTTGGAGTGTCTTAGGGTTAATGTTTATCTAGCAACCTAGTAGTTTGTTAATGCGCCGTTTATTTAGAACCTCTACTTTTTGTTGTCCTTATTTTCATTTATTTTGGATGCCTTGTTTTTAAGATTTAGAAATGTGTAGACTTTTCTTATGTTCTAATGATATTTTTAGGTCTCCACTTTCAAGTTTTCTACTGTGCACTTCTCACCCCACTAGTTGTTAACATAGGAATTATGATAGTTTAATTTTTCATGTTTTGTTTTTCTTAATTATGAAACCTAAATTAGCTTTGTTTATTTTCTATTTCCTTCCCTAGTTTTCATCTTTTTTTGCTTGAGGGCAAGCAAATGTCTAAGCATGGGGGAGTTTGATGACTAGTTTTAGTCATCGTTTTTGGGTTATTCTAGTTGCTTATTTTCCTAAGTTTTTGTTACAATTATGTGTTTTTTGTATGCTTGTTATGATCTTCTTTTTAATATAATGTTTATGTTTTGTTTTGTGGCTATTTTATATTTTATGTTTAGCTTTATCTATAAATATTATTATATCTTGTATGTTATGTTTAATTTAATGTTTTATGTTTAATTTTATAACGTGTGTTTTATTTTGAATATAAATATTATGTGTTATGTTATTTTTATGTTGTATGTTTTATTTATATTATGTATTTTATTTTGTGTATTATATAATCATTAACTAATGTTTTATTTTGCTTTATTTGTAGGTTCAAAGCCCATGCTAGTGCAGCCCTTTCACTTGATCAAGCCCAATTGGAGCAGCCCTCTTCCACCAAAACAGCCCACATGAAGCTTCCCAAGCCCATATAGTGCAGCCCACTTCATCCAAGCATGTGGCCGGCCACTCATTTTCCCCCCTCCCTCATCATTTAATGCCATACATGAACATTTTCCACCTATATGGCCGACCACCCCTCTTTCTCTCCCTCTTTTATTTCTTTTTTTTCCTTTATTTAAGCCACATTCATGCATGTTCCCTCCTCTCTCTCCTTTTTATTATTTTTCTCCACTCTTTATTACCATCCATCCCCCCTCTTATATTTATTTCATTTCTTTTAAATTTATATGCATGAATGTATCTTCTCCCTCTTCCTTCATTTAATATCATACATGAATCATCCCTCTTTCTCTCCACCTAATTAATATCATGCATGAACATTCTTCCTACACATGGCCGGCCACCCCCCCCCCCCTTGCCCCCTCTTCTTCATTCCATTCTAGAACCTTCTCCCTCATCTATAAAAAGAACCCATATCCCATGCTTTTGAAGAGAGGATTTTAGAGAGCAAGTGAGATAGCTAGTTCATGAGAGTTTTTTTTCCTTGTTGTAGTTTTTATTGTAATTTCCTTTTTGTAGTAGAATAGCATTGTCCTATTTTAATTTTTGTGTATTTCCTTTTCTTAAGCAATGCAAATGACTTCTCTTTCTTCTATTTTGTTTTCTTCCTCTATTATGCTTAGCTAATTATATTTTACGCTCGATCGCGATGAGCTTTGCGATAAAATAATGCATCTTTAATTTTATGTTTGCATTTGTATTTTTCCTATTTTGATCCTTCTTTGATTTTTATCGTGTCGACTCCGTATTCCGGTATACGGTAGTAGGCAATTGATCTCATTTCATAGAAGTCGAGAGACTCATTGATTTGAAAGATCACTCAAAGAAGGAAGGAGTTGAACGCAACCCTAGAGATAGGATGACGTAAATCCTCCGGATTGGAGTCAAATCCAATAGTGCGGGTCACTTCGGTAATGTGACTTTAGGACTTTTTGACTTGTAAAGAGATTTCAGTCAAAACGTCTATAAGTTAGGGGATTTAATGCTCTAGCGAGATTACTTCCTAATATCGGATCCGTCACGGTCTTAATAGTATTGCAAATGCTAAACTAATTTATTTCATTATTTTATTTCAAAGTGAATCGTCGATCGAGCACTCTTTGGCGATATTTTATTTCTCTTTTAATTAATCTTAGTTCATTTTAATTTTCAAACCCATCAATCAATCGGTAGGATAATAGAATTGTTGTGAGTAATAGTACATGCCTTCCCCGAGTTTTTATATGACCTTGATATATTTTTATCACTATACTATAAAATGATAGGTACACTTGCTTATTCAGATTGTAGTTCGTGAGACGATTTTTACACATCACTCGCGCGCACTCCGGTGTCCAAACGAACTTATGCTCCTTCCTCGTCAAAGTAGTGAGAGGTAACGCTATCCGCGAGAAGTTCTCTACGAAACGCCTATAATAGCCGGCAAGCCCCAAAAAGCTCCGGACTTCTGCTACCGTAGCAAGCTCAGGCCACTCCCGTATCGCAACAATCTTCGCCGGATCCACAGCAATACCCTCTCCACTCACTATATGCCCAAGGAACGCCACTGAGGATAGCCAAAACTCGCACTTAGAGAACTTGGCATACAACTGATTTCTCCTTAGCGTCTCCAACACCAAATAAAGATGCTTGAAGTGATCTTCCTCACTTTGCGAGTACACCAAAATATCGTCGATGAAGACGATCACGAAATGGTCCAAGTACTCCCTGAACGTCCTGTTCATCAAATCCATGAACACTGACGGCGCATTATTCAGCCCAAACGGCATGACCGTAAACTCATAATGCCCGTACCTCGTACTAAACGCTGTCTTCGGGATATCACTCTCCCTTATCCGCAGCTGATAGTACCCAGCCTTGAGATCCAACTTCGAGTACACCGTCGACCCGACTAACTGATCGAAGAGATCATCAATCCGAGGGATCGGGTACTTGTTCTTCTCAGTTAGCTTGTTTAGCTCCCGATAATCAATACAAAGCCTCAAGCTTCCGTCCTTCTTCTTAACAAAGAGGACCGGTGCGCTCCAAGGCGAAGAACTCGGGCGCACATACCCTTGCTCCAACAACTCTTGCAGTTGAACTTTCAGCTCCGCCATTTCCTTAGGCGCTAGCCGATACGGAGATCGTGACACAGGCTTTGCACCTGGCACTAGCTCGATCGTAAAATCTATCTCCCGCTGAGGCGGGGCTCCAGGAAGATCTGCGGGGAACACATCAGGGTATTCCGATACCACTGAAATACAATCCAATGCGGGCTTCGACTTTGCAACCTCCACTAGTGTAAAGAACAGTTCTGCTCCAGCACGAACCGCCTTCACCACCTGAAGAACAGACATCAACGTCTTGCTCGACCCCTTTAAGCCCGTAAAAGTCGTCTCACGACTCGCTCCTAGCTTGACTTCCTTGCTACCACAATCTATATGGGCCTGCTGCTCCGAGAGCCAGTCCATGCCAAAAATGACGTCGAACTCCGCCAACGGAAGTAAAGACGCCTGCAGGTCGAACCCCTGCTCCCCAATACGAACTTTAACATCGCAGATCCTATCCGCTCGCATCGAACACCCATTGGGCAACAACACATCCAACTTATCCTTCGCCATCGAAGAAGGGACTCCGATGCGTGATATAAATCCTTCGGACAAGAAGGAGTGTGAGGCTCCCGTATCGAAGAGTGCTCGTGCTGGATTTTCACAAATCAATACAAATCCTAAACAAGTAGTGGTAAGGTAACATGTGCATAACAAGTATTTAAATAAATTGACTTGCTATAAATAAACCGTACCTGTCACCACATCAGCTTGTTTGATGGACTCCTGTTGGCCAAGATTATAGACCCTTGGTTGGGCCGGAGCATAGTGGGATGCGGTCGACTCCACCGCCTTTCCCTTCTCTTCATATGTAGCTCCCGGCTTCCTCTCGGACTTAGGACGTCCGCTCCAACAATCACGGGCAAAGTGCCCCGTCTTTCCACAAGTAAAACACGCACCCGGGGTCCGACCCGTAGTCGCCCAAAAGCACCAGAAGGAGCTGGACCCGAAGTCCTATGCTTCTTGAAAGACCTCCGATAGCCGGTCTTTGAATTAGTCGGCACTTTAAATTCAGATTTCTTCTCACCCAAGCTTTTCTTTGCTTGTACGTTCCTCATGTCCTTCTCCAAGGACCGGGCAGTATTGACCAAGGTTAAGAAACCCTGCGTCATCGGCCCCGACAGTAATAGTCTCAACTCATCCCTCAAACCTTCATAAAAGCGATTAGTCTTGCGCTCCTCATCCATGATGGTGGAGCTAGCATAACGACTCAGACGAGTAAACTCGTGGAGATATTCATCCACGCTCCTCTCACCTTGTACTAACTTCAGGAACTCATTCTCCAACGCTATCTTCTGCGTCGACGGGAGGTATCTAGCCAAAAATAATCTCGAGAACTCCTCCATCGAGACATCACCAAGTTGCCTACCTCTCAAAAGATGCAGCTCCAAACCTTCCCACCACATCCTCGCCTCACCGTCCAAAAGGAACGTAGCGATGGTGGTCATTTGCCACTCCTCCGTCTCTGTCGCTGTCATGACTCTCTTCACCCTGGAGAGCCAGTCTTCAGCCTGAGATGGGGTTCCCAACCCCGAGAATAGCGGAAGGTTAAAGCTCATTACATGCTTTAGCTGCCTCTTAGTTGCCCTCCTTGGCACTATTGGTTCTACAACCACTTGCTCCACCCTCCTCGGCTCAGCCTCTTGCAGAGGTTCTTACTCCATCACAGGAGCGGGCTGCTACGCTTGCCTTCCAGGCTGCGCATTAATCACGGCCAACACCGCTTCAGCCACCAATCGAATATTTTCAGCCGATAGAGGTGATGCAGGAGCAACATCCGGTGCACTACTAGCCTCAGAAACTCGGCGTTCTGACGGCCCAACACCACTTCGGGTCACCTATAGTGGTACAAAACACCGTTAAGCGACCAAATAAATTGCAAACAGCAATTATAGGAACATGCAGGTTCCTCAAACACGAGTATTTTCATTCCTAAGTGGACATTCATGGGTTCGTTTTACTGTTATTACGATGACGCACACAATGTGCTCACCATTCCTTAAAAAGAATTCGCCCATGAATTCAGTTTAAGCCAACCAAAACCAGTAGTCTGATACCAAATTGTAACACCCCCTATCCGTCGCATAGCATATAGCAGTAGGTCCGGCCGGGGCCCGACGCCATATACCACAGACAGACCGGGTGGTTACTTATGGAAACCATCCAACCAATCTCAACGTCCTACACAGAGCATTCTAGCGGAAGCAATTTATAAAAGTTGTAAACAAGAACCCAGCAACAATCACGAATGTCCACTAGTACAAAACAGGAATGTTATTACAAAATACTCAAAACTAGCCTTAAGGCCATACAAAAATGTTTCACTTGAATATTACATGTTTTACAAACCTCGGCACGCAGGCCGGTCATACATGAATAAAGCAGAAAACACTTCCAACTTAGGCCTTCAAGGGCCGGCTTCGCAAAAAGGGCTTTAGCCCGCTATTGACCGCTTGGTCCAGCTGCACCTGCAAGCAACAAACCACCGCACGGTGGCAAAACAAGGCAACGGTCAGCAATGCTGACCAAATTATAACGATCCCGCACCCAACTCGGGGCGGCGATGCTCCTTCCCTGCATTTCATTAGCATAAGCGAGCCATATATATAACCATAGCCATTTCAACACAGACGTTGGCTCACACGGCCACACGCCCCGTGCACTCAGGGCACATTTTCGGTGAACCGGTCGATGTCACATCAATTAAAGTCATCAACATTCCGGACTCACCACCGCCACTTGGACGGCCAAACCTATGAGCAATTTGTCTTCCTGGCCTGGGTCACGACAATTTAAGTCATCGACCGCCGAAGACCCTACTCTATGCCAACGGTAAGTGCCACGTGCCTTTAGGTCTCTTTAACCGAACGACATAGAACGGGTACGGTTCCATCTATCCCGTGCTCACATCGCAACGACAATTTAAGCCATATGCGCGGGTCAAACTTCCACCAAGTCCCATTTCCATCACAAGTCACATAACCCCGTTATGTTCAAGTTGGCTCTCAAGCCACCAAGTTGGCAAGATCTCGTATCCGCCCAGTTTTCCGGGTGCACCTTTGGGTTAGTCCCCAAGGCTCCCTGCTGCAATCTACCGCGTAGAAAACCCGAAAAACAATCAATAGCACGGAGTCTTCTCCGGCATTATGCAATGCAACATCACCGATCCAGACCAACATGTCCGGGTAGGCTTCACACATAATGCCTATGTCCGTTCTCGCTTACGGACTCTAAACAACGGGGACTTCACATATCTACCCGAAGGAACGCCTCCAACTCTTCGCAAACTCGCTAGAGCGGGCTTCCTATGCTAAGAAAGAGAGCTACTCATGCTCAAGATGAGGATCGTTACCCTTGCGTTCCTCTTTGGCGCCATTGGAAAGTAATTGGATGGAAATCACCGCACTAGCGTTGCCTCCGTGGATCCGGAGTCGGCTTGCGATTCGGAGCTCCGAAGCTCCTCCAATGGCGGATCTAGCTCCTTCTTCTTCACTTAGCTCTCCTCTCTCTCTAAGACTTTAGAAAGAGATCACTTAAGAAAAGTGAGGGTTTTCTAAGTCAAAACCCGGGTATATCCCTTCAGGAACAACCCCCAGCCGTTGGATCTTCAGTCAAAGAAATGAACGGCTTTGATTCGGGACTGAAATGCCCAATCTAGACCGAACACGGCCTGGTACACGCCCGTGTCCAAGGACGTGTGCCTCATTCGCCATCAAAATCGGATCACCTGGAACCTCACACGGGTATCGAACACGCCCGTGTTCGATCTGACACGCTCGTGTTCCACCTGACATGGTCGTGTAGCCGGCCGTGTACCCCATGATTTTTCCCCATTTTCAACCCGAGCACTGCACGGGTTCTAGGACACGCCCGTGTCCCTACCTGTGTCACCTTGACACGCCTGGGCTCCAGGCCGTGTATAGGGTCTCGACACTTCGCAGCTAAGTGTCGACACGGGTCGACACGCCCTGCGACACGCCCGTGTCACAGGCCGTGTGCCATGTCTCGACACATTGTCGACACCAAAGTGTCGACTTCGCGGGACGAGTGTCGACACGGGCTGACACGCCCTGCGACACGCCCGTGTCGCAGGCCGTGTGCCATGTCTCGACACATTGTCGACACCAAAGTGTCGACTTCGCGGCTAAGTGTCGACACGGGTCGACACGCCATGCGACACGCCCGTGTCGCAGGCCGTGTGCCCAGTCTCGACACAATGTCGAGACCAAAGTGTCGACTTCCCGCCTTAGTGTCAACACAGGCTTGACATGCCCTAGGACACGCCCGTGTCCCAGGCCGTATGCCTGCAGCCAGAACTCAAACTGGCCCAAAATGTCCCCCTTTCCTCCTTTGAGTTTCGAGGCGTTACAGAAAGATCGGAGGAAAAAAGAAATCGAAGCATGGAGTAATCGGGGTTGAATCCCTAGCCGCCGCCGCCCATCTGGAGCCCAGCCGCCGCCGCACTTTTCCCCCTCTCTCTCCCGTCGCCGGCGAAGCTAGGGCATGGCCGCCCCTTCCTCTCTCTCTCTCCCGTCGCCGGCGAGGCTAGGGCACGACCACCCCTTCCTCTCTCTCTCTCCCGTCGCCGGCGAAGCAGCAGCCCGGCCGCCCCATTCCCTCTCTCTTCTGTCGCCGGCAAGGCAACAGCCCGGCCGCCCCTCTCCTTCTTTTTCCCAGCCTGAAGCAACCCCAACCCGACCGACCCTCTCTTCTTCCCGTCCTGGAGCAGCAACCACACCCCGGCCGATCCTCTCTTTCTCCCAGCCTGGAGCGAGGCTCGGCCTGGAGCGAGGCTCGGCCTGGAGCGAGGCTCGGCCTGGAGTGAGGCTCGGCCTGGAGCGAGGCTCGGCCTGGAGCGAGGCTCGGCCTGGAGCGAGGCTCAGCCTAGAGTAGGGATCGAACGCCGACGCGGCCGCATGCAGTAGGATCGACTCGGAGCTCCTCACCCGGCCCCGCCGCCAAGCACGCGACAAGGGTAACGATGTTTCAACTTGGGCAGGTGAAGCCTTCAGTTTACATATTTGCACGGAAGCCCCTCTCCACCAACGGGTGGGGGGAAGGGAGCTCCCCGACGGGTTGACGTGTACGTCCCCGCAGTTAATTGCATTAGTACCCGGAAGCGTGAGTACGGGTTTAGGCATGCTGTGTAAAGCCCATCCAGACGTGTGAGCCGGATTGGTGATGTTCTGGGGTTCCCGGAGAAGACTCCGAGGAAGTTGTTTATTAGCCGCTTGCATGGGATGCGCGCCACACGCCCCAAAAGAAGGGGTGTGTGCAATATGTTTGGTCCGCTTATGTTGGCCGACCGATGACTAGTTGGCCGCCGCTCGTCGAGACGTTGACATACAGGTGTTGTAGTACCAGGCAGGGAGTAGCGGGCTTAAGCCCAAACTTGTGCTGGCCCTCGAAGGCCTTTTTGTTTATATTTCCGGCCTGTGTGCCGAGTATGGAATTTATATTCCTGTAATATTTTTTTCATATCTGTGATGCTCTGTGGATATAGTTTACTCCTCCTGTCTTGGGCGAGCGGTGTGTTCGTGAACCTCCCCCCGTGTGGGCCCCGAGGTATAGATGCCGGGAAGCCCCTGATGGCCTGTTGTCATCCTTTCAGAGTAACGGAGTTCCGCCATTAGCGGCCCAATTGGGGCTGCGTAGAGTAGGGCTGCTGGGCGGTTTGGCGCCAATAGTAAGGTGGGCGGGGAACATTTTACATAGACCCGAGGTAGAGCCTCTAGTTTTGGAGTGGATCTCAAGATCCTCCTTGGATGTTCCGGTCGGCCAAGAGAGCCCTCCGAAGGTGCCTTAGCTCAGCCCTTGGCTTGGGAGGGGAAGAGTTTGTTAGTCTTCCGGGTATGCGGCGGGTCCTCCACGCTGAGACCTTGGGTCTGTCCCTTGTGTTTCTAGTCTTGTGCCTAGATCGTTCGCTTGAGGGTAGTAGGTGCGCGGTCACCCCTTCCCCAAGGGTCAAACTCCACAGGAGACCAGATTCCGGTTTCAACATTTTGGTGCGGTGAGCGTGGATAGTGGTCAGCGCAGAAAGGCTTCGGTGAGCTCAATGACGGGAGGACAAGGATCTAACAGGCAGAACTCGCCGCCCCCCGCCTCTCGCAACGGTGGGGATGTTGGAAGACTTCAGGAACGAGGTGCTGGGCCTCGTCAAGTTCGCACTCGGCGCGCGTGCCGAGTGCTCGACTCCGGTAGCCCAGATCGCGGCCGCCCCCTCTTTGGGCGAGGATGCTCCCGGCCGGCGAGCTGGGAAGGAAGTGGCCGAGGAAGGCCGACGATGCGAGCTCCCAGGGCGCGAGCTCTTCCCCGGCTCGGCAGGCAGAGGCCGGTTCGGCGAGCTGGGCTCGCGAGACTCGCTAGCTCTCCCAGTGGGGGGAGGCAGTCCTTTCAGCGAGCTGGTCTTCTCAGCTCCAGTCCCAGATGGGTTCAGGGAACCCGAGATGTCTTACTATACCGGGAAGGGAGACCCGGTCCAGCATGCCCAATGGTTCGAGGATGTGGTCTCCATCCGTCAGATGTCGGACGGATTCAAATGCCGACTCTTCGCAATCACCCTCCGGGAGAAGGCAAGGGAGTGGTTCCACCAGCTCCCGGCCAGCTCCATCTACTGCTCCGAGGACCTGCGCCGAGGGTTCATGCTGAGATTCACCACCTCGAAGAGAAGGAAGGAGTCCGAGTCTTTGTTCCACATAAAACAGGGGGTGAACGAGACGTTGGGGAGCTATGTGGACCGATTCCAGGAGGAGGTCACTCAATTCTAGGAGATGCCAGGCCATAGTCTGATGATGGCCTTTACCCTAGGCCTGCAACAGGGCTTCTTCCGAATGGAGCTGAAGAGAGTTCCCCCCTCTCCTACGAGGAGCTGATGGATAGGGCGGCAAGGGAAGTCGACGGGGAGGCATCGAACCCGGAATTTGCGAGGAAGCTGGCCAGGTTGGCAACCGAGGAGGAAAAGGAGTCGAAGGGAGGAAGAGGACAGAAAGATAGGAGAGGAGACCCCAGGCAGAGGGAGCAGAGGCAGCTCCAGGGGCCGCAGCAGCCGAGGTGGGGGCGTCAAGAGCCCGACCGACGGCTAGGATGGAGACCCGAGTGGCAGGGGCAGGGGCCGCAGAGAGGGTATTACGGAAGGGATCACTACCAGGGGAGGCAAGACCAGTTCCACCCCCCGGGCTGGAGGCAGGGCCAGAGGCCCCGGCTCCCTGATCAAGAATAGGCCATGGCCATAGCACTGGGGGCAAGGAGGGGAGCGTGGAGGAGGAGAAGAAGAGAGGTCAGGGTGGAGCTGCCCTATTGCGACTTCCATCAGGAATAGGGGCATGCCACTGCCACCTGTCCGGAGTTCCTCGAGATGAGGGGGAATAGGGAGCAGCAGCACCAGCAGGGGCGGCAGGAAGTGAGGATTGAGGAGGTCCTGCCTCGGGCGGAGGAGGATCGTTGCGAAGACCGGGTGGATGTGGGGACCAGGGGAGGGATCGGAGTGATCCACGGGGGAGTGGGGATCGAGGCTTCCCGCAAGGCAAGTCTCCACACCATGTACTGGCGGAGCGTCGCCTCAACGTCCCAAACCCCACCCCCGGAGGAGAGGATCACCTTCTCCAGGAGTGATATGCCAGACCACGAGGATCCGTTCTGTGATGCGCTAGTCATCAGGGCGGCCTTCAAGAATTTCACCGTCTCTCGGATCCTCGTGGACAACGGGAGTTCCGTCAACGTCGTCTTCAAAAAGGCGTTCGACGCGATGAGGGTGGAGGCAAAGCGGGTGCTGGCCTCGGATGGCCCCTTGTTCGGGTTTTCAGGAGAAAGGAAGTAGAGGGAGGAGTTGGCCTCCATGTCACCTTGGGGGGGGGGGGCAGTCCCGAAACTGCAAGTTCGTCATTGTGGACGCCCCCAGCAGCTACAACGCCATCTTCGGGAGGCCCCTGATCAGCGCCTTCCGCTGCATCCTCTCATCTTTCCATCAGTGCTTAAAGTTCAACGCTGAGGGAGTCCAGGTCAGGGTTAGGGGGACCCAAAGGTGGCACGGGAGTGTTATGTCATTGCGGTGAACACCATCTCCTGGCAGGAGGGAGCCGAGGAGATGGGGAGAAGGATGGAGGAGGTCGAGCAGGAAGCAGGAGGGGAGGAGCTAGGAGCGAAGGACTGTGCAGAGAAGGCGGTAGGAGGAGATTTGGTGGAGGTGGCCGAAGTGAGGGCCGTGGGAGGAGAGATGGAGGTAGAGGTCCCCGTTCTGGAGGAAGGGGATGCCGAGGGATGGGGGGAGCAATCCAGGCTAGAGGCAACAGAGGAAGTGGTGGAGCTGGAGGTGCTCACCCGAGGAGGAAGGATGGAGAAGATCTGCGTCAACGGGGGGCTGACCCCGGAAGACCAAGGCATGATGTTGGAATGCATCCAGAAGAACGTGGACATCTTCGCTTGGAACGCCGCGGAGATGCCGGGGGTTGACGCGGATGTGGCCTGCCACCGCCTCAACCTGGACCCGGGAACATGCCCCGTCAGCAGAAGAAGAGGTCCACCGCGGACAAGCTGGCGGAGCCCATCAGGGAGGAGGTGGCGAAACACCTCCAGGCCGGCTTCGTGTCTGAGTTTCAGTACCCCGGCTGGGTCTCCAACGTGGTTATGGTAAAAAAGGAGACGGCCGGTGGAGGATGTGTATCGACTTTTCCTTACTTAATAAAGCTTGTCCTAAGGACTGTTATCCTTTGCCTCGGATCGACACGCTGGTTGACTCGGCCGTCGGTTTTTCTGTAATGAGTTTTTTAGATGCTTTTTCAGGTTATCATCAGATCAGGATGCACCCCGCAAACATCAAGGATGTCTCGTTCATCACAGGGGATGGATGCTACTGCTACAGGATAATGCCGTTCGGGCTGAAGAATGGCTGGGCAACCTACCAGAAAATGATGGATAGGGTCTTTAAGGAGCAAAGGGGAAGGAATTTGGAGGTGTATGTAGATGACCTCATGATCAAAAGCCGAGACATGGACTCCCACCTCCGGGACCTGGAGGAGACCTTCGCCACCCTGCGCAAATACAAGATGCGATTGAATCCCCTAAAATGTGTCTTTGGGGCCAGCAGGGGAAAGTTCTTGGGGCACCTCCTTACCCCCGCGGGGGTCGAGCCGAATCCGAATAAGGTCAAGGCTATCTTGGAGCTGGGGTCCCCGCGGAATGCAAAGGAGGTCCAACGGATGATGGGGAAACTAGCAGGGCTGAGTCGCTTCCTTTCACGGGCAGGGGAGAAGTGCTCCCCCTTCTTCAAAACGCTAAGGGATGGTCAGAGGTTTGATTGGACCAAGGAGTGCGAGGAGGTGTTCCAGGCCCTCAAAGTGCAGTTGACACGGGCACCGCTGCTCCAAGGGCCGAAGGAGGGGGAGGACCTGTTTTTATATCTCGGAGTCGGGGTGGAGGCCTTGAGCTCCGTCTTGGTTCGTGAAGAAGGGAAGAGACAGCTCCCAATTTATTACGTGAGCAGGGTCCTGAGGAAGGCCGAGCTCAGGTATCCGATTCTGGAAAAGCTAGCCTTTGCACTGGTCATCTCGGCTCGGAGGCTACGACCTTACTTCCAAGCACACTCAATCCGAGTGGTGACCGACCATCCCCTCCACAACATCTTCGAGGGGGTGGAGCATTCAGGTAGGTTGGCTAAGTGGTCGGTGGAGCTGAGCAAGTTCGACATCTCCTTCGTTCCGCGGCTCTCAATCAAAGCTCAGGCGATGGCCGACTTCTTGGCCGACTACGTGGTTGAAGTAGTGGAGGAAGAGCTCACCCGCCCGACTCCTTGGAAAGTGAGGGTGGACGGAGCCTCAGGGAGGGATTCCCTTGGAGTGGGGGTGATCCTAGAAAGCCCTCAAGGGACCCGAATCAAGCAGACTGTGGTGGTACACTTCCCCATTACCAACAACCAGGCTGAGTACGAGGCCGTGATAGCAGGGCTTTGCCTGGCCAGGGAGCTTGGGGTGTCGGATGTGGAGGTCCTCACGGACTCCATGGTAGTAGCTTCCCAAATCAACGGGGAGTTCGAGGCAAGGGAGCCCACCCTGCGATCGTACTTGGCCAAGGTGAAGGGGGTCATTGGCACTTTTCAAACCTTCGGCATCCGACACGTGCCAAGGGAAGAAAATGAACAAGCCGATCAGCTGGCAAAACATGGTCCCCAGGTGGGGGGCACCATCACCGACCTGTTCCGTCCCTCCATCGAGGAAGGAGAGCTCATGGAAATCGATCAACAAGCTTCGTGGATGGATCCAGTGGTGGTTTTCCTCTCCACAGGAGAATATCCGGAGGGGGTAGATAAGAAGAAACTGAGGCACAAGTCAGCATATTACCTCCTCCAGGACGGGCAGCTATACAGGAAGACCCTCTCAGGGATGCTAGTCCGCTGCGTAACCGAGGGAGAAGCGCGAAGGATCTTGGAGGAAGTCCACTCCGGGGAAAGTGGGAGTCACTCCGGGAGTCGGACCCTGGAAGGGAGGATAGTCAGGCAAGGGTATTTCTGGCCCACCCTGGGCCGAGACGCCGCTGAGTTCGCAAGAAGATGTCATAAGTGCCAGCTGTTTGCCCCTCTCCAGCTACAGCCAGCCCAGCGACTCAGAAGTATCACGACCCCATGGACCTTCGTAATTTGGGGAATGGATTTGGTTGGGCCATTCCCCCAAGCCAGCGGTCAGAGAAGGTTCCTCCTAGTGATGATTGACTACTTCTCAAAGTGGATGGAGGTGAAGGCGTTGGCCAAGGTGACCTCCCAGGTAATCAGGAACTTTGTTTGGGGGGAGATCATCTGTCGCCATGGGCTGCCCCAGGCCATCGTCACGGACAACGGGCCCCAGTTCGCCAGTGCCGAGTTCACCAGCTTCTGCGAGCAGCTTGGAATCGATCTCAGGTTCGCCTCGGTCCATCACCCCAGGAGTAACGGGCAGGTGGAGGCCGCAAACAAGATCATCGTCAACCTCCTCAAGAAGAAGGTGGAGAATTTGAAAGGGAGCTGGGTGGAGCAGCTTCCTGCGGTTCTTTGGGCCCTAAGGATCACCCCCAACACAGCTACAGGAGAGACCCCCTTCAAACTCTCCCATGGGTGCGAGGCAATGCTCCCCATAGAATTCGAAGTCCAAACACCGCGAGTCATGGCAACAAAAGAAGGCCGTGAGGAATGACAGGCAGAGAATGAGGAGGAACTGAGGCTCTCCCTTGACATGGTGGAAGATGTGAGAGACCTTTTCGCTATCCGGCAGGAGGAGGTGAAAAGAAGAATGGCCAAGTACTTTGACAAGCATGTCAGGGTCAAGCAGTTCGTGGAAGGGGACTTGGTGCTGAAGAAAGTAGATGCAGCAGGGAGGTCAGCATCCGTAGGGAAGCTCAATCCCAGTTAGGAGGGACTATTCATTGTAAAGGTAGCCTTGGGGTCAGGGGGCTATCGACTCCAAAATGTAGAGGGCGAGACCCTGAGTCTCACCTGGAGTGGTGACGACCTAAAATGATTTTTCCCCGGAAGCATGTAAGCAGCACCTTGATTATAATAAATTCCTTCAACTCTCTGGTATTATTGTAACTAGCCTGCATAGTGGAATGTAATGTATTTTGGACCCCGAGCCGATCCCGCTGCCAGGCTCTCACCTAGCTGGCAGGGCTGGAAGTCACTCGGTGTCATCCTTGGCCTCGAGCAGATCCCGCTGTCAGGCTCTCACTTAGCTGACAGGGCTGGAAGTCACTCGATGGTGTTAGTAGTGGACCCCGAGCAGATCCCACTGCCAGGCTCTCACCTAGCTGGCAGGGCTGGAAGTCACTCGGTGTCATCCTTGGCCTCGAGCAGATCCCGCTGTCAGGCTCTCACATAGCTGACAGGGCTGGAAGTCACTCGATGGTGTTAGTAGTGGACCCCGAGCAGATCCCGCTGCCAGGCGCTCACCTAGCTGGCAGGGCTGGAAGTCACTCGGTGTCATCCTTAGCCTCGAGCAGATCCCGCTGTCAGGCTCTCACCTAGCTGACAGGGCTGGAAGTCACTCGATGGTATTAGTAGAGGACCCCGAGCAGATCCCGCTGCCAGGCTCTCACCTAGCTGGCAGGGCTGGAAGTCACTCAGTGTCATCCTTAGCCTCGAGCAGATACCGCTGTCAGGCTCTCACCTAGCTGACAGGGCTGGAAGTCACTCGATGGTATAAGTAGTGGACCCAGAGCAGATCCCGCTGCCTGGCTCTCACCTAGCTGGCAGGGCTGGAAGTCACTCGGTGTCATACTTAGCCTCGAGCAGATCCCACTGTCAGGCTCTCACCTAGCTGACAGGGCTGGAAGTCACTCGATGGTATTAGTAGTGGACCCCGAGCAGATCCCGCTGCCAGGCTCTCACCTAGCTGGCAGGGCTGGAAGTCACTCGGTGTCATCCTTGGCCTCGAGCAGATCCCGCTGTCAGACTCTCACCTAGCTGACAGGGCTGGAAGTCACTCGATGGTATTAGTAGTGGACCCCGAGCAGATCCCGCTGCCAGGCTCTCACCTAGCTGGCAGGGCTGGAAGTCACCCGGTGTCATCCTTAGACTCGAGCAGATCCCGCGGTCAGGCTCACCTAGCTGACAGGGCCAGAGGTCACTCGATGGTATCGGCCTTGAAATTGTCAGATGCGGATCAAAGTCTCAGTTCCAGGGAGCAAAGGGGAGAAGGTTCTATCAGGGCGAGCTCGGGCTCGGCAAGCCCAGCTCGACAAGATAAAGAAGGCAAGCCAGGCTGGAGGACTCGGCATGAGCAAGTGTGCGCTCGTCAATCCTGGCTCGGCATTGGCGAGTGGGGCGCGAGCCCGAGCCTCGCCAAAGGAAAGCAAGCCAGACCGGGGCACCTCACCCCCTTTGACCATTAGACTTGGAGAAATTTCCTCCTATTTTCGGGCTCAACCTGGATGGCTCGCGTGCGAGTTATGGTAGCGTGACAAGGGCGGAGAACAACTCGCCCCCGAATCGATTGGGGCTCGGCGAACACTCAAAACGCATCCACTCGCAGGCACGCTCTCATAACCACTCTACTCGCGGAACCACTCTCGGCGAAGTCGCGGGGAGAAGCACTCACATAAATTCAGAGCACAACAAACATAGTAAGGAAAGAAAAGGAAAGGAAATGACACCGGTATGATCAAAAAACTTTTATTATATGCAAAAAGTAATTACATGGGGGGCTCGCCTCGGCGAGTGAACAAAGAAAAAGGAAAAAAGAAAAAAAAGTACAGGCTACCCTCAGGCCTCGCCCCCTCCACCGGACTGGCCTTCGCCGTCACCTGATGGGTCCTGGAAGCTTTCCCGAACATCGCGTTCAGGCTGTCCTCCTTCTCGCTGGGCGGCGTTGCCGGGAACAGGCTCGGCATCAGGTCCCGAGCCGAGATCCTCCCGCACCCCTCCACCATCACCCCAGAATCCTTCATCATCTGGAGGGTGCACTCGGCGGCTTGGATGGAGTTGATCCACAATCTCTCGACGAGGTCGGCCTCGCCAAAGATTCGCAGACTCTTGTAGGGGAGAGTGGGGTCGATGTCATGAGGAGGGAAGAAGATCTCGGCCTGGCGGCGCACCTCGCCGAGCAGGTGCTGGTTCTCCCCCTGCAGCTTTGTGTTCGCGCCCTCCAGCTCGGCAAGGCGTGCGCGCAGCCGGCCGATCTCCTTCCCCTGCTCAACGTTACGAGCCTGGAGCTCCCCTGCAGCGTCGGCATCCGCGGACAGTAGTGCGCGTAGCCGGCCGACCTCCTCCCCAAGCTCAGTGTTGCAAGCCTGAAGCTCGCCCGCCGCCTTGACATCCTGGAAAAGAGTCCATTTAGCGGTAGCGCAAAATTTTCTATGTAAAATAGAGGAGCAGCGCTTGACACTTACCAACCCGCCGGCGGCTTGGGAGAGTAGACCCTCCGCTATGCCGAGCCGCCTCACCTGGTCGGTGACCTTGTCCTTGGCGAGGTCGCGAGCCTGCTCGGCCTTTTCGAGTTGGTGGCTGAGGGCAAAGCTGTAGCGTGCCAGCATGTGATGCAGCTCCAGGGTCCGCAGGTGGGACTGCATGCCCTCATGGCCGAGCTGCCGAACGGTCATCTTCTTATAGGCCTCGGCATCCTCCCGGCCATATAGGTCGATGCCGATGGCATAGGCGTGACCGGTGGCAGGCTCGTGGTCGTGCCAGGAAGGGTACAGGGTGGAGACAGAGACTCGATGAGCGAGCTCGTCCTACTGCAGCATGGGCTCGCCCACCGAATCCTTCCAGCGCGCGCCGAAGTTGAAGAGGGGGTGTTGCTTCGGCGGCGCGCGCTCGCGGGCAGTCCTCTTCGTCGCTGGGGGAGGGGAGATCGCCGCCGTGGAAGAGGGCCCCTCGCCACCTTTCCGGCCCTTGCTGGTTGTCTCCTTCAGCGGGCTCTCCGGCGACGCGTCGGGAGGTGTCTCCGACAAGCTGATATATTTGGGGCTGGGCTGCTGTTGTTGTTGTTGTTGCCCTCGCGGAGCCAGCAGGGCCCTCCGCATCTTCTTTATCTAACGGTGGCCGAATGGCGGGTTCGACGCCGTGTCCTCAGGTCGCCTCTTGCTGGAAGAGGGCTGCGAGAGGGCCGCCTCATCTCGGCAAGCCAAAGCCGCCGCCCTCTCGCAAGCAAGAGGGTCGGTATGGAGCCCCGGATCCGCAAACGACGGGTTCACGAGGATTATCCGATCCCCTGCAGGAAAACACTTAAAAAGGTTAGGAATTCAGAGATGATGTGCCGAGTTCGGCGGGCAGGCGAGCTCGTTAAGATGAGGAGGGAAGCATACCTTCGCCGGGCAGAACGGGGGGAAGCGCGTAGAGGCCCCTCCGCAGGAAGGCGACCTCGAAATCTTTGTGGAGGAAGAATTTGTGGAGTTCGTCGTCGTTGCCGGACACGGCCGGTGGGCGGTACACCTCCTCGCATTTTTGTTGCGGCGAGTAGGGGATGTTGCCGAGATCACCCTTGATGAAGGCGATCTTGGTCATCCAGGTATGGTGCTTGTTCGCGATCTCGCGAACTTTGATCAAGGAGCCGCCAAAGTAGGCGACCCCATCCGGCGTCGCCTTGTAGGAGAAGAGCTTCCTGAACACCGTCAGGTTGAACTCGATCTTCTCCCGCCGGAGGTAGCTCGCGAACGCCACCATCATCGCGATGGCGTTGGAGTTCAGCTGCGCGGGGACGGCCCTGTAGTACTTCAAGATCTGCCGGATCTCCGGCCACAAGGGAAGGCGCAACCCCACCTCGAAGTGCGAGATGGGGAAGGCAAGCTCATCTTCATAAAAGGTGTTGATGGCCTCGCCCGGCCGCGGCCTGCGTGCCTCAAAGCCCGGCGGCATGCGCTCCGCCACGAATTCGGCGAGCTCCTCCTCGCTGGTATTCCCTTCGAAGAAGCAGTACTCCGTGAAGTGCAGCGCGCACTTAGAGCGGCCATCAGCATCTGGGTTGGTCTTGCCCATATTCGCAGGAAAAAAGTACTACGCGAGCAGGGGAAGAAGAGAACACAGAGAGAGAGAAGCAAAGCAATAAAGGCGCAGTATGGGGGGTAGGTGAGAGCTGGGGGGGGTGGGGGCTATTTATAGGAAATAAAATCTGAGGCAGACTGTCCAATCAACACAGCTCTCCGCCGCAGCTCGCCACCCCAGCTCGCTACCCCAGCTCGCCGACTTCCGGCTCATCCCATCCAAGGCTAAGTAAAACATTGCAGCATTTTATTCAACATGATCCAGAATATTCTAAGATTCATTCATTACAGAAATAAAGTTCGGGATTTAAATAAGCAGGGCGCGCAAGCAGGGAGGGCATCAGGATGCAAGTGCCGGTCGGCTCGGCAAGGGAGCCGCTGACTTACCTACCCCGGCCTCGCGACCCCCGCCCCCCAGGCTGCCGCGCACGGAGCAGCTCGCGGATCCTTCCAGAATTCCTCTGCGCAACCGATAGGCCGTCGTCTATCTCGTCCAGGAGCCGGGAGGGGGACATCAGCTCGCCAGCTTGGCCGCGGCACACCTCGTCGGCGAGACGCGCGTAGTCACGCTGGAGCATCTCGTTGACCCCCTGCACCTCGCGCAGCCCACACACCAGCTTCTTGAGGAGCTTGACCTCCCTCCTCGTCAGCTCACCTTGATCCACCTCAGGACCCAGGTAAGAGTCCAGCGAGCTCGGGGAGGGAAGGGGAGAGTAGTGGGCTGCCCGCGAGGATTCCTCGGCAGCCGATTGACTGGGAAGAGCTGTGAAGACAGGTATTAGCAAAAAGAGCAAAAACTTATGAAGCAAGGAGTCGAGCGAGATTAACCTGAAGAGCTCGGCGGTTCAAAAGAGATGCGGGGAGGGATGAACCTCAGATCCTTCCCGCGACCAGGACTGCGTGCCCCCGGCGAGATGAGCTCGAATCCCGGGGTGGGAATGGTCCCCAGATCCTCCCCTGCGGCCGCATCAATTTGGCGAGGAGGGGGGGAGCCCGCTGGAGAATTTGGCCTCTGTGAGCTCATAGGAAGAATCCCAAAGAGAAGCGGCGGATCCCGGGGATGGCTGTCCGGCGCCGAGAATCGCGAGGTGGTGAGCGTGGCCTCGCCTCGCGGCGTGGGGTCTCGCGGCACGATGCGCTCGCCATCTGGTTGACCGTCCAGGTCGTCGCCAACCACGACAACCTCTCTGTCCTTCTCAAGAATGGTTCGGGTAGAAGAGCCGGTCTCGCGAGCCAGGTGGCCCTCAGGTCGTTGAAAATGGGCTCGGCCGCTTCAGGGAATGGCTTTGACTTCTTGGAACTGGGCTCGGCAGGATCGGTTTGGGGAGCTTTCGCGGGGACCGCCGTCAGGGCGGCAACACGAGCCGCGGAGGCCTGGCGGGCTCGGTCTATGCGCTCTTGGATCTCCTTGGGAAGAGGCATCTTGGCAAGGCAGCAGAAGGAATGGCAAGAGCCAGGCAGCTAGGCAGGTGCACATATATATATTTAGCCATAGGTGGCCCCCACCAGAAGATTCCCTCCAACTCGCCAACCAGTGCTCGCCGCACACTCAGGGTTGGATGTTTCTTTTCGAGCTTTGACAAGCTCGAAAAGAGCGGGGATTGTGTACAACCCCGTGTCCGGCGAGCAAGGTCACCAGGGTATAGGCAGATCGGGCTGAGAACAGTAGGCGAGCTCGGCAGTAAAGGGGCGAGTTCGGCAGTAAAGGGGGGCGAGCCCGAGCTCGGCATCCGTCGACCAGAGATCGACGATTGGCGACCCAGAGCTCGGCATTTGCCGAGCGAGACACAACTCGCATCCTCGCAGTGGAGCTCGGTAACAGCAGGCGAGCAGAACATGCCGAGGTGACCAAAGCCCTCCAGCTCGCCTGGATGGTTGAGGTACTTTTTACAGTTTTACCCCCGCTGGTCTGCCCATAGCCCTTCAGAACAGCAGAGTTTGGCTGTTAGCAGACCCAACCAAGGGTTTTCTGGTAATTTCAGGTCAATTATTTTGGTTATTGGCAGTCCGGATTTCAAAAGCTATAAATAGGACCCAAGGGGTACCCCAGAAAGCAGGTTCTTCCCTGTGCTCTCCTGCCCCATTCTTCGAGTGCTTTCTGAAGGTACCTTAGCTCGGCTTCAGGCTAAGGAGGGGAAGCGCTCTGAGATCTTCCGGGTTTGTGGTGGGACCTCCCTGCCGAGCCCTTGGGTCTATTTCACCTTGCCTTCTTTGTTGTTTTTCTTGCAGGAGCGAAGTAGGCTCGAGACCACCCCTTCCCCAAGGGTCGAACTCCACGAGAGACCGGATTCCAGTTTCAACACCTAGGTGGAAGACTGATATCATGGAGTAGCAAGAAGCAAACAAGTGTGGCTATCTCCACAGCAGAATCAGAGTATGTTTCTGCAGGAAGTTGCTGTGCTCAACTTCTGTGGATTCAACATCAACTTCTATGGATACAACACCAGCTGGAAGATTATGGTATTCAAGTAAGTAGAACACCTCTATTTTGTGATTCTACTAGTGCTATTTCTATTGTAAACAATCCTGTCTCCCATAGTAGGACTAAGCACATAGAAATAAAATACCATTTTCTAAGAGAACATGTGGAAAAAGGAGATATTTCACTAGAGTATGTTAATACAGATAATCAGCTGGCTGACATGTATACTAAGCCCTTAGATGAAACCAAATTCAATAAATTCAAAATTTAATTAGGTATGATAAACTTAGAATAAGTTTTCAAAATTGGCTAAGTAAAATGGTGTCGACACACAGAGTTGTCTGTGTCGACATATAGTAGTGGTGTCGACACTTCAGAGAAATGGTGTCGACACATCTAGGAAGTCTGTGTCGACACTTCAGAGAATTAGTGTCGACACATACGGGGTAGGTGTCGACATATCCCAGGTGGTGTCGACACTTATCATTTATACAGAATTAGTCAAGTAAAGTCTCGACTAAGTGTCGAGCATAGCGGTGTCGACACATAAACAAGTGTCGACACATATATTTTGTCGACTATATTTGTGTCGACACATGGTTGTCGAGACATTATAAGTCTGTGTCGACACTTATTAACAGTGTCGACACAATTTAAGTATTTTGACGCGCCCTTTCATCTTCGATTCTAGAAAGGTATAAATAGGTTTTCGCCATTATCTGTCGACACGCTCACCAAAGTTTTGAGACCAAACTTGTGTGTCGACACCTCTCTTCTCTCAATTCAAACTTCTTCAAACCCTAATGGTGCCCAAGCTAGAAGAGAATGTGAATGAAGGATATGAACTTGTGTGACACGAATTTGATGACGTGGAACCCGAGATCAAAGGCGTGATAACCCTAATCGCAGAGACTGGATTAGAATTTCTTGTTTCAGAACCGATCAAGATCTGGAAGAAGGAGGTTCTGGAATTTCTGAATGGAGCAACAATAGATGAATCAGGACTAAAGATTAAGTCAAGAGTTCATAGGGCAAAGGTGAAGGTCTCTCCTAAGAGTCTGAGAAAGTTACTACAACTACCAAGGACAAATGAAGAAAATGATGTTTCTGCTTCTAAGACTAGAGAAGCATTGACATGGTGTGGTTTGGACTCCAACATGAAAATTGGATCTGTGTTCAATAGAAAGGGAATGAACATGCCAGGCAAATTTTTATCTGAAATTGTTGGCGAGGTTATCTTGAGCAAACCTGGAGGACATGATAGAATATCTGCTTATATGTTCAGTCTAATGACAAGAATTATCTTCCAACTTAATACTGATTGGTCTGCAGTATTGTTTGATAAGATAAAAGAGAGTATGAAGAAGCCCAATTTGGGTAGAATACTAAGTCTATACCTAGCTGGTAGTATACCAGAGGTGATGAGTCAAGCAGCTGGATCTAAGATCAACCATATGAGGAAGATGGATATGAGAATCTTCTCTAGGTGGGATAGAGTGTTAACCAAAGAAATGCCAACTCTTGAGAAGGTAACACCCCAAAGGAAGAAGAAGAAGAAGACAGCCCTATGGCTCAAGAATCATCAAGCAGCTCTGAAGAGCATGTAGTGTTCACTCTAGATGAGGAAGAAACTGGAAATGCTGGACAATCTCCAGCAAGACAAGAAGATGCAGAGAGGCAGGGGGAGCTACCACAAGCTAGCCCAATTCACCAGGATTCAATCCAGGGGGAGCCTCTACTTGTGGAAGAGCCAACTCCACTAGAGAGTGAACAAGCTACCCACACAATACTTGAGGTAATCACTGAAATTAATGAATTAGATTTCCCTATTGAGGATGATGTTTTGTCTGATTCATTACCTAATGTTAATCAGCAAACACAAACACATAGCCAACCCCAAGATGTTGTCATGGAGGACACATCTGTTGCTGATCAAGTTGTTGATGAGATAAGAGTTTCTCCACCCCATCCTCAACAAGAATTTACCGTAGAAGAGCTATTCCCAGATCTTCTACAAACAGATTTTGAGAAAGAGAAAGCAGCTGCTGAGGGGGAGAAGGCCCATGTTGAGGGGGAGCATGTGGATATTGTTGAAGAAACTACAAGGAAGGAGACTGAGGTGCCAAAAGATGCTAAAGGGCTACAAAGGACTGAGACGGAGTTACCTTCTAGCCCTAAGGACAGGGTTGATATAGCTAGTACATCTGCATCTGAAGATGAAGAGGCTGCAAGATCCAAGAAGAGGAAATTTCAAGTCTTCAAGAGGAGGAGCCAGACATACAAAAAGGCTTTACAAACTATTGCACCACAGCCTGCCCCATCTACAGATTACAATTCATTGATGGTGGGAATGCAGATTAAGCTGGATGAGCAAAGGCAAGCTCTGGAAAAGTATATGGATGAGGGGCATAAGTCACTACAATTTGATCTGGCCCAAGACATCAAGTCAATCAGATTTGAAATGAATCTGAACAAGAAAGAAATGACTGACTGCTTCCATAAGGGAGGAAATGCAGTAGTCTATCTGGCCACTCATCAGGAGAAGATCAAAGCACAAGTGGATGATATTGCAGTGAAGCAAGGCTATGTCCTGGAGAATCAGCTGAGAATGAATGATAATTTAACAGCTTCTCATAATGCAATAGTCACAGAAATGACGAATATAGCTACTGGTCAGACTGCAGCCATGACTACAGCCAAGGCAGAATTTGATAAAGCATTACAAGAAGGTATAACTGATGTTACTTCTGCACTTCAGGATTCCCAGAAGTTAATAACTAAAAGGCTCCAAAGGTTGAAACCTTTCTACAAAGATGGAGTAAATTACCTAAATGCACAAATCAGATTTCAGAAAGATGATCTGAGGGATCACATTGAAAGAGAAGTCATAAAGGGAGAGAGGGTGTTAGTCAAAGACAGCTCTGATCATGCAAAGTGGATTTCAAATTCCATCAGAGCCACCCTTGGATATCCTCCATTATGTGATGATGACAATGTTACAGAGTCTGGGATTAATCCTGCATATCTTTTAGGGGAGCAAGCTGAAGTGGCTCAAGTAATATACCCTCCACCAGACTTTGATATGATACATCAAGACATACAATCAATGTATAGCCCTCCTGAGGGAATTCAGAAGGTCATCATAGAGAAAGTGGTTTAGCCAGTGCCAAAGGCTATACTGAAAGAACAAGAGGCTTTGCAGAAAGAACAAGAAGCCCAATTGTCTAAAAAGAGATTCAGGGAGCAAGCTGAATTGAGGCCTGATTTTGAACAGTGGAGCCCCACCTCCAGGAATATCATTTTGACTGCTTGGAAAGCTGCCAAGGACAATATCTAGGATAGAAACAAGTGGTATTCTGAACTGGAGTGGAGGAAGCATGAGACCAGGAAAGAGGCAATTGTGCAATATAGAAGAAAGGCTAAGATGGGAAAGCTACCTCCTACTGCCCAGGAGCCTAGCAAGTACTTTCCAAAGCCTTTTCATTACTTTCAAAGGAAAAAGATCAAAGCTAAAGAATTGAAAAAGAAGGATCTTAAAGGAAAGAAGCATGCTGCTGCTGAAGATGCTGAAGCCCCAGTCCAAGCAAAGATACAATCAGGAAAGGGCATTGTGATCAAGGAGCCTGAGCAGCAATAGGATAGAATTTTTTTTAGTTTACAGTTGTAATCATTTGATTTTAAACTCTCTGTAAACTTTTGAATAATGAATATGTTAAAGTTGTTAGAACTATGTGATATATGTTAAATCTATTACATTAATGTTCTGAGAAATTTGTGTATACATGTTTTGTTTATACATGTTTATGTACTTACCCTGTCATTTAATATTGTTTTACATCATACTGTGAATTTGTTATGTATGGTGTATATCATTGACTAAGGGTTATGACTTCTCCAAATAGGGGCAGATTGTTGGGTACATTGGAAAATATGTACCTGATTTGAAGAAGCATCACCCTACTCAATGATATACATCAAAATGTATTTGATGTATTTTGAGTTACCTTGTGTAGGTTAAGTAATTGCAGGGAAAGCTGAAAAGTTTCTAAGTCCATGTGTCGACACCTAGAAGAAAAGTGTCGACACTTAAGAAGACTTGTGTCAACACCCAGAGAAGTAGTGTCGACACTTGGAGTAATTGTGTCGACACCAGGGATGCAGAGTCGACACCAGAAGGAAAGTGTCGACACATACAGGTTGTGTCGACACTCAATGAAGAAATGTCCAGAGAAGCTGTGTCGACACTTAGAAGTAGTGTCGACACCCAGAGGAACTTTGTCGACATCAAAGGTGTCGACACTTGGAGGCTGTGTCGACACTCAGCAAAAGTTCAACAAAGCTCAAGTACAAGTGTCGACACTAGGAGTCTGTGTCGACACTCAGCAAACTTCAACAGAGTTTAAGTACAAGTGTCGACATAATGAAGAATGTGTCGACACACAGCAAAAGTCTCAACACATGAAGAAAGTGTCGACACTAAGAAGATGTGTCGACACTCAGCAAATTTCAATGAAGTCTAAGTACAAGTGTCGACACTAAGAAGATGTGTCGACACTCAGCAAGTATCAACACAGAAGGCAAGTGTCGACACTAAGAAAATGTGTCGACACTCAGCGAGTATCAACACAAGAAGATGTGTCGGCACAAAGGAGTTGTGGCGACACTTACAAGAATTCAACTAAGTACTAAAGAACAAGGAGTTGTGTCGACACACAATATCAGTGTTGACACATGTTGAAGAAGCAGTGTCGAGAAACAGATTCTACAACACAAGGAGTTGTGTCGACACCATGAACGCTAGTGTCGACACTTAGTTTACTTGTGTCGACACTTGGTCTATAAGTGTCGACACTTATAGACTGACTGTCTCGACACTTTCAGACAGTTACAGAAAATTCAAGAAGTGACTGGATGACTTGACAGCTGCCATTCCAGCCAGTCTACTGCAACTGTCAGAGATGTCAGAAAGTTGTTAGGAACCGGATCAGCCGGTCACCATGAAGGAAGCCTATATAAAGGCTTATTCTGTCAACAGAAGAAGATGATCAACAACAATCAAAGAAGAGTTGGAAGCAATTCATTGAAGAATCAATTCAAGTGAAGATCTAAGAAGTTGGAGAGAGAGAGCTCCTTCTAAGAAGACAGCTGTTGAACCAGGCTGTGAAGAAAAGTTTCAGATTGAGATCTGAATCTTAAGTTGCAGTGATTGAAGATCAGCTGCATAGAGAATCAACCCTACTGTGTTCTAAATTTAAGAAGCTTTGAAGGAAGCCAAGGGAGGTTGATCTCAGCAAAGTTCTTCCAAGAACTCATCAAGAAACTTGTCAACTCTTCTCTCTTATTCTGAGTTGTAGGTATATACTTTGTAATTTTAATTTCTTGTAGGATCCTTAGGGATCTGAGTTGTAAGCCTAAAATTATAAAGGCTGAGTGGTAGGGCCTGTGTGCCTGAGTGTAGGAGATCCATTTCTTTGATTGTAGGCCTTGTTGAAGGCTGAGTGTAGGCCTTGTTGAAGGCTGAGTGTAGGTCTCTGTGAAGACTGAGTGCTAGGGCCTTGGGCCTGAGTTGTAGGAACCTAGTTGGGGTTCTGAGTGTAAGATCTGAGGATCTGAGGAATAGTGGAGGAGTTTGGCCGAATCTAGTACACTACTAGATAGGCGAAGGGGGAAAGTGGATGTACCCAGACCTTGGGGAACCACTATAAAATTGTGTGTACTCTGTGTGTGAATGATTCTGTGGTTGCTGTGTTATGTTCTGTGAAATCTGTGATATAATCTGCGTAAAAGTTTAAAAAGATTAAGTCACCTATTCACCCCCCTCTAGGTGATTAGGTACAATTTCTTTCACCCGCTCTCGTGAGTATGCAGTGAGTGTGAGGTGTTCCTTTGGGTGGACATGAATAGTCCTCCTAGTTTTGCATGTAGAGTCCGGAATCAAAGTACAGACATAGGCATGGTGTGTGAAGCCTACCCAAAAATATTGGTCTGGATCCGTGATGTTTCATTATGCATGAATAGCCGGAGAAGACTCCATGACAATGGTCATTTTTGGGTTTTCAATGTGGTAGATTGTAATAAAGAGCCTTGGGGACTAACCCCAAGGTGCATCCGGAAAACTGGGCAGATGCGTGGTTCTGCCATCTTAGTGGCCTGAGAGCCAACTTGTACATAACTGGGTTATACAATATTGTGTGATCGATACTCGGGCTTCGGGGAAGCTTGACCCGCGCCGATGACTTAAATTGACGTGGCGATGTGAGCAATGGGTTGAGTGGAACCGTTCCCACTCTATGAGGTTCGGTTTAAGGGGCCTACCGATGGCATAGAGGGCGGGTCTTAGGCTTCGGCCGGAAAGACTCAAATGCTCATGATGTTGCCGTCCTAGGGGCGGTGGTGGACCGGGTTCACCGAGAATGTTCCCTGAGAGCACGGGGTGTGTGGTCGTGCGTGCCTATGCCTGTGGTGAAGTGTGCTTAAATTGTACTTTCACTATCTTGTTTTGTTATACTAATAAAATGCAGGGAAGGAGCACCACCACCCCGTTTTAGGGGTGGGGTCGTTATAATTTGGTCAGCCTTAGCTGACCGTTGCTTTTGTTTGCCACCGCTGCGGTGGAATGTTGATTGTAGGTGCTGCGGAGCCTAGTGGCAAGTAGCGGGCTGAAGCCCTGGTTGCTGTGCAGGCCCTTGAAGGCCAAAAGTTAATGTTTACTTTTATTCTCATGTGTGGTCGGCCTGTGTGCCGATGTTTGGAAGTCATTTATTATTTAAAGTAAACTCTTGTAAGGCCATAAGGCCAAGTACTTTGTACGCTAATTCCTGATGTGGGTTTTAGTGGACATTCATGTTGTTGCTTGGGTTCTTATAACTGTTTTAAAAAGCTTCCACTAGAATGCTCTAAGTTAGGACGTGTGTTCCTTGGCAGTAATTTGGTATTAATGCGTAACTCCACTAGCGGTCCGTGGTATATGTCGTGGGGCCCCGGCCGGACCTTCTGTTATTTCCCATGTGACGGATGGTTGTGTTACAGCTCCCCCATGCTTGCACTTTGGAACTTCTTGAAATGTCTTCTTTGGACTTAATGATGGATTCAGTAGCATTGGATCAGGCGATCGCAGAAGCTTTAGCTTGTCGGAGCCGTTTGGGGCAAAAAGTGTAAAATAAAGAAAATAGAAAAATAATTTGGGTTGCCTCCCAAGAGCGCCATTTGTTTAAAACGTCATTGAGCTCGACGCAACAAAATAATATTGTACAAAAGATTATTGTCTAAAATAATATTTAAAGTTTTTAACAAAAATAAATAGTCTTAAGTTAGTTAAAGTTCGTGTAGAAGCAACTTAACATTGTTCGGGCTAACATCATCATCACCAGAAAAATAGAGTTTAAAACGCTGCCCATTCACTTTGAAGTTACACTTATCAGGGTGTGAAATTAACACAGTGTCATACGGGAAAACTTCTTTAACAGAAAATGGTCTAAACCATCATGACTTTAGTTTGCCAGGAAATAAACGTAAACGTGAATTATATAAAAGAACTTGTTCGCCCGGTTTGAAGGTTTTTGGGTGCCTTAAGTGTTTGTCGTGAAAATGTTCCGCCCGCTCTTTATAAATTTTGTTATTTTTGCATGCGTAAGAGCGCCACTCATCGAGTTCATTAAGTTGAAATTTTCGAAAATCGCCGACAGAGTAGGGATCAAAATTTAAAAACCTTAAGGCCCAAAAAGCACGGTGTTCTAATTCTTCGGGAAAATGACACGATTTTTCATAAACCAACCGATACGGCGTACATCTGATGGTGGTTTTGTACGCTGTTCAGTAGGTCCATAGAGCATAGTCTAATTTGGTTGACCAGTCTTTTGTAGAAGTGGAGACAGTCTTTTCTAAAATATGTTTTATCTCTCTGTTCACTACTTCGACTTGCCCGTTAGAATCGGGATGGTAGACAATTGAAAGCTTATGCGTAATGCCAAATTTTATAAGAGTATTAGAAAACTGCGCGTTATAGAAATATGAACCCCTATCACTAACGATGGCTCGTGGAATACCGAATCGAGAAAATAATTTTTTTAAGAAGGTAATTACTACTCGGGAGTCGTTAGTAGGAAGAACTTGAGCCTCCGTCCATCGTGAAACGTAATCTACAACAACTAAGATGTATTTGTTCCCGAAGCTATAAGGAAGGGGGCCAACAAAGTCAATTCCCCAGAGTTCGAAAACTTCACACTCGAGGAAATAATTTTGCGGCATTTCATTTTTATTGCAAATATTGCTCGAACGTTGGCAACTATCACACCTACTCACAAAAGTTCGCGCATTTTTAAAGAGGCTAGGGCAGTAAAAACCTGCGCAAAGCACTTTTTGAGCGGTGCGAGCAGCTTGATAGTGACCACCAGTTAGTCCATCGTGTATGTGTTTTAGAATATCTTGCCCTTCTTCAAAAGAAACACATCTCCTTATCACCTAGTTCGCACAGACTCGGAAAAGATGTGGATCCTCCCAAAAATAGTTCTTCAACTCAGAAAAGAATTTCTTCTTTTGCTGAGAGGAGAACTCCTTCAGGAGGACACGGTCCACTAAATAGTTTGCAATGTTTGCAAACCAGGGTGAAGGAGAAGTGTAAATAGAAAATAGCTTTTCATCAGGGAAGAAATCATTAAACATTTTTTCATCTAAATTTTCTATATACGGATTATCTAGGAGAGAGAGATGATCGACAACCAAATTCTCGACCCCCTCTTATCGCAAATTTCTAAATCAAACTCCTGGAGGAGTAAGATCCAGCATATCAGGCACGACATAGAATCCGTCTTAGCATGTAAGTACTTAAGGGTCGAGTTGTCCGTGATGTAACACCTCCATCCGTCGTATGGCATATAACAGAAGGTCCAGCTGGAACCCGACGCCATATACCACGGACAGTCGGAAGGGTTACTTAAGAATATCAAAACATTTGAAGTACGACTACTCACCCTAACATAGAGCATTCTAGCGGAAGCTTTTAAACAGTTGGAAAGAACCCATAATTGAAATATCAACTATCATGAATGTCCACAACTACCACATGAATGAAATCGCAAATACACTAAAAGTATTTGGCCTTATGGCCTTACAAGAGTTCACTTAATAAAATATTGTTTTCCATACATCGGCTCGCAGGGCAGCCACACATGATAGAAATAAAATACAACTATTATCTTTGGCCTTCGAGGGCCAGCTCAGCAATATGGGCTTCAACCCGCTATTTGGTACTCGACTCCGCAACACCTGCAAGCAACATTCCACCACATGGTGGCAAACAAAGCAACGATCAGCCAAAGCTGACCAAATTATAATGACCCCGCCCCTTACTCGGGACGGCGGTGCTCCTTCCATGCATTTCATTAGCCCAGCTAAACAATAGAGTACAAACATACTTCGCCACAGGTGTAGGCACGCACGGCCAAACACCCCGTACATTCAGGGCACATTATCGGTGAATCCTGTCAATTCAATGGCTTCACCACCATACCCAGGATGGCAACAACGTGAGCATTTTAGCCTTTTTGACCACTGTCTAAGGCTCCCGACTATGCCAACGACCAGTCCCTCTTTGGGTCTCTCACACCGAACCACATAGCCCAGGTCTGATTCCACTTGCCCGTTGCTCACAACACCTAGTCACCTTAAGACGTACACATGAGCCAAGCTTCTCTCGGATCCCAAATCATTTCCAAACAACACATAACCCAGTTATGTTCAAGGCCAGCTCCCGGACCACCAAGTTAGCAGAATTACGTTTTCGCTCAGTTTTCCGGGTGCACCTTGGAGTTAATCCCCAAGGATCCCTGCTCAATATACCATGTAGAAACCCGAAAACACAAAGCACGGAGTCTTCTCCGACAATTCATATAAAATGCAACATCAGCGATCCAGACCAACACGTCCGGGTAGGCTTCACACACAATGCCTATGTCCGTACTTCGATTCCAGACTCTATATGCAACACAAGGGGGACTATTCCTGTCAACCCGAAGGAACACCACACAGTCACCGCACACTCGCGGGAGCGGGTTTCCTTATGCAAAAGAAGGAGAGCTTCTCATGCTCAAGTAGAGAATCGTTACCCTTATAGTACGTTTTTGCACCATGGAAAAACTATACGGACAGAAGGGTTCGTAATGGAATTTCCTCCGCGGATCTGCTCTCAGTTCTCGAATCGGTGCTCCGATGCTCCGCCGGCAGCCGGAATCCGACCTTTTCCTTCCTCCTCTCTCCAACTCCTTAGAAAGAGAATGGTAAAGAGAAAATGAGGAGTTAAACCTCCATTCCCGGCCTTATCAGAGCAGGAACACATCTGGGCAATCAGATCTTACTTAAAGAAAACAAATGGCTCAGATCCGCACAAAAATCCTCAAACCTGGGCCGAACACGACCTCGCACATGGCCATGTCCCAGGCCGTGTGCCTCGATCCAGACATGATCATCGAGCACAGAAAAGGACACGGGTCAAGACACGCCCGTGTCTCAATCTTACACGCCCATGTCGTATACTGACATGCTCGTGTCCTAGGGGCGTGTTAACAGTAACCGCCATGCCAATCGACACGACCCTTAGGAACACGGGTGGTGACACGGGTATGGACACGCCCGTGTCAGTTGACACGCCCGTGTCGCTCTACCGTGTTTCCTACCGTGTCCTTCTCTAGACGCAGTCGACCAACACAGAGAACCACACGGCCTTGGACACGCCCATGTCCCAGGCCGTGTACCCCTATAAAGATACCAAAATATTCTCTTGGACACGACCAGCTCGATCACGATTTTCGGGGCGTTAGAAATCTCCCCCACTTAAAGAATTTCGTCCCGAAATTATGAAAAAGGTACACAAAGTTTATACGTTACCTGAGGGGAATAACTCGGGGTATTCGTCCATCATAGTCTGCTCTCGCTCCCAAGAAAGCTCCTCACGCCCGCATTTATCCCAACAGACTTTAACCATTTGGATTTCCTTGTTGCAGATTCGTTTAACCTCAAAGTCTTCAATGCATGCTGGCTTGACCTTTGTCGTCAACTCGTATTCAACCGGTACTTGATCGACCGCCACGATCTGCGAAGGCTCTTGCACCGCCTTTCGCAACACCGACACGTGGAACACATCATGTAGCCCACTCAACTCCACTAATAGCTTCAATAGATACGCTGCTTCGCCAACACTCTACAGGGCCAAATACACCCTTAAATGGCTTTGTTTTCAAATACACCCAGTCGCCAACACCGAACTCCACATTCCTATGTTTGGCGTTGTAGTATTTTGCCTGCCTGTCCTGAGCGATCTTCCACCTTTCTTGAACTGTACGTAGCATTGAAGTGGCGTCTTCCACTGTCTGATGTTTGTATAGCTTCGATTCGCCTGTCTCCAACCAAGACAACGTCGTGTGATACTTTCTCCCATACAAGGCCTTTAAAGGCGCCATTCTAATACTCTCTTGATAACTGTTGTTATATGCAAACTCCACCATGTACATGTGATCTTCCAATTGCTTTCCGAAATCCTAGATGCACATACGAAGCATGTCCTCCATCGTCCGGTTGACCCTCTCGGTCTGACCATCCGTCTGTGGTTGAAAGGCGGTGCTGAACCTTAACTTAGTTCCCAACAAACTATGCACCAGCCTCCAGTCATTCGATGTGAAGCATCCATCTCGATCACTAACAATACTGCGGGGCACACCATGTCAACCTATCCACGATCACCCAGATAGCGTCGTTTCCCCTTTGCGACTTTGGCAAACCATGCACAAAATCCATAAAAATGTCATCGAATTTCCACTCCGGAATAGGCAAGGACATCAGGAAACCTCCTAGTTTATGACACTCTGCTTTCACCAAGGCACACGTCTGGCACTTGGCCACAAAAAGTGCTACATCCTTCTTTAGTCTTGGCCACCAGAACAACTTCTTCATGTCTTTATACATCTTCATGCACCCCGGGTGGATTGAGTACTTGGTATGATGAGTCTCGTACATCAACTCCTCCCAAAGATTACCCGCACTAGGAATGTATAGGCGACCGTCCCTCTTTAGCAGTCCATCCTCAACAACAAATTGGGAATTTAACCCATCCAAAGATTCATCTAAGATCTGCTTCATGCTGCTATCCTGAACCAATTCCCTCCGAACTCTATCAGCTAGGTCATATTGTACCTCTGTCCAATACAATTTCACCTCATCATTAGATTGCTTATCGACGCAGGTTATCTCCAATGCCTCCAATTCACGGACCAATCTCTCATCATGTACCGACAACCAGCTGGCTCGTGCAGGAACCCTGCGACTCAACACATCTGCCACTGCATTTCCTTTCCCAGGCACATAATGTATCTCGAAGTTGTAGTCCCCTAGGAAATCCATCCACCTCCGCTGCCTCATGTTCAGATACTTCTGATCTAACAGGTACTCAGACTCTTATGATCGGTGTAGATATCGACTTTCACACCGTAAAGATAGTGACTCCACAGCCTTAGAGCAAATATCACGACAGCTAACTCTAAGTCATGAACCTGATAATTCCACTCATGAACCTTCAATTGTCTTGAACCATAGTCTATCACACTCCCATGCTGTAGCAGAACACAACCCAAACCACTGCCCGAAGCATCACTATAAATTTCAAACCCTTCAGTCCCACTTGGAGAACATAAAATAGGCGCCATGGTCAACCACCTCTTCAACTCTTCAAAAGCCTGCTCGCACTCTAGCGACCACACAAACTTTTGATCCTTCCTTGTCAACGTCGTGAGTGGTAGCGCTATCCGCGAGAAGTTCTCTACGAAGCGTCTGTAGTAGCCGGCAAACCACAGAAAGCTCCAGACTTCTGCCACTGAAGTCAATATAGGCCACTCCCGTATCGCCACTATCTTCGTCGGATCCACCGCTATCCCTTCTCCACTAACAACATGACCAAGGAATGCTACCGATGATAACCAAAACTCACACTTGGAGAACTTAGCATACAACTGATTCCTTCTCAACGTCTCCAACACCATATGCAGATGCTTGTAGTGATCATCCTCACACTACAAGTACACCAAGATATCGTCGATAAATACTATCATGAAACAATCCAGGTACTCTCGGAACGTCCTGTTCATCAGATCCATAAACACGGATGGCGCATTGGTCAACCCAAATGGCATGACCGTGAACTCTTAGTGCCCAAACCGCGTGCTGAACGCTGTCTTTGGGATTTCGCTTTCCCTTATTCTCAATTGGTAGTAACCAGATTTCAAATCTAACTTCGAATATACAGTAGACCGAACCAACTGATAAAATAGATCGTCAATCCTTGAGATTGGATGCTTATTCTTCTCCGTAGGCTTGTTCAACTCCCGATAGTCAATACAGAGTCGCAAGCTCCCATACTTCTTCTTAACGAAAAGGACCGGCGCGCTCCAAGGCGACGAACTTGGTCGCACATACCCTTGCTCCAAAAACTCTTGCAGTTGCACCTTCAAATCTGCCATCTCTCTTGGTGCTATCCAGTACGGAGAGCGTGACACCAGTTTGTCACCCGACACCAGCTCAATAGTAAAATCAATATCCCGCTGAGGAGGGGCTCCTGGGAGATCATCCAGAAACACATCAGGATACTCAGACACAACTGGAATACTGCTCAGACTTGGCTTAGGTGTTGAAGCCTGCACTAATGTGACAAACAGCTCTACCCCAAACCGAACTACCTTGTTCACCTGAAGGGACGACATAAAAACCTTACCCGACCCCTTCATGCCCGCAAACATAGTCTCCCGATCAGGTTTTGGTCCCAACTTATCCTCCTTTCGGTTGCAATCAATGAATGCTCGCTGCTCCGATAGCCAGTCCATCCCAAAGATTACGTTGTACTCTGCTAATGACAGTACTAACTCTTGCAAGTCAAACTCCTGATCCCCAATCCGAATCTTAACCACACAGACTCTATCCGCACGCATTGAGCACCCATTGGGAAACAACACATCCAACTTGTCTTTAGACATCGAGGAAGGGACTCCGATGTGCGATATGAATCATTCGGACAAGAAGGAATGCGAAGCTCCCGTATCAAACAGGGCTCTCGCCGGAAAATCAAAAATCAACACGAAGCCTAGCACCAACAATTGTAAGCTAACATATAAAAAAGTAACAACTACATAAAGTTAAACTGCTATAATTTAACTCATACCTGTCAGCACGTCAGGTTGTTTTATGGCCTCTTGCAGACCAAGGTTATAAACTCTAGGCTGGGCTGGAGCATGGTGGGACGTGGTTGACTCCACCGCCTTCCCTTTCTCTTCATATGTTGCTCCAGGTTTCCTCTCGGACTTTGCACGTCCGCTCCAATACTCACGAGCAAAATGCCCCATCTTTCAGCAGTTATAGAACGCACCTGGGAATCGACTTGTGGTTGCCCCCACCACACCAGATGAAGGGGCTGAGATCAAAGTCTTCGGCTTCTTGTTCCATCTGTGGAAACCCGACTTTCAATTTGGCACTTTGAACTCTGACTTATTTTCCCCTGGGTCCTTCTCTTGCACTTTCTTCACTACCTTTTTCAACGACCAGGCGGAATTGACCAAGGCTAGGAAGCCCTGTGCCTTAGTCCCAGCAAAGAGTAGCTGTAGGTCACCACGTAGACCCTCATAAAATCGGTTGGTCATCCGATCCTCTTCAGTAAACATAGCACCAACATAACGACCCAACCGCATAAACTCGTGGAGATACTCATCCACGCTTCTACCTCCTTGAGTCAAACCAAGGTACTGATTCTCCATCTCAAGCTTCTTAGCAGAGGGTAGATATCTGGCCAAGAACAACCTTGAGAATTCCTCCATAGGCACATACGCAAGTTGCCTTCCCACTAAGAGGTGAACCTCCAACTCGTCCCACCACAGCCTCGCCTCACCATCCAAAAGGAAGGTAGCTATGGTGGTCTTCTGCCACTCAACAGTTTCTGTGGCCGTCAAGACCCTCTTAATCGAAGAGAGCCAATCCTCAGCTTGAGTTGGCGTTCCAATCCTGTCGAACCTCGGAGGATTAAAGCTCATTACATGCTTGAGCTGCTTCTCCGTAGCTCTCCTAGGTGCTACCTTATCAACTGCCACACGCTCTACCACTCCCGGCTCTGCTGCCCTAATCGGTTCTTGCTCATTAACAGGTGGTGCATGGTGCATTTGCCTTGCAGGTTGGACATTTATCATAGCAAAGACTGCTTCAGCAACCAATCTGATGGTTTCCGCTGAAGGAGGTATTGTAGGCACGTCCCTCGGTGCACTACTTTCCGCGAACTGCGGGCATTCTGATTGCTCAGCACCGCTCCTAGCTGCCTATAATAGCAAAAACCCTTGATTAGACGATAAACAGATTGCTAAAAACAATCATTGGAACACTCAGATTCCTCAAAACAAGTATATTTTTCATTCCTAAGTGGACATTCATGGGTTCTTCTTCATGTTATAACGATGACGCACACATGTGCTCACCACCCTTAAAAGAATTCGTCCACGAATTCATTTAAGTTGACCGAAACCAGAAGTCTGATAAAAAATTGTAACACCCCCATCCGTTATATGATATATAACAGAAGGTCCAGCTCGAACCCGACGCCATATACCATGGACAGTCAGAAGGGTTACTTAAGAATATCAAAACATTTCAACTACGACTACTCGCCCTAACATAGAGCATTCTAGCGGAAGCTTTTAAACAGTTGGAAAGAACCCATAATTGAAATATCAACTATCATGAATGTCCACAACTGCCACAGGAATGAAATAGCAAATACACTGAAAGTATTTGGCCTTATGGCCTTACAAGAGTTCACTTAATAAAATAGTGTTTTCCATACATCGGCTCGCAGGCCGGCCACACATGATGGAAATAAAATACAACTATTCGCTTTGGCCTTCGAGGGACAGCTCAGCAATATGGGCTTCAGCCCGATATTTGGTACTCGGCTCTGCAGCACCTGCAAGCAACATTCCACCGCACGGTGGCAAACAAAGCAACGGACAACCAAAGCTGACCAAGTTATAACGACCCCGCCCCTTACTCGGGATGACGGTGCTCCTTCCCTGCATTTCATTAGCCCAGCTAAACAATAGAGTACAAACATACTTCACCACATATGTAGGCTCACACGGCCAAACACCCCGCACACTCAGGGCACATTATCGGTGAATCCTGTCAATTCAGTGGCTTCACCACCATAACCAGGATGGCAACAACATGAGCATTTTAGCCTTTCTGACCACTGTCTAAGGATCCCGGCTATGCCAACGGCCAGTCCCTGTTTGGGTCTCTCGCACCGAACCACATAGCCCAGGTCCGATTCCACTTGCCTGTTGCTCATACCACGTAGTCACCTTAAGACATACGCACGAGCCAAGCTTCTCTCGGATCCCAAATCATTTCCAAACAACACATAACCCAGTTATGTTCAAGGCTGGCTCCCGGGCCGCCAAGTTAGCAAAATTACATTTCCTCTCAGTTTTCTGGGTGCGTCTTGGAGTTAATCCCCAAAGATCGCTGCTACAATCTACCGTGTAGAAACCCGTAAACACAAAGCACAGAGTCTTCTCCGGCAATTCATAAAAATGCAACATCACCGATCCATACCAACACGTCCGGGTAGGCTTCACACACAATGCCTATTTCCGTACTTCGATTCCGGACTATATATGAAACATAGGGGGGACTATTCCTGTCAACCCCAAGGAACACCGCACACTCAATGCACACTCGCATGAGCGTGTTTCCTTATGCAAAAGAAGGAGAGCTTCACATGCTCAAGTAGAGAATCATTACCCTTGTAGTACACTTTTGCGCCATGGAAAAACTATACGAACAGAAGGCTTCGCAATGGAATTTCCTCCGCAGATCCGCTCTCAGTTCTCGAATCGGTGCTCCAATGCTCCGTCGGAGGCCGGAATCCCTCCCTTTCCTTCCTCCTCTCTCCAACTCCTTAGAAAGAGAATGGTAAAGAGCAAATGAGGAATTAAACCTCCATTCCCGGCCTTATCAGTGCAGGAACACATCTGGGCCATCAGATCTTACTCAAATAAAAAGAACAGATCAGATCAGCACAAAAATCCTCAAACCTGGGCCGAGCACGGCCTCACACACGGTAGTATCCCCGGCTGTGTGCCTCGATCAAGTCACGATGGTCGAGCACAAAAAAGGACACGGGTCAAGACATGCCCGTGTCTCAATCTGACACGCCTGTGTCGGGTACTGACATGCCCGTGTCCTATGGGCGTGTTATCAGTAACCGCCACGCCATACGACATGACCCTTGGGAACACGGGTGGTGACATGGGTATGGACACGCCCGTGTTAGTTGACACGCCCGTGTCACTCTGCCGTGTTTCCTGTCGTGTCCTTCTCTGGACGCAGCCGGCCAACACAGAGAACCACACGGCCTTGGACACGCCCGTGTCCTAGGCCGTGTACCCCTATACAAACACCAAAATATTCTCTTGGACATGAGTAGCTCGACCACGATTTTCGGGGCGTTACACGTGAAAACTATAATTTTTGAAAGCGTAATATAAGGCCGAAATTTATCGAAGGCAAAGACAATAGCTAGGAGCTCCTTCTCCATCGAGGTGCAGTCTTCTTATGCAGATGTAAGTGTTTTACTTGCGTAATAAATGGGGCGGATGGTTTTAGATATCCGTTGACCTAATACGGCTCCCACCTCGAAACTACTCGCACCGCACATGATCTCAAAGGGAAGATCATACACTGGAGCTATCATAATTGGTGCATTAATTAATTTATCTTTAATTATTTTAAATGCGGATAGACAAAGGTCATCAAAAATAAATGGGGCGTATTTTTCTAAGAATTGAGTTAGTGGTTTGGTGATTTTGGAGAAGGCCTTTATGAAACGGCGGTAAAAGCCAGCATGACCTAGGAACCTTCTTATAGCTTTAACATTCATAGGTGGCAGCAGCTTTTCAATGTCGTATATCTTAACGATATCTACTTCAATCCCTCAGGCAGAAATCTTATGTCCTAATACTAACCCCTCCCTCACCATAAAATGACATTTTTCCCAACTTAGGGTGAGGTTAGTTTTTTCGCATCTTTCTTAGACTTTTTCTAATTTTTCTAAGCAACTATCGAAGGCATCGCCGAAAATGGAGAAATCATCCATAAATACCTCCATAATACTTTCTACGTACTTGTCAAAAATAGCTAGCATGCATCTTTGGAATGTAGCTGGCACATTACACAACCCAAATGGCATTCTTTGGTAAGCGAAGTGTCCGAAAGGGCAAGTAAACGTTGTTTTCTCCTGGTCTTCGGGTGAGATGTGGATTTGAAAATAGCCAGAGAGTCCATCGCGAAAACAGTAAAAGCTATGGTCGGAAAGACGCTCTAAGATTTGATCGATGAATGGCAAGGGAAAATGGTCCTTGCGGGTGGCGTCATTTAACTTACGATAATCTATACACATGCGCCACCCGTCACCGTCCGTGTCGGGATTAAATCATTATTTTCATTAACTACTACTGTGATCCCTCCTTTTTTTCGACACTACCTGAACTGGACTAACCCATTTACTATCTGCTATTGGTTAGATAATTCCTGTATCTAAGAGTTTCATTATCTCACCTTTTACGACTTCTTTCAAGTTCGGATTTATACGACACTGAGATTGGATGGAGTTACGTGAATTATCTTCCATTAAGATTTTGTGGGTGCAGAAAGATGGGCTTATCCCCTTAATATCAGATATTTATCAGGCAATGGCTCGGCATTGTTTCCATAAAACTAGAAGGAGTTTGTCATTTTGTAATTCAGTTAGGTAGGCCGAAACTATCACTGGCAGTTTGGAATCTTTTTCTAGGAAAGCATACTTGAGATGTTCAGGTAGTTCATTTAATTCTAGGGTAGGGGGTTCTTCATAAGATGTTTTTGAAGTTCTTTCTTTTTCAAAAATAATATCTTCGTAGACTTTTAACATATATGAAAAATTAGAAGTGGGTGAATCAATGGCCATGGCGATTTCTTACAGACTTTCAGTTGGAAAAATTGTAGAAGAACAAAAATCAGAAAATTCATCTTCAGAAATGTTGTAGGAAGATTCATCAATTAAGGTATCTAAGAAGAAATAGGAGTCGTCATTCTCCAAGGTATTTTTCATCGAAGGTGTGATAGAGAAGGTCCCTTCAACGTCGCCTACTCATAGGAAGAGCTTGCCATTGCTTATGTCAATGATACCTCAGGAGGTGGCAAGGAAGGGTCGGCCAAGGATCAGGGGAACCTCGACGTCTTCCTCGATGTCCAATATGACGAAAACCACCGGGAAGATGAATTTGTCGACTTTGACTAGAACATCCTCCACTAATCCTAACGGGTACTTAACAGATCTATCAATGAACTAGATACTCATACGCGTGGGGTTGAGGCTACCAATTCCTAATTTCTTAAATAATGAGAAGGGCATTAGGTTGTGAAAGTCCACCTAGTGTCAGCTATGTGCACCTATGGGGGGGGGGGAATAGGTGACGAGTAGCGCTTTTGCGGAATTTACGAACGTACCTGCACAATAAAAATAAAAAGCACAGCACACAGAATACACAGGCAATTTATAGTGGTTCCCCGACTTGGGTACATCCACTTTCCCCCTTCGACCTATCTCCCCAACAAGGGACGACTCGGTCACTTCTCCAACGGGATTGAAATCCAATCCCTGCACTACCGGAAGGAACCCTTCCACACGTGAGAGTCAACACTCCCACAAAACGGGTTGCACCCAACCCTTACAACACGGAACAAACGTTCCTTTACAACAAAAGTAAATATAGAATGTACACGAGATACAAACTTCGTTTGGAGACTACGGTGTTCCTCTTCGTTCGACGACGTGTTCGTGAAGTCAACGAAAAGTCTACAACCTTGGTCTCTCTTGGTGATTGTCTCTGAGATATCTGCAAAGAGAAAATACCAAACTAATAATTCATCAAGGCAAGTATACCTATCGAAATGCAGCTAGGGGACACAAGTGTCGTATTGAAATCCGGGAACAGTTGAGTAAGCTTACTCACACGAAATCTATTATTTTATCGACGGCAAAATAAGGTTTGGCTAAATGTACTAAAAGAAGAGAACTACTTGTATGAAAAGATAAAGAGAGCTAAAAGAGCGATTAACTTAAGCTTAGTAACGATGAAGGGAAAATGCACTCGATCAGAAATCACCTCGGCAAGAGTGGTTAGAAAAATACGATAAATAAACCTAAGCTAATTAGGGTAAAGGTCTTTGACCGTGGAGGTTCCATGAATATTGACACGCTTCTCTCGAAGGCCGTGCCTAACTGAGTTTAGGAAGGTCCGACCGACTTTCGCCTAAATCGGAGGCCTAAAACTCGCTTTACGCGGTGAACCCCTCTAATGGATTTTACTCCAAGCCGGGAGATTTGAACGTCTGCCTCTCTCGAGGGGTGCGAACAACTCCCTTTACTCTTGAGTGCTCATTTCAAACCTTCGGCCTCTCGGCTAGCCCAGAATGAAAGCAAAGGTGGAGAGTATATATCGATAATATACCTCCAACCCGTGATAAATCAAGAGTAATTCAAAGCTAAACCCTAAAAAGGAAAGGTAAGATTCAAAGCATCATAACCTAATCACTCGAACCTCGGATCAATTAGATCGAGTACATGGAGGATTAGTTAATCATGGTGAGGTGGAAGAGGGAGATGAGTAGAAGAAAAATACTGAAAACAGAGCAGGAACGAAAAAGAAAACAACACTTTTTATTAAGAGAAACAGTGATCTTACAGCTTGAAAACCAGAGATTACAAGAATATGAAAAGGAAACTACACTATCATTAGCATCATACTACAGAAAGAAGCTAGGAGCTAATACAGGAAAAGCATAAAGCTAGAGCTACGAACTAGAAATGAAAATACATGCTTAAAAGTTCAGAAAAACAAAGGACAGAACCTCCCCTCTCAAAGCGAAAAGTTGTCCTAAAACCCCTGGAGTTGGGCTCTATTTATAGAATTTTTCGGGTCGGGTCACGCCCCCCTGTCACGCCCTGGTCGGGCGTGACCCTGGGGCGTGACACATTCGGCGCGACTTTTTCGGGCAGGAATTGAATTCTGATGGAGTTGTTGCGGTACACGCCCACCGGTCACGCCCTGGTAGGGCGTGACCCTGGGGCGTGTTCTTTGCGGCGTGACTTTGGGAGCTGAAATTGAATACTGGAGGTGACGGGCGGAATTGCTGAAGTACACGCCCATATGTCACGCCCGGGACAGGCGTGACCCTGGGGCGTGACACTTTCGGTGCGGCGGTGGAGCGGGAAAGACGAGCGCGCTGCGGCGATTCCTCGGAACCTGGGGACACGCCTATAGTACACGCCCGTGTCGGGTGTGCCACGGGCGTGACCGAGGGCGTGTACACAAAGTTTCCACGGAATGCAGTTTCGGACCAATTGCTTCATTCCTCTGGGTACACGCCCTAGGTACACGCCCTGGTAGGGCGTGACCTTGGGGCGTGTCACAGCAAACTTCGGCTGAAAGCCGTGAAAACCTGCAAAAAGTAGAAAAAATGCATTAGCGACAAAAATATATACAAAGGGGAATCAAAACAAGTACTTTACAAGACATGATTGGCTTTAAAAACCCCGAAAATATCCTAATAAAATTGACTGCAAACGTATTATCAAATTCCCCCAAGCTTAAGTTTTGCTTGTCCCCAAGCAAAGATATAAAGACAAGTTAATCATAAAAAGTGACTAATTCAAAGGGTTTTAATCATACTCACACAAGTACTATGCGAAATTCTAGGTAGGGAGAATGTCAAACGTAAATCTAAAACAATTATTTAGGTATGGTTTAACGTTTATAAACTTTACTTAATAAAAATAAATCATCCAGAATTTTGACGAAATTCTTTAAATAGATTTAAGTAAGGCAATGAAAATGAAAAGAACGTATTGAGTTATTACTACATCCAAGCAACGCATTATAATTATATCAATTAAATAACAAAAATCTAAGTTTAAATCCAAAACTAAAACTGATTTACTTTTCTTCTTTTCTTAGTTGTTAAATAAATTTTTTAAAAAAAAGGGCGTGAATCAAAAGGACTTAATAGGACCGAAACGTTTGGTTTAGGAATATGAATAGGAGTGGAATTCAAATATAAACATGGAGGCTTAAAAATCACACTAAACCAAAACAACGAGTTTCAAAAAAAATAAATTTATTTTAAACAAAATATGTATAAATAAATTTATTTTTTTCTCTTTATGATTATTTATCTCATTTTTTTTTCTCATTCTTTTTTTTTATTATTATTTTCATTCATTTTTGTTTTTTTTTCTTTTCAATTTATTGCTTTTGAGTACACCTTTTTCAACAATATCTCCACAGATAAGACAAAATTTCTTATCAAACAAAATTAGCGTGATTAGATAGGTAGGAATTGGGGCTTTGGTGAAAATGAAAATGTGTGTGGAGTTTATCAAATGAATTTGGAAAAATGGCTCAAAAGCGGCTAACTAGTGGTAAAAAAGTTTAGGTTGGCAAAAAAGCTCAAACGTAAACAAAAATGGCCTAAATCATTTTCACGCATTTTTTTTTAAATTTATTTAAAACATAGAGTCGATAAATTTCAAAAAGCAAGTTCGAGATAATAAAAGAAGATTGATGAAATTATCTTGAAAATAAAAATAATATGTCACTTGGATCGTTCATATCTACTACGTAATTCAAAATATGTTCTTACAAAAATCATCTAAAGACGAAAAGGAAAATAGTGGATGATAAATTTTTAGAGAAAGTAAAGAAAATAAAGAACGGAAAACCATAATAGAAATGCACGTTGTAGAGAAATATTTTACCTTAACATGCTACCGTGAATTAGAAACACAGCATGACCAACATTTTACTTGTGAAATATGATTAAAAAGAATGATTAGAAAAATTATAATTAACTACGTTGTTTATAAAGAAGTTTGAGAAAAACAAAACATAAACATGGGGTACTTATTGAAATACCAAAATGCAGCTTATATAGATATAATATGTTTTGAATTTTTTTGAAATTTTGGATTTTTTTTTGGGATATTTACAAAACAAAAAGGAAACAAACAGAAGGAGGAAGTTCTCCCCCAAGCTTAAAATCTACATTGTCCGCAATGGAGAAGGAGGTCGGAGAACGAGAGAAAAGTAAAGTACAGAAATAAAAGACAGAATTGAAAAGCAGGTACTTCCCCGGTTTTATTTTGCAGGGCAAGTTGAGTGATGCCGCTCCTCCATGCTTGTGCTGTGGATCTTCATGAAACGTCGTCCGGCGGACGTTGGCATGGAAGCAGAACCGTTGGAGCAGGCGATCGCAGAAGTTTCAGCTTGCCGGAGCCAGGCGGGGCAAAAAGTGTAAAAGAAAGAAAACAGAAAAAGATAACTTGGGTTGCCTCCCAAGAGCGCCCTTTGTTTAAAGCGTCGTTTGAGCTCGACGCATCAAAATAATAATGTCCCAAATATTGTTTAAAAATAAAGTTCGAATAAAGTCAAAGTTTTTGAGAAAAATAAAGTTTAAATTAATCAAATGTCAGGACCGGAAAGATATAGTTAACAGGGTTGAGACTGACATCATCACAGAAATACAGTTTAAGACGCTGACCATTCACTTTGAAAGTACCCTTATCCGGGTGAGAAATTAAAACAGTACCATAAGAAAAGACTTCTAAAACAGTAAAAGGCCCAGACCAACGTGATTTTAATTTACCCGGGAATAAACGTAAACGAGAATTATAAAGAAGCACTTGGTCGCCCGGCTTAAAGATTTTTGGGTGCCTAAGATGTCGATCGTGTAAACGCTTCGTCCGCTCTTTATAAAGTCTGTTATTTTCATACGCGTAAGAGCGCCACTCGTCGAGTTCGTTAAGTTGAAATTTTCGAAAATCGCCGACAGAGTGGGGATCGAAGTTTAAAAATCGTAAGGCCCAAAAGGCGCGGTGCTCTAACTCTACGGGTAAATGACACGATTTTCCATAAACCAACCGATATGGCGTACAGCCGAGGGCGGTTTTGTACGCTGTTCGGTAGGCCCATAGAGCATCGTCTAATTTGGCGGACCAGTCTTTTCTAGATGTTGAAACAGTCTTTTCTAAAATTCTTTTTATTTCTCTATTCACTACTTCGACTTGTCCGTTAGTTTGGGGGTGGTAGGCAGTGGAAAGCTTATGAGTAACGGCATATTTAGTTAGGATTTTTGAAAATTGTGCGTTACAGAAATGGGAACCCCTATCACTAACGATAGCGCGCGGCGTACCGAATCGAAAAAATAATTTTTTGAGGAAATTAACTACGACTCGGGCGTCATTCGTAGGAAGAGCTTGGGCTTCGGCCCAACGTGAAACATAATCAACGGCAACTAAAATATACTTATTCCCGAAGCTAGAAGGAAAAGGGCCGACAAAATCAATCCCCCAAAGGTCGAAAACTTCGCACTCTAGGAAATAATTTTGTGGCATTTCATTTTTATTCGAAATATTCCCCGACCGTTGGCAACTATCACACCTACTCACAAAGGCATGCACGTCTTTAAACAGGCTGGGCCAGTAAAAACCCGCGCTTAACACTTTGTGAGCGGTGCGAGCAGCTTGATAGTGCCCACCTGTCGGTCCTTCATGCAAATGTTTAATAATATCTAATCCTTCATCAAAGGAAACACACCTCCTGATCACTTGGTCTGCACAGACTTTAAAAAGATGCGGGTCCTCCCAAAAGTAGTTCTTCAATTCAGAAAAGAATTTCTTCTTTTGCTGAGATGAGAACTCTTTTGGGAGCACACGAGCCACTAGATAGTTGGCGATGCGGGCAAACCAAGGAGAAGTAGATGTGTTAATTATGAACAGCTTCTCATCAGGAAAATAGTAATGAAAAGAATTTTCGTCTAATTGCTCGATAAACGGGTTGTCAAGGTGCGAAAGGTGGTCGGCAGCCAAGTTCTCGGCATCGCGCTTATCACGGATCTCTAAGTCAAACTCCTGGAGGAGTAAGACCCAGCGAATCAAGCGAGGCTTGGCATCCGTTTTAGAGAGAAGATATTTGAGGGCCGAGTGGTCCGTAAAAACAATAATTTTCGAAAGAGTTATATAAGGGCGAAATTTGTCAAATGCGAATACTACAGCTAAGAGCTCCTTCTCGGTTGTGGTGTAATTTTCCTGTGCAGATGTGAGAGTTTTACTAGCGTAATAAATGGGGTGGAAGTTTTTGGAAATACGTTGACCTAGTACGGCTCCCACCGCATAACTACTTGCATCACACATTATTTCAAATGGAAGATCCCACACCGGAGCTATCATGATTGGCGCATTAACTAATTTTTCTTTTATTAAATTGAAGGCAGCTAGACAGAGGTCATCAAAGATGAATGGGGCGTCTTTTTCTAAGAGATAGGTAAGGGGCTTGGTGATTTTGGAAAAGTCTTTTATGAAGCGGCGGTAGAAACCCGCATGACCCAGGAAACTTCTTATGGCTTTTATGTTCGTAGGTGGCGGCAGTTTCTCGATAACTTCTATTTTCGCAACGTCTACTTCAATACCCCTTTCAGAAATTTTATGTCCCAAAACTAACCCTTCCCTTACCATAAAATGACATTTTTCCCAATTTAAGGCGAGGTTAGTTTCTTCTCATCGCTCTAGGACTTTTTCGAGGTTCTCTAAGCAACTATCGAAGGAATTCCCGAAGACGGAGAAATCATCCATGAAGACTTCCATAATGCTTTCTACGTACTTGTCAAAGATGGCGAGCATACATCGTTGGAATGTAGTCGGCGCATTGCACAATCCAAACGGCATTCTTCGGTAGGCGAAGGTGCCGAAGGGACAAGTAAACGTAGTTTTCTCCTGGTCCTCGGGGGAGATGGGGATTTGAAGATACCCCGAGAGGCCATCGAGAAAACAATAAAAGCTATGTCCGGAAAGTCTTTCTAAAATTTGATCAATGAACGGCAAGGGGAAGTGATCCTTGCGGGTGGCGTCATTCAACTTACGGTAATCTATACACATTCGCCATCCGGTCACCGTCCGAGTCGGGATTAATTCATTATTTTCATTACTTACGACCGTTATCCCTCCCTTCTTTGGTACTACCTGTACTGGGCTAACCCACTTACTGTCGGATATAGGATAGATAATTCCTGCGTCTAACAATTTCATAACCTCGCCCTTAACTACGTCTTTCATGTTTGGGTTTATACGGCGCTGAGGTTGTATAGAGTTACGAGAATTATCTTCCATTAAGATTTTATGAGTGCAGAAAGATGGGCTTATGCCCTTGATATCAGATATCTGCCAAGCAATAGCTTGGCGATGCTTTTGTAAAATTGAAAGAAGTTTAATTTTTTGTGCATCTGTGAGGTAGGCCGAAATTATGACAGGCAGCTTAGAGTCCTTTTCTAAGAAAGCGTATTGAAGGTGCTCTGGTAGTTCTTTCAGTTCCAAGGTAGGGGGGTCATCATACGAGATCTTGGAAATTTGTTCTTTTTCAAAAACTATGTCCTCGTACACTTTTTTATAAGTAAAATTAAAAGGGGTGTTGCTAGCGGCCATGGAGGCTTCGTGCAGCGATTCAGTTGGAAAAGTAGAAGAGGAACAGAAATCAAAAAATTCTTTTTCAAAATCAGAGGAGCGAGTGGAGGATTCTTCACTTAGGTGTAGAGATTCAGTTGGAAGAGTAGGAGAGGAACAAAAATTGGAAAATTCTTTGTCAAAATCAGAGGTGGGAGAGAAGGATTCTTCACTTATGGTATCCATGAAAAAACAGGAGTCATCATTAGCTAGTGTGTTCTTCATCGAGGGGGTGATAGAGAAAGTTACCTCATCGTCACCCACTCGAAGGAAGAGCTTACCATTGCTTACATCAATGATAGCTCGGGAGGTGGCAAGGAAGGGTCGGCCAAGGATCAGGGGAACCTCGACGTCTTCTTCGATATCTAAAATGACAAAGTCCACCGGGAAGATGAACTTGTCAACTTTGACTAGGACGTCCTCAACTATTCCTAACGGGTATTTGACTGACCTGTCGGCTAGCTGGATACTCATTCGTGTGGGGTTGAGACTACCAATTCCTAACTTTTTAAACAACGAGAGGGGCATAAGATTAATACTCGCACCTAAGTCGGCTAAAGCATGTTTGACAAAGAGATCACCAAAGACACACGGGATAGAGAAACTACCCGGGTCACTGATTTTTTTCGGTAATCCGTTTGTCAAAACCGCCGAGCACGCGGCATTTAACGTGACATGAGAAAGGTTCTCTAACTTCTTCTTGTTAGTTAGGAGGTCCTTAAGGTATTTTGCGTACTTCGGCATCTGGGATATGGCTTCGTGGAAAGGCAGATTTACGTGGATTTGCTTAAACATTTCCAAAAAACGGGTGTATTGATCATCCTGTCGTTGTTTATTAAGTTCGGAAGGGTATGGCGGGGATGAATTATTTTTAAAGGTGGGTGGTGGAGTGAATTCTTTTTCTACGATAGGGGTGATAATTTCTTCGGCAGAGGATGGAATTTTTAAAAGGGGAACGGAGCTTTGATTTTCAAAAACGGGAGCGGAGCTTTGATTTTTAAAAATGGGAGCAGAGCTTGCCTCGGGTTCTTCACTTACCATACCAGGAACTTTCTTCCCACTCCGAAGAGTTATAGCTTTCGCTTGCTCTCTCGGGTTGGGCTCGGTATTGGAAGGAAGAGACCCTACGGGTCGCTCAGAAATCATTTTAGCGAGCTGTCCTACCTGATTTTCTAAGTTTTTAACACTTCCGGTTAAGGTCCTAATCGTAGCGTCATTAGCATTCATGTATTTTGAAAACACTTCCTCCAAATTTGGAGGTTTTGGAAAACTTTGAGGAGGAGGTGGTGGTGGAGCAGAAAAATCACTTTGCGGTGGCGGGCGCACAGCATTCGATGGATTACTCCACGAAAAATTCGGATGATTTCTTAACGCAGGATTATAACTATTCGGAAAATTAAAACCAGGAGGATGATAATTCGCAGCAGAAAAATTATTAAAAGCAGTTCTAGGCATATTATTTACATAATCCAAATGTTCAGCGGGAGGAGTTGCAGATTCCCATACCTGAGGGGCGGAGGCAGCAGTCATCTCCGTAATTTTTTTGCTTAATATTTCAACTTGCAGTGCGAGTTGTGAGACGTTGTCCACTTCAAAGAGACCTGCAGGTTTGTTTGGGCGGGACCTAGGCACATTCCACTGGTAAGTGTTCATGGCCATGTCTTCAAACAGCTCAAGAGCTGCTTCCGGGGTCTTATGGTTTAAAGTACCGCCAGAAGCTGCGTCTATCATTTGCTTCGTGCTTTGATTTAGCCCATTATAAAACGTCTGCACCTGCAACCATACAGGCAGAGCGTGATGTGGGCATCGTCTTAATAATTTTTTAAATCTTTCCCAGGTTTCGTAAAGGGTCTCAGAGTCTATCTGTCCAAAGGCAGAAATGTCATTCCTAAGTTTAGCTGTTTTAGCAGGCGGAAAATACTTGGCCAAAAATTTTTCAGTTAATTGCGTCCAAGTAGTTATGCTATTTTTAGGAAGGGTGTTCAGCCACTGCTTAGCCTTAATTCTAAGAGAGAAAGGAAATAATCTTAGCCTAATAGCATCATTTGTGACACCATTTATCTTGAAGGTGTCACAAATCTCAAGAAAGCTGGCTATGTGTGCGTTCGGGTCTTCATCTTGAAGCCCGTCAAATTGCACATACTGCTGCACCATTTGAATTATGCTAGGCTTCAGTTCAAAATTATTATTATTTATTGCAGTGCGAACTATACTCGTTTCTGTACCCTCGAGATTTGGTCGTGCATAATAGGACATAGGCCTTTGCACGACTTCCTCCACGTTGGGTTCTGCCATTCTTAAGGTAGAAAATGACTCGGAATCCTCAACCGGCACTTGGGTAGTAGGGCCTTGAAATCGCGATCTTCTCCGAAGAGTACGCTCAATTTCGTGGTCCAGGTCCAAAGTAACCGACGGACTACCGCGGGTCATACACTAGAAGAAAAGAGGAGAAGCAAGACTAAAAAGTAAAAAAGCTAATGAAGTTGGAAAAGTTTTTTTTTTTTTTGAAATAGATTTTTTTTATATTTTAACTCCCGAACTTCCCAAGGGCTACCTGGTGAAGGGTTCGCAAGGTACTAGACAAGATAGTGGCATTTAGAGCCACTTTGCCCTTTTCGAGAGAGTTAGGTGGTGTAGAAAATTTTGTGATGTGGGTTTCTATTACGAATGCGGTAATTAAAATCCAGCCACTTATCTTTGTGCGAGTAGGCGGAAATGAAAAGCTATACTCACGCACTCGTCAGAAAATTAAAACACACCCACTCGACAGAAAGTAAACACACTCTACTGAAATAAAGCCTGCCAATTAACTCAAGTGAGTAGGCGGAAAAATAAAATACGCACACTTGCTTGAAATAAACCAGCCAATTAACTCAAGTGAGTAGGCGGAAAAATAAAAGATACGCACACTTGCTTGAAATAAACCAGCCAATTAACTCAAGTGAGTAGGCGGAAAAATTAAAAATACGCACACTTAACAAAATCCAGCCATTTAACTCAAGTGAGTAGGCGGAAAAAAATTGAAGAAGGAGGCTGAGAAAGAGAAGTGATAAAATTAATATATTCGCGTTTTCAATTTATCAACAAGCGTTGCTTCCCCGGCAATGGCGCCAAAAACTTGATTGTCTCTGAGATATCTGCAAAGAGAAAATACCAAACTAATAATTCATCAAGGCAAGTATACCTATCGAAATGCAGCTAGGGGACACAAGTGTCGTATTGAAATCCGGGAACAGTTGAGTAAGCTTACTCACACGAAATCTATTATTTTATCGACGGCAAAATAAGGTTTGGCTAAATGTACTAAAAGAAGAGAACTACTTGTATGAAAAGATAAAGAGAGCTAAAAGAGCGATTAACTTAAGCTTAGTAACGATAAAGGGAAAATGCACTCGATCAGAAATCACCTCGGCAAGAGTGGTTAGAAAAATACGATAAATAAACCTAAGCTAATTAGGGTAAAGGTCTTTGACCGTGGAGGTTCCATGAATATTGACACGCTTCTCTCGAAGGCCGTGCCTAACTGAGTTTAGGAAGGTCCGACCGACTTTCGCCTAAATCGGAGGCCTAAAACTCGCTTTACGCGGTGAACCCCTCTAATGGATTTTACTCCAAGCCGGGAGATTTGAACGTCTGCCTCTCTCGAGGGGTGCGAACAACTCCCTTTACTCTTGAGTGCTCATTTCAAACCTTCGGCCTCTCGGCTAGCCCAGAATGAAAGCAAAGGTGGAGAGTATATATCGATAATATACCTCCAACCCGTGATAAATCAAGAGTAATTCAAAGCTAAACCCTAAAAAGGAAAGGTAAGATTCAAAGCATCATAACCTAATCACTCGAACCTCGGATCAATTAGATCGAGTACATGGAGGATTAGTTAATCATGGTGAGGTGGAAGAGGGAGATGAGTAGAAGAAAAATACTGAAAACAGAGCAGGAACGAAAAAGAAAACAACACTTTTTATTAAGAGAAACAGTGATCTTACAGCTTGAAAACCAGAGATTACAAGAGCATGAAAAGGAAACTACACTATCATTAGCATCATACTACAGAAAGAAGCTAGGAGCTAATACAGGAAAAGCATAAAGCTAGAGCTACGAACTAGAAATGAAAATACATGCTTAAAAGTTCAGAAAAACAAAGGACAGAACCTCCCCTCTCAAAGCGAAAAGTTGTCCTAAAACCCCTGGAGTTGGGCTCTATTTATAGAATTTTTCGGGTCGGGTCACGCCCCCCTGTCACGCCCTGGTCGGGCGTGACCCTGGGGCGTGACACATTCGGCGCGACTTTTTCGGGCAGGAATTGAATTCTGACGGAGTTGTTGCGGTACACGCCCACCGGTCACGCCCTGGTAGGGCGTGACCCTGGGGCGTGTTCTTTGCGGCGTGACTTTGGGAGCTGAAATTGAATACTGGAGGTGACGGGCGGAATTGCTGAAGTACACGCCCATATGTCACGCCCGGGACAGGCGTGACCCTGGGGCGTGACACTTTCGGTGCGGCGGTGGAGCGGGAAAGACGAGCGCGCTGCGGCGATTCCTCGGAACCTGGGGACACGCCTATAGTACACGCTCGTGTCGGGTGTGTCACGGGCGTGACCGAGGGCGTGTACACAAAGTTTCCACGGAATGCAGTTTCGGACCAATTGCTTCATTCCTCTGGGTACACGCCCTAGGTACACGCCCTGGTAGGGCGTGACCTTGGGGCGTGTCACAGCAAACTTCGGCTGAAAGCCGTGAAAACCTGCAAAAAGCAGAAAAAATGCATTAGAGACAAAAATATATACAAAGGGGAATCAAAACAAGTACTTTACAAGACATGATTGGCTTTAAAAACCCCGAAAATATCCTAATAAAATTGACTGCAAACGTATTATCACTTGGAAAGGATCTTCCCGAAACCGGCGGCGGCAATCCGAGCGGCGGCTTGGTTCGGGATCGACGACAACGAAGGTGTGCGGCAGCAGTACTTCTGAGATCCAATCTTCGTTGCAAAGCAAACTAGGTCTACCAACGGTCACTCTAGGATCGGTCGTCTCGATCGATTCGGACGGGGGAGTTTTTCCCGGTCAACAAATCGAGAGACAAGGGATCTCTGGATAGACACGTGAGACTCAAGCTTTGCTAAGCTTCTGTCGCCGGAGATCGGGAAGAAATGCGATCAGCAGCGGCGACGGACTAGCGCGAGCGGCGACGGAGGCGGCGGAGAGATTTCGCGATTTTAGGGTTTGCACTCGCTCGGCTTCTATCTGTCTAGGTATTCCGTTCAAAATACCCGTGTATAAATACTGTACATGCTTTCCAAAATGACCGTTGTGGGACCCACAAGCTGAATCCCTAAGTCCCGGTCCAGAATCTTAACAGCGGCAGAATCCGGTTCAGGAAGTTCCAGAAAAACGCCAAGTCAAAATCGGTGAGAATCGAAAGTGATTCTCGCCGAGTCGCCGAGAATCAAAAGTGATTCTCGACGATTCGGCGAGAATCAAAGATGATTCTCGTCGAATTTGCCTTGGTTGCACGCACTGCTTTAGGCCAGGTCGAGACGGCGAGAATCAACCAGTGATTCTCGTCGATTCGACGAGAATCACTAGTGATTCTCGCCGAATCGGCGAGAATCACCAAGTGATTCTCGTCGATTCTTACTTAGACGCAGAGGTGCTTGCTTAGAAGTGGCTGGAACTTGTTCGGCGAGAATCAACCACTGATTCTCGATGATCGGCGAGAATCCCTTGTGATTCTCGACGAATCGGCGAGAATCCCTTGGTGATTCTCGTCGATTTACACTTAGACGAATTTTCGCCTTTCCACCCATGAGCTGCTCCTTGACCCATCCGTGCTCCTTGTCTTCTCTTGCATAAATACGGCCCTGTACTTGAAAGTAAGTGCACTCCAATAGAGAGAGTACACGTAGGCCAACACACCGATCTGCTCAACGAGGGATTACGTCGTGCAGACCGGTGTATATTGACCTACTGCACCCTGACATTGGTGTGCACTTAGCGTGGAGGAACTGCAAGCACAACTTAAAAGAGTTTATCAAATACATTGTCTATTGACCTTAGCTTGTCCAGGGGCTTCTTCAAATCAGGTACATTGTGGATACAATACCCAACAATCTCCCCCTATTTGAAGAAGCCTAAACCCTACAAGCTAAGGTGAATAGAGCAAATGAGAATGAAAACCATAAACTGAAAAGTGAGTTGAGTGAGTTATCCATTACCAATACCAATTTCTTGGGAGCAAGCTTGGAGCCACCTTAGCCTTAGCCGGGAGGGTAATCTCCCCCTTTTCGGCTTCTACAAATCGGGGTCTGTAGCATTTGACCCTTTGCTCCCCCTCAGTTCTTGCACGAGCCTGGAGATTCTGTAGTCTTCATTCCTCATAATTGAGCATCCGTAATTCAGTCTTGAAAAGATTGAACTTGGCCTCGTCTAGGGGATTTGTGAATATATCAGCAATCTGCTTGTCCGTGAGGACATAACAGAGAGAGATATCCTTGTTCTCCACGTGCTCCCGAATGAAGTGGTAGCGTACTTCAATATGCTTCGTTCTGCTGTGCGACACCGGATTGTTGGCAATGGCAATTGCACTGGAGGAGTCGCAGTACATGGGTACTTCCTTGAACTGAAGGTCATAGTCGGCTAACTGGTTTCTGATCCATAGAAGTTGTGCGCAACAGCTTCCTGCCGAGATGTACTCTGACTCTGCTGTGGAGGTTGCAACACAATTCTGTTTCTTGCTGTTCCATGAGATAAGCCTCCTGCCGAGGAATTGACACGTCCCGGAGGTGCTTTTCCTGTCATCCCTGCTCCCTGCAAAATCAGCATCTGAAAAGCCTATTAGCTCGACATCATTGTTTCTCGGGTACCACAAGCCAATATTAGGAGTACCTTTAAGGTATCTCAGAATTCGCTTTGCAGCGACATAGTGAGATTCCTTAGTGTTCACCTGATATCGGGCACAGACACATGTGGAGAACATAATGTCCGGTCTACTGGCAGTAAGGTAGAGCAGGGATCCAATGATGCTTCTGTATTTGGTTTCATCGAAAGGTTTACCTTTCTCATCCTTATCCAGAGACATGGTGGATCCCATTGGAGTCCTCATAGAGGTTACACTCTCCATACCGAATTTCTTAAGGAGTTCATTTGTGAACTTCGTCTGAGAGATGAAGATTCCATCCTCAGACTGTTTCACTTGAAGTCCTAAGAAATACTTGAGCTCTCCCATACTGCTCATTTCAAACTTTCCTTGCATAAGTTTAGAAAACTTTTTGCAAAGATTGTTGTCCGTTGAGCCGAATATTATGTCATCGACATAGATTTGCACCAGCAAAATCTTGCCTTTGACTTCCCTGAGAAACAATGTTTTATCTATTTTACCTCTGGAGAACTTGTTCTCAAGAAGAAAACTAGATAAAGTCTCATACCAAGCTCGTGTAGCTTGTTTCAACCCATATAAGGCCTTATTAAGAAAATAAACGTGATTGGGATAAGTAGGATCGACAAAACCTGGGGGTTGAGCGACGTATACTTCCTCTTTCAGGTCTCCATTCAAGAATGCCAATTTCACATCCATTTGATAGACTGTGAATCCTTTGTGTGAAGCATATGTCAGGAACAGCCTGATTGCCTCGAGCCTTGCTACTGGTGCGAAGGTCTGGTCGAAGTCAATCCCTTTCTCCTGTCTGTAACCTTGAGCCACCAGCCTGGCCTTGTTCTTTACGATGACACCATGTTCATCCAGCTTGTTTCTGAAGATCCACTTCGTGCCAATCACATTCTGTTTGTATGGTCTGGGAACCAGCGTCCAAACATTGCAACGTTCGAATTGATGTAGTTCCTCTTGCATGGCCAGAATCCATGCCGCATCCTTGTTCGCCTCGTCGAACTTCTTTGGCTCAACCTGTGACAGGAAGCTAAGATGCAATACTTCGTTAATTGTACCTCTTCGAGTTCTGACACCAACACGAGGATCCCCGATGATCTGATCTCTAGGATGATCTCTCACGTGCCGGAGCTCTAGAAGTCTAGCGTCTGGAGCTTCAACTACTTCTTGGTCTTCTCTTTCTTCTAAGAGATTTGTTCCATCTTGATCTTCAACATTTTCAGATGACGTGGAGGTGGAAACTTTGACGTACTTGGGAGCGTCATCTTTAGCGGTCTCATCCAGACTCAGCTGTTCAAGTCCAGCACCTGCATCTTCAAGAATACTACTGGAAGAATTGCTGTTAAGCAAACTTCCTTCATCAAATACAACATTTATTGATTCTTCTACCACTAGGGTTTTCTTATTGAAGACCCTATATGCCCGATTATGGGAACTATAGCCCATGAATATGCCTTCGAAGCATTTTTCACTGAATTTAGTACGCGGGTACTTCCCATTATTCAGTACATAGCATCTGCAACCAAAAATCCTCAAGTAGGACATGGTTGGTTTCCTGCCTTTCAGTAGCTCGTAGGGCATCTTACGATGATGCTTGTTGATCAATGCTCGGTTTTGTACATGACAAGCCGTATTGACACCCTCTGCCCAGAAGTATTCCGGGAGAGAAGCGTCTTTCAACATTGTCATGCAGGCTTCAATGAGAGTTCTATTTCTCCTCTCCGCAACTCCATTTTACTGAGGAGTGCGCGGGGAGGAAAACTCATGAAAGATACCTTGTTCTTCACAAAATTCTATCATTGCACCAGATTCGAATTCTGTTCCATGGTCACTTCTGATTTTGACCACGGAGCAGTTAAATTCGTTCTGAACCTGCTTGACAAAATTAGTGAAGATGTCAAACGTATCTGACTTTCGTTTCAAAAAGAACACCCATGTAAACCGAGAATGATCATCAACTATCACTAGCGTATAGGACTTGCCTCCCAAGCTATGAACTTGCATTGGACCAAACAAGTCCATATGCAAAAGGTAAAGACATCGGGAAGAGTCTTTGTCAGCGATGCTCTTAAAGGTAGCCCGAGTCTGTTTGCCCATCTGGCATGCAGGACATGGGCTATCTTTGATGCACTTGATACTGGGAGCATCCCTTACCAAGTCCTTAGAAAATAGCATGCTAATTGTCTTGAAATTAATATGTGCCAATCTCTTGTGCCATTGTTCACAAAGAGATGCACTGCCTGTTGCCACAAGGCATACGGGGGTAGATGAATCTAAACTGAGAAAATCTAAACAAAAGATATTTCTGCTCCTAATGCCTGATAATACCGTTTCAGAAGAGGTACGTGAAATTATCAAACATTTATCCTTGCAGAACTTAACGTCATAACCTTTATCACATAACTAACTTACACTGATCAGGTTATGGTTTAACCCTTCAACATAAGCCACGTCGGTGATAGAGATTATACCGTTGGAAATCATACCATAACCTCTGGTGACTCCTCGATCTGACCCTCCAAAGATGACTTTGGGTCCATTCTCGACTGGAGTGTAATCACGCAGCAGGCTTCTTGTCCCGGTCATATGCCGGGAGCATACACTGTCCAAATACCAGATCGGCGTTTTGGTGGCCTTTGGACATTCCTGCAAAACAAAATTAATTTGCCTTAGGAACCCAATCGAACTTGGGTCCTAGATTCCTGGTTAGCACACTCCCCCTTGGTTGGTTAACCCTACGAGTGGTCGGTCTCGCATTGCTAACATGGGGAGTCTCGTAATTCCTTTGATTAAACCAACAATCCACGACAAAGTGACCGACTTTGTCACAACACCAACAGTCAAATCTGTTGTACCTCTTCCTGGGCTCCTGCCTTACCCTGGGAACGGTGGGTACTGCTGGGGCCTTGGATCTGGAGGTGGAGGCCTCATGGTGACAACAGTCGCATGACTTTGTCACCTTCTGTATAACAGGCTTGGCTTTTGGTGCCTGCTTTCCATTATGGCCGCTAGAGAACGGACCATAATTTCCTATGTGGATTTCCTCATAAGGTGCCTTGAAGGCACTCTCACCGAAGTTCTGGGGAAAGTTCCAACCGTCATACCGGCTCTTTGGCTTTGCAGCCGAGGGCCGGAAATGATGCCCAAAAGTTGACTCAAAGTCATGTTGGTTGCAAGGAAAGCCAGGCTTTCTGAACGCAACATGACTAAGAGGAGCCTTACCCTTTTCATCAGCAGAGGCCTTCTTGGCGGCCTTATTCTTCCTCTGGTTCTTGTTTCTCCTAGATGAAGAACCAGATACCCCTTTATGCCCCAAGCCAGCTCCTTTGGCCTGAGCAGAGAAGGTATCAACGACTGGAAGAACTGTTTTTGGCATGGAGAAGCTCTTGACGATCTTCCTTTCTGCCGCAAGTAGTTCTTCCAACTTGTCGACTTCCTCCTGCTTAAGATCAAGGAGCTTAAGAGACTCTGAGTGCTTTGAAGTCAGGTCGAGGTGTTCCTGTCGGAGAGAGATCAAGCTGGTGACCTCTTCCCTTAGGGAAACACACTCGCCCTTAAGGAATTTTACTTCCTTTTTATCAGCCTTCAATCTCTTTCGGCACTCCTCGAAGGTGTTGAGCAGAAGCTCATACTTCTCGAGGAGCTCAGCTTCGCGGGCCGAAAGGCTATCCTCAGGTTCATCATCCTGAGACTCAGGATCAGAGTCAGAGTCGGAGAGAGGTGTGTGAGCTTTTACCTTCCCAGTAAATGGGGGACATTCTCCTTCTGAGTCGGAGCGACCCACCAGCCCGAAGTAGGCTTCCTCATCATCACTGGAGTCTGAGGAATCAGACTCACTTAGTGTCTTTGGCCTTTTGGCGATGTAGCTCCGCTCCTTCTTCTTATCTCTGGAGGATTTGAGCTCCTCTCCTTTCCCTTTTTCTCTTTTGCTTTGATGGCAGTCGGCCACGACGTGTCCTGGCTTGTTGCATCCAAAGCAAATAATATCAGAAGAACGATGTTTGTTAGGTTTAGATGCATACCTGTCAGAAGAATAATTTTTCTTTTGATGCCTGGAGGAGGAGCTGTCTTTCTTTCTTTGATTCCTCATCTTGAGGAACTTCTTGAACTCTCGGGTGATGAGGGAGAAATCCTCCTCCGACAGCTCTGAGCCGGAGGAGCATGGTTCAGAGTCCTCCTCCTCTTCCTTATTCCTCGCACGGTATGACATCGCACCCTTGCCCTTTCTGGAGTAACTGGCTTTTAGGGCCACAGTCTTTTCTTTTGCAGCAGCCTTCTCTGCTTCTTCCTCTGCTTTCCTGGTGTCCAGCTGAAGCTCATAGGACATCAGCTTCCCAAACAGGATTTGTGGATCAGTTTCTGCTAGTCTGCCAAATTCTCTGATGGCACAGATCTTTGTATCCCATTCCTTAGTAAGGGACCTAAGGAATTTGTCATTGAGTTCACCATTGGTGAACACTCTTCCGTAGCCCTTGAGGGCGTTGACAATCTTTAGGAAGTTCTCGTATGTGACTCCGATCTCTTCCTTAGGCCCTTGCTTGAAGGCCTCATATTTTTGGTTCAGGAGGGATCTCCGATCATCCCTCACTTCATCCGTGCCCTCCATTAGGATGATCAGGCACTGCCAGATCTCCTGAGCAGTCCTGCAGTTGCTGAAATTTTGCATCATGGAATCATCAACTGCGCTCACCAGAATGTTTCGTGCCTTCTTGTCCAGTCCCACGAGCACCATCTCATCTTTGTCCATTTCAGAAAGTGTCTTCGGCACCTTCTTGGTGGGATCGATGGTGGAGGCCTTGGTGGGGACATAAGGTCCCTCCTCCACGATCATGAAGAGTCGAGGATCGACTGCTTCCATATAAAACCTGATTCTTTCCTTCCAGATCGGAAAGTTTAGCCTGGTGCATACTGGGATCTTGCCGGAGAACTTGAGCCCGTCCATAGTAGGTATTTGTCTTCTTCTTGACACTAGGGGCAGGATTCAACTCAAGGTGTTGACCTTTTTGATGAGTAACCTCGCTCTGATACCACTTGAAAGTCCACCTAGTGTCAGCTATGTGCACCTATGGGGGGGGGGGAATAGGTGACGAGTAGCGCTTTTGCGGAATTTACGAACGTACCTGCACAATAAAAATAAAAAGCACAGCACACAGAATACACAGGCAATTTATAGTGGTTCCCCGACTTGGGTACATCCACTTTCCCCCTTCGACCTATCTCCCCAACAAGGGACGACTCGGTCACTTCTCCAACGGGATTGAAATCCAATCCCTGCACTACCGGAAGGAACCCTTCCACACGTGAGAGTGAACACTCCCACAAAACGGGTTGCACCCAACCCTTACAACACGGAACAAACGTTCCTTTACAACAAAAGTAAATATAGAATGTACACGAGATACAAACTTCGTTTGGAGACTACGGTGTTCCTCTTCGTTCGACGACGTGTTCGTGAAGTCAACGAAAAGTCTACAACCTTGGTCTCTCTTGGAAAGGATCTTCCCGAAACCGCCGGCGGCAATCCGAGCGGCGGCTTGGTTCGGGATCGACGGCAACGAAGGTGCGCGGCAGCAGTACTTCTGAGATCCAATCTTCGTTGCAAAGCAAACTAGGTCTACCAACGGTCACTCTAGGATCAGTCGTCTCGATCGATTCGGACGGGGGATTTTTCCCGGTCAACAAATCGAGAGACAAGGGATCTCTGGATAGACACGTGAGACTCAAGCTTTGCTAAGCTTCTGTCGCTGGAGATCGGGAAGAAATGCGATCAGCAGCGGCGACGGACTAGCGCGAGCGGCGATATAGGCGGCGGAGAGATTTCGCGATTTTAGGGTTTGCACTCGCTCGGCTTCTATCTGTCTAGGTATTCCGTTCAAAATACCCGTGTATAAATACTGTACATGCTTTCCAAAATGACCGTTGTGGGACCCACAAGCTGAATCCCTAAGTCCCGGTCCAGAATCTTAACAGCGGCAGAATCCGGTTCAGGAAGTTCCAGAAAAACGCCAAGTCAAAATCGGTGAGAATCGAAAGTGATTCTCGCCGAGTCGCCGAGAATCAAAAGTGATTCTCGACGATTCGGCGAGAATCAAAGATGATTCTCGTCGAATTTGCCTTGGTTGCACGCACTGCTTTAGGCCAGGTCGAGACGGCGAGAATCAACTAGTGATTCTCGTCGATTCGACGAGAATCACTAGTGATTCTCGCCGAATCGGCGAGAATCACTAAGTGATTCTCGTCGATTCTTACTTAGACGCAGAGGTGCTTGCTTAGAAGTGGCTGGAACTTGTTCTACGAGAATCAACCACTGATTCTCGACGAATCGACGAGAATCCCTTGTGATTCTCGACGAATCGGCGAGAATCCCTTGGCGATTCTCGTCGATTTACACTTAGACGAATTTTCGTCTTTCCACCCATGAGCTGCTCCTTGACCCATCCGTGCTCCTTGTCTTCTCTTGCATAAATACGGCCCTGTACTTGAAAGTAAGTGCACTCCAATAGAGAGAGTACACGTAGGCCAACACACCGATCTGCTCAACGAGGGATTACGTCGTGCAGACCGGTGTATATTGACCTACTGCACCCTGACATTGGTGTGCACTTAGCGTGGAGGAACTGCAAGCACAACTTAAAAGAGTTTATCAAATACATTGTCTATTGACCTTAGCTTGTCCAGGGGCTTCTTCAAATCAGGTACATTGTGGATACAATACCCAACAGGTTGATACTTGCACCTAAATCGGCCAATGCATGTTTGACAAAGAGATCACCAAAGACACCCGGTATAGAAAAACTACCTAGATCGCTGATATTCTTTGGTAAATCGTTTGTCAAGATAGAAGAGCACTCGGCATTTAACGTGACATGCGATAAGTTCTCTAACTTCTTCTTATTAGTCAGGAGGTCCTTTAGGTACTTAACGTACTTCGACATCTGGGAAATCGCTTCATGGAAGGGTAGATCTATGTGGATTTGCTTAAACATTTCTAAGAAGCCGGTATATTGATCATCAAGACGCTCTTTATTAAGTTGGGAAGGGTATGACAGAGTTGGATCTTTATTAAAAATGGGTGGTGGAGCGAGGCCTTTTTCTAAAGCAGAGTGCGGAGTTAAAACTTTTTTTCAGCCGGTGGTGGAATATTCAAAATGGGGGAAGAGCTTTCCTCAGGCTCTTCGCTAACCATACCTGAAACTTCCTTCCCACTCTGAAGAGTTATAGATTTCGCTTGCTCTCTCGTGTTTGGCTCGGTATTGGCAGGAAGTGACACGATGGTTCACTTAGATATAATTTTAGCAAGTTGTCCTGCTTGTTTTTCTAGACTTTTAACGGACCCGGATAGGCTTTTTATAGTTGCATCATTAATATTCATATATTTTGAAAACATTTCCTCCAAGCTTGGAGGTTTTTGATAATTTTGAAGAGGTGGGGGTGGTGCAGAAAAATTATTTTGTGGTGGCGGGCGCATCGCGTCTGAAGGGTTACTCAACGAGAAATTTGGGTGGTTTCATATGACGGGATTATAACTATTCGGAAATGCAAAACCCGGCGTAGGAAAATTTGTAGCAGAAAAATTATTAAAAGCATTCCTAGGCATGTTGTTAACATAATCAATTTGTTTGGGGGCAGCAATTATAGATTCCCATACACGAGGGGCGGAGGCAGCAGACATCTCAGTTACCTTTTTTGCTTAGTATTTCCACTTATAAGTACAACTGGGAGACGCTGTCTACTTTAAATAAACCTGCAAGTTTGTTTGGGTGAGGTCTAGGCATATTTGACTGATATGTGTTCATGGCCATGTCCTCGAAAAGCTCAAGAGCTGTTTCCTGGGTTTTGTGGTCTAAAGTACCACCAGAAGCTGCATCTATCATTTGCTCTGTATTTTGATTTAGCCCGTTATAAAATGTCTGCACTTGTAACCATACAGGCAGTGCGTGATAGGGCCATCATCTTAAAAGTTATTTAAATTTTTCCCAGGTATCGTATAAATATTCAGAGTCTATTTGACAGAAAATAGAAATATCGTTCCTAAGTTTTGCAGTTTTGGCTGGCGTAAAGTATTTCGTCAGAAATTTTTCAGTTAGTTGCTCCCAAGTGGTGATGCTCCCTTTTGGCAGAGTCATCAACCACTGTTTTGCTTTAGTTCTTAGAGAGAAGGGGAAGAGTCTCAACCTAATTTCATCATTTGTAACACCATTGATTTTGAAAGTGACACAAATTTAAAGAAAGTTAGCTATGCGTGCGTTTAAATCTTCATCTTGAAGTCCGTCATATTGCACATACTGCTGCACCATTTGAATAATGCTAGGCTTTAGTTCAAAATTATTATTGGCTACATCAGGGCAAACTATACTTGATTATGTCCCTTCCAAGTTAGGTCGAGCATAATGATTCATGGTACGTTGCTCGGCCGCATTTTGGTTAGGTTTGGATGGTTGGCGATTATTTTCATTTAAATTCTTGGTTGTAAAATTAACGTCCCCTGTGGACTCCTCAACCAAATCACTTAGAATTGGAGGGCAGGATCATTGTTCGTGCCGAAAGGTACGTTTGATCTCCGGATCCAAATCAAGTAGATTCGACGGATTCTGTCGGGCCATGCACTAGGGGAAAAGAGAAAAAGAAAGAAAGGTGATAAAAGTAATAGATTCGTGGTTTTAAAATATCAACGTAAAGTTAGTTCCCCGACAACGGCAACAAAAAGTTGATGTCTACAAATCTGTTTTGAAAAGAAATCCAAACTAGCAATCCAATGAAGAGAAGTATACCTATCGAATTGTAGCGAGGGGACACAAGTGTCGTATTAAAATCCGGGAACTGTTGAGTAATTCTACTCACATGAAAAACTATTATCTTATCGAAAAATCTTTTAGGGTTTGTTTTTTAATTTTAGAAAGAAAGGAAACTACTTGCAATTATGAAAAGAAGAGTACTTGCAATAATAAGGACAACTACTAGCGATTAAAAGAGAGATTAAAACGATGAAAATAAAGTAGCACTCGACCGTGAATCACCTCGGAAAAAGTAAATCAAAGATACGATAATAAACATAATCTTAATAAGGTAAAGGTCCTTCACTGTGGAGGTTCCCACAGCTTGAACATGCTTCTCTCGAAGTCGTGCCCAATTGTGTTTAGGAAGGTCCGACCGGACTCTGGTCCAACTTTGTAGGCCTAAAGCTCGCCTTAAGTGGACAACCCACCTATTGGATTTCACTCCAATCCGGGACATTTAACGTCTGCCTCTCTCGAGGTGTGTGTGCAACTATCTTTACTCTTGAGTGTTCACTTCAAACTATGAGCCACTCGTCTAGCTAAGATTGAAAATCTAGATGGAAATTATATATCGATGATATAATTCCAAACATGATTATTCAAGAGTAAATCGAAGCCCTAAACCTAAAAAAGATAAAGTAAACTAAAGCATCATAACTTAATCAACTCAACCGCATATCATCAAGATTGAGTTCTAGGAGGATTTAGTTAATCGTGAAGTAGTAGTGAACAAAACTTTTGTGAAGGATATGCGTAATAAGAAAGATTGAAAGAGAAAGAGAATGTCAAACTATTTTATTTATTATTGCACAACATTCACAAAGATGATATAGGAACATTACAAAGAGAGTTCCGAAACAAATCGCAAGTGTGATAAAAATGATTGCAAGAATGTTAAAAAATGAAAGCATTGAACTAAAATGCTCTAAAATAAACTCTCAATAGCTCCTTACAAGACTTCCATCTAGAAAATGAAATTACAACACTATTACAACACTTGCATGAAATGAAAAGCCAAGAAGGCTTGAAATAAAAGAGAGAGAGAGAGATAGAAAACAAGGAAGAACACTTAAAAAGAGCTCAAGAATTTGATTGGCAGTACCTCCCCTCTCAAAATTTGGATGATCAACCCTTGGAGATGCTCTGAATTTATATAAATTTTTCGGGTTGGGTCACACCCTCCTTACACGCCCGGGTGGGTTGTGTACCTGGGGCTTGTCACATTCGGCATGAAGTTTCTGGCTGAAATTAAATGCTGGAAGTGACAGGCATCGTTGTTGAGTTACACGCCCCGACGACATGCTCGTGTAAGACGGGCGTACAAGCTGCGACATGACGGTGGAGTGGAAAAATTCGTGCTATGGTGATTCCTCGGAACTTGGCGGGACACGCCTCAGGTATACACCCTACCAGGGCATGTAAGGGTGGTGTGTATGTTGAATTTCCTAGATCTGACTTCGGACTGATTGCTTCATTCCATTTGGGTTACACACCCTAAGTACATGCCCGGGGAGGGCATGTCAGGGGGCGTGTCTAGTACGTGGCTGACCTCGAGTGCTGGATTTTGGCAGAAATGATGATTGCTTCTATACAACAGTGGACACGCCCTGGGAGGGTGTGTTAGTGGGGCGTGTCAGGTCATTTTGGCTGAAAGCTGTGAAAACCTGCAAAAAGAAGAGAACACATTAATGACAATATTATATGCAAAAGGAGGTCAACATATAAGATTAGAAGACATGATTTGTGTATTAAAAACCTGAAAATACCCTAATAGTTTAGACTACAAAACATATTATCATCAATAGAGACATTGGGTTGGGCCACCCCACCCCTAGGCAGGTAACCGCACTACCAGGCCTAGCCCTTACATATGCCTCTAAAGGACACACCAGAGTCACCACATACTAATGCTGACAAACCCGCCAGTCTTTCGTGGTCAAATGTAGGGTCACTAGGTAAACGTCTCCACAGACACTAGCAAGCAAGTCCCAACCACTACACCCTCCAAATTCATCATCCCTCTGTCAATGCGATGACTAGATCAAACTGAAGACCTGCCACTTTTATGCACATGCACTTATGATAAATATGAATCTCTGAGAGATCGGCGCCCTGGACTAACCCGTCCGTCACAATAACCTTCTGAGCCACTGGCTCCCCGGACTAACCAATCCATACCTACCACCGTCGGGCCTACTGCTCACGAGTCTAAACCAAACTAGACTCTCGTGACTACTAGGTGAGTGTAGGTGGATTATTAGAGTTATATCTTGCAAAATAGTTTAATCTTTCCGTTTAGGGTTAACATTGGACTGCCCAGGGCATTCCCGGTGAAGGGCTATTGAGGGCACTAGGAACTACGATGGGCTGAAGACCAAAGCTCCCTTTCTCAAGGTACTTATTATTGTTGGTATCTACCCATATCCCGACAATAATGATCTTACACTTGATCTAACCCTAAGTATATTTAGAATTTGTCCAAGGGAAAGACGATCCATCCTCAATCCCGAGCACAACCTTTCCCCTTGTCAACCAGGCTCTCACAGCTGACTTCTAATGGTGACCTCATTCATACTCCCCCGATTAAGTACACCAACTATCTCCTTTATCCCATACCGAGGTTCACATGATTCCTTTATTCTACAATTTTACTATGTTCAGACCTAATGAGCTACATGACGTGCATGAATGGTGATCCCTCCAAATATTCATCCAAATGACCTAAGATTATTACTAGAGGTCAATCATGATATTTTAAGATTAAATCCAGAAGATAATATTTTTCCTAATTTATTTGGCATTTATTTAATTTTCTGCAATATCAGACCAATTGTGCTTTTGAACACCAAGTACAATTTTCTAACATAATATGGCCTTAACAATATTATGACAAGAGTATAACATCAAAATAACTGTAATTATTGAATTTCACAATTTTCTAAAAAGGTTTTATCTTCCAAACTAATTATCAACTAAATAACCACAATGATACGACAAAATAGGGAATAATAAAATTAGTCATCCAAAAATTATAGAAAAATTACCAGATCTCCAAAGTGACCAAAAAAGTCTACTGACCCTAGGGAAATTTGGTCACCTAAATAAATCATTTACATATATTCTACATAAGGCACTTTGTGAAGTAACCTATATAAAAAGACTTCCAATAATTTTATAAAAAATTCTTAGAGCTTATTGTTGCCATAAAAAGTCCTCTGCCCAAGTTTTATAACAAATCAATGAGTAAATAGTTCATAATAAATTCCTTGATGAATAGGACAAACACTAAATTTGTGAATGAAGTACCCAAAATATTAATCCATAATTCATGACAAAACTTTCAGAGTTTAGTGACATCTTTATAAGGTCACTTCCTAAGTTTTATGGAGATCCAATGTCATATGATCAGGTAAACAAATCATGTGTAGAAGTGCTCTAATTGGTCCTTAATTATTTCAGAGGGGTTAAATGTTCCTAAAAATTCTAATAACATTTTCTAGTGCTTATTTGCACCCTATGAACTCATCTACCAATTTCCAAGACATTCCAAGGATATATGCTATCATGTCCTTCAATATGCTCAAAACGCAACCCTAGGGTTCTAGGGCATCTCAACCCTAAATTATCTAGAATCTCTTGTGGGGGTGTTTTATGTGACAGTAAATCATTGGCCAAAGATCCATCCCCTTTGGATGAGGATTGAACACACAACCCATTAAACACCATTTGCCCTAATTTGCCCCCTTAGAGACCAAACATTGGCCATGCCAATACCTATTCAAATCAACCCCAAATGGGCTGAGATTTTTATCAGTGACCTATCATGACCCTAAGAGTCACCCACCAAAATGTTGGAGAATTGTAAGGTCATTGGACCATTTAATTAACCCATATATGGATTATTAGATTTTTATAAAAAATTCCCATTTTAGGATATTTTAGGTGTATAAATATAAGTGACCACCAGTCCAAATTTCAAGTCACTTGTATGGCTGGATTGATTGGGGCATTCAATTTAGTATCTAATTAACCCTAGGTATAGACTGCACCATTTCGAGTGTTATGGTCAGACCACTGACCCAAATGGGGTGAAATCAATTTCAATTAATGTAGACCTCAAGGGCAACAACTTTCATGTTGGCCACTTTTAATGTAGAGGAGTCTAAGTGTTTTTAATATTTAAAACCAAATACTGCATAAAATGTGACTAAATCATTAAAAAAGATACTATTTAATATATAGTATAAAATCAGATTCAGCACAGATCTTAAAGCCAATTTGACAGAATCCGTGCGTCTCTTTCTCTGGCTGACTGTCATGATTCCTCCATCCTGGAGTACTTACATGGCCATTTCCGGCCACCCGACCACCTCCCTGGCAGGCCACTACCACCACCACCTTCTTTGAGGTGGTGGTTATCGCTGGACGGCAGCATGGCCGCCAGAGGGGATATTTTTGTCCAACCCGCAACTTCAAACTTTCATGGAATTTCTTCAAATCTCCTCACTGGATCGGGCTGAATTGAGCCCGATTTCTCAGCCTAATTTGATCTAGATACTAGCACAGGGGAGAGGAGGAGAAGTGGATCTTCTGGAGTGGCTGAAGTCGGGCTGAGCATCGGGTTGCCATTGCTGGTGGTGGTGATTTCAGGTGCTCTGCCTCCTACTATCTAGAGAGCTCAAAATCTTCAGGGGAATGTTGGAACATATAGCTGAGGGTCTAGGGAAGCTTTTAAAAGAATTAGTCGGGGGAGAGGAGGGCTAAGCTTCAATGACCATTAATGGCTATGTGGGAGAGTGATTTGTTGTAAATATACGTATTTTTACTTACATTAAATAAGTCTTTTTAGTTTATTTTTGCCATTTTTAGTTATTTTTCTTTAATAAATTGTTCCTTTTTTGTAAATATATTGCTAACTTAGCTTTATTTTATTTTCCAAAAATTTTCAGAAAAAGTAAAAAATTATATAGTACACTCCCGTGTACTTCATGTCACGCCAGTGACCTTGGCGTATACCTTTGATTCCAGTAAATTCAGGGGCGAGCAAAGAAAAAAATCAAGTCACGCCCAAGTACACGCCCGTGTCCAATGTTACACGGCCATGACCAAGCCCCGTGTCACACCATAGATGATTCCACGGACGAAGTTCGTTGACCTGATGAATACGCCCGTGTCAAGATGCGACACGGCCGTGACTTCTCCACCTGGCCCAGACAAGACGTCGCCAGTGACTAATTGACACGACGTCGTCCCTAGATCGACCTTCCCGACACGCCCCCCTAAACGCCTGTGACAAACAGAGTCACGGTCGTGACATCCACGCGTATAGCTGCAATGTAAAACAGGAAATCAGCACCGACTCACCAACAGTAGTTACACGCCCCCTACACGCCCGTGACCTAGGGCGTGTACTGAGAAAATTTTGCGTATAAATTGAAGTTTTCTGTTTGGATTTTTGTGCTATTGTTTTGGACCATTTTGGTTAGAGAGGTGCTGCTCTAGTGTATTCCAAAGCCTTGTAAGGGAAATTTCTCCCCCCTTTCTTTAGAGTTTATTTTTATCTTTCGTTGTAATCCGTCTTTTACTTAATAAAATACGTGTTTTTCTTTCCTTATCTGGTTTTGGAATGCATTTAAGCACCCTACTTAAGGAATCTTATTTTTGTTTTATCTTTATTTTTCTCATCTTTAATATGGGTGTGTGTGTGTGTATATGAGTATAAATTCTTGTTTCTAGGTTTAGTTAATTTTAGTTAACTTAGTTTAGACTTAGGATTTTTCTGCACTCTTCATGTTCATCCTTATGAAACTATAAAAATGGTTATAAAAGTGGTTTTGATTTTTTTACATAGTATTTTTTTTTATTTTTGTAAAACTTTTCGTTCTTTTATCCTTTCTTCCACTTTTTAAGCATTTTTATAGAGTTATAAGAATAGATTAGTTGTCATTTTAATTTTTCGAACACTTCAATTTTTGCTTTTATTTGCAGAAACTTTTGCTCGTTTAATTTTTAATTTCTCTTTTTATGCATTTCTATCGCATTCTAGCGGTAGAAATGTAGTCATTTTAATTTTTTTGAGCACTTTGATTTTCCCTTTTATTTGCAAAACTTGTTGCTCCTTTAATTTTTGTTCTGTTTTTTTATGCATTTCTGGCACATTCTAGCGGTAGAAATATAGTTGTTTTAATAAATAACTTCATTTTTCTCTTTTTTTGTATGAGTGCGTGCGCGTATGAGATAAATTTTATAGCTTTTATTGAATCCCATAAAGTGTGTGCGTGTATGAGTTAGTGTTTATCACTTTCTTTCATTCCTGTAGAGAGTGTGTGTGTGTGTGTGTGTGTGTGTGTGTGTGTGTGTGTGTGTTTATTTCAGTAGAGTGTGTGAGTGTGTTTTTATTTCATGTAGAGTGTGTGTGTTTAATTTCTATAGAGTGTGTGTGTGTGTGTGTTTTTATTTCAGTAGAGTGCGTGGGTGTGTTTTTCTTTCAGTAGAGTTTGTGTGTGTTTTTATTTTCTGTAGTGTGTGTGTGTGTGTTTTCATTTCTGTAGAGTGAGTGTATGTGTGCATTTATTTCCTCCTACTTATTTGAGTAGGACTCGCTTTCATTTTCCGCCAACTCGTTTGAGTAGGACTTGTATTTTTACTGCTTTCATTTCTCGCCTACTCGTTTGAGTAAAAGAGGTCATTTACTGCTTTCATTTCCCGCCTACTTATTTGAGTAGGACTCATAATTTTACAGCTTTAATTTCCCGCCTACTCGTTTGAGTAGGACTTGCAATTTACTGCTTTATTTACTGCTTTCATTTACTGCTTTCTTTACTGCTTTATTTTCTGCTTTATTTTCTGCTTTCATTTTATATATTTCTTTCCACAAGATGTCCCCATTCCGATGAGTGGCTAACTGCTCTTAGCCCTCAGTATCGAAGAGCATTGGGACAAATAAAATTGCTTTAAATAATTAAAGTCATGTTTTTCACATTAATTAAATTTCTTAAGGTTTGCCTCGGGTTTACGACGCATAGAACCACATATCGATTTGTGGGTTCTATTTCAGTAGTCCATACTATAGCTAGCTGAGAGGGCGTGCGTATGGACCGATCACCACTTGGTAAATGGAGTTCTGCACTAACCCTCGAGAGAGGAGGCACGAAATTCTACGGGATTGGGTTCGCCACCCAATAGCAGGGTTCTTAGCGTAAAGCGGGCATTAAGAGGAATCCTTCATCGGATGAGAGCCCGGTCGAATAGTCTTAATATTCAGGTGAGCGATAGTCATAGAGATAGGTGAGCTCAATTTTGTGGAACCTCCACGGCCAAGTCTCTGCCTTAATTAATTTGAAATTTAGGATCTATTTTTATTAAAAGTTTATTTTAGTTCAAATTCTTTTAGATACCGTTGCGCTAAGTTATTCTTTAGCTCCATTTTAATGCTTTTATTTTCTATTTTTATATATATAAATAATAACCCGTCAAGATAATTTTCGGTAAAATAATAATCCTCTCCAAAGAAGAGTAGAAATAATCAACCCATCCCCGAGAACAATACGACCCTGAAATTCCTTACCGGAATATCCTGTACTACACGTGATAGGTGCACTTAACTCTTTTCATTTAAACTCAATTTCAACTGTTTTATATCCAAATAATAAATCTACGTGCCTGTTTTACTAAATAAAACTGTCTTCCCCATTTCTAAATAAACCGCCCGGGGCGTCGCGTGTCCTAAATAATTTTTGCAGTTTTAACCCCCAATCAAGAGTTTTCGGCCATGGGCGTTCAGTGAATCCAGCCACTGAATGGCCTGGAAAACCACTTGATCTTTTCCTAACTGATCAGAGAAGATGAATCCATCCTTTTAGATTGAATGGGGAGGCCCTTGGCCTCCCTTGGCCTTGAATGACCTTTACTTCATGTCCCTTTCTCTCTCCTCCATTAAAGGGAAAATGAGGTTTCTCTCTCCTATCCACCCACTCTAGAATTTGAGTGGCATTTTGGGTAAATATCAGCCTTTTAAAGCTAGTGGGCAACTCCAATTAGGCTTACCCCAAGTAGATTGGGCTAGGTTAGGTCAACTTGAGTTAATATGACCCATTTTAGTGTTGAGTTGTCTTTGGTCAATTTGACATTTTAGTTTGACTCCAATGGGTCCCTAGTGACCCATTGGCCTCCCCTAATGTTTAGGAAGGTTTAGGTAGGGTCATTTTGGCAAGTTGGAGGTCCATGGCCCTTGATCTGTCACTTTGACCATTTTAGGGTTCGTGTTGACTTTGGTCAACTTGACCACTTTGGTTGACCCCAATGAGTTCTAGGTGCTCCAAGGGACCCCCTAATGGGTTAGGGATGTTATGGTGTTGACAAAGAGTCAAGTTTAGGCCATAAAGTCAAACCCCATGTTAGGTAATTGGAAAGTGTTATTTGCAGACCATGATGATCTTTACCTTCTTGACTAAGTTCAAATGGTCTCTTTGAGCTTCCTAGGGTTTTGTCATGACCTAGTAATAACAAAACCATCTTAAGGGTCTAGTTGCTTGAGGTATGTTAAGAATCCCAATAAACAAAAATAATAATTTCATCTCACATTCATGTTAGGCCTGCGAGGTTTCTACAGAGAGTAACTGAATGTAACCTCCTTCAGAAATTGAAGTTATACCTGATGCAAAGAGCTCCAGCTACTTCTACTGTATCATATCTAGTGGCTCCCAGGTATGCTCCTCTTGTCCATGATTTGACCACATGATCTTTACCAACTGAACCTTCTCAGGCCGCAAGACTCACACTATGACATCATCTATAATGACAGGCTCTAAGAAAACCGATCAATCAGAAGATGCTGGGCCATCTAGAGTAGGAACCTGCTGCACCAGCTGTAGTAGATCCATTCTAAGAGTGGAGATGTGGAAGACGTTGTGCAAACCTGCTAACTCCGGCAGTAGCTCCAATCAGTAAGCCAATGTGTCGATCCGCTTCAGGATCCTATAGGGCCCCATATACCTCGGACTAAGCTTCTTCTGCCTCCATACCCACGTGATTCCATGCATCGAACGTAACTTAAGGAACCCATGGCATCCATCCTGAAACACTACTTGACAATGTTGTGCAACGTAATACTTGGCCGGTCTGCTCTGGTCCTCCAGCATCCTATCTCGAATCAGTCACCCCTGGGTATCTGTGTTCTCCAAAAATTTCGACCTGAGTGCCTTTGGATCCTCATCATAGAACCAAGATAACAGCATCCGACAATTCCTCCCATAGAGGACCACATAGGGGACCCTCCCAATGTATTCCCGAACTCAATCTAATATGGTGTTCTTGGGCATGCCGTAGTACTGCACAAACTACTCCATAAGTAATCTCACCAAAATATCAAGGGGAGAATCCTTACGAATTGGGGGTGAGCCAAGCTACCTTGATCAACCTATCCTCGATGTTCCAAATAAAATTGTGCTCGGAGTGGGGTTATGGTAACCCGTGTATGAAATCCATAATTATATCCTCAAAATTACATTCTAACTCGGGCAGTGACTGCAGTAGTCCCCCCCCCCCCAAAAAACAAAACTTGCACTTGACCTACACCAGCCGACAAACCTCACAGTGCGTCACAAAATCCATCACATGTTTCTTTATTCCGGGGAAATAAAAGTTATGGTAAATATAATTTTCCTCTGGCAATTTGAGTTCTCGTTTGTGAGTGTAGATAACGACTATATAAATTTCTTATACACGATCAGGTTCATATTCCTTTGAGTATGACCGAGTAATCAATCAACTCAACTTTACAAGTCATCTAATTTTATCAATTAACGGGAGTGATCACTTTGTCAAATGACCCATCATCCTCAAAATTTAAGACGGTGTACTCGTGAATCTTGGGAGATTATCATTAATACCCATTATTTATTATGTCATTTCACCGTAATTACACTTGATAATCCAAAATCCATTTTCATAGTAATGAATCTTGCTAATCGTGACTATAATGTCATCAAACGTATATATTTCAGACCTTGATGCTATCTGAATCAAGTCTGCAGAGTCATATCAAAGGTATATGTATTCTGTTGAAATTTGTGAAGTGGAAGTGGTTGACGGGACAGGCCGGGCGTCCTGGGCGGACAGCTTTGGCAGACTAGGCGGACTGGGCGGACTGTTGTGTGCGGCCTGGTGGAAAGTCTAGTGGAAGCCGGCTGTTCTTCTGAACGGGTTGAACGGGTGAAGTCCGCAGACTGTGCGGCTGGTATCTGCGGATAGGGCATTGGCTGATGGGTTTTGTTGGGTATTGTATCCACAATCACCTGGATTTGAGGAAGCCACCTGTCAGGCTAAGATGAATTCACAATGTATTTGATGAAACTTCTTAAGTTGTGCTTGCAGTTCTTCCATGCTAAGTGCACACCAATGTCAGGGTGCAGTAGGTCAATATACACGGGTCTGCATGACGTAATCCCTCGTTGAGCAGATCAGTGTGTTGGCCTACGTGTACTCTCTCTATTGGAGTGCACTTACTTTCAAGCACAGGGCCGTGTTTATGCAAGAGAAGACAAGGAGCAAGGATGGGTCAAGGGGCATCTCTTGGGTGGAAAGACGAAAATTCGTCTAAGTAAAAGTCGACGAGAATCACTAGTGATTCTCGCCGAATCGTCGAGAATCATTAGTGATTCTCGCCGACTCCTTCTGGCTACCTCAAAATGGTGCCAAGTAAGATTCGGCGAGAATCACTGATGATTCTCGCCGAACCCGTCGCTGAGCAGGTCATGAATACCAAGTGAAAATCGTTGAGAATCAACAAGAGAATCGTCGAGAATCACTAGTGATTCTCGACGAATCGTCGAGAATCGTTAACTTATTCTCGCCGATTCGTCGAGAATCACCAATGATTCTCGACGAATTTTACTTGGCATTTTCTCTGGATGCTGCTGGACTGGATTCTGCCGCTGGACTATTTTGAACCAGATTTCGGGTTTCTACTTGTGGGACCCACAACGGTCATATTGTTAGTATCTACAGTGTATAAATACACGGGTATTTTTGAACAGTAGAAGGACGGGAAAAAGATATACAAAGTAGAGCTGCGACTTGACCTAGTTCGCGATTTCCGCCGCCGCCTCCGTCGCCGCGCGAGAGTGTAGATCGCCGGTCTTGATCGTGTTTTCTTCCAGATCTCCGGTCGATAGAAGCCTAGCTAAGCTCAGCGTCTCACGTGTCTAACCGGAGATCTCTTGTCTCTCGATTTGTAGATCGGGAAAGTCTTCCCCATCCGAATCGATCGAGACGATTGATCCTAGTGTGACCGTTGGTAGACCCAGCTAGCTTCGCTACGAAGTTTGGATCACTAAAGAAGTGCAGCCGCACATCGTCGTCGCCGCCGATCCCAAACCAAGCCGCCGTTTGTATTGCCGCCGCCGGTTCCGGGGAGATCCTCTCCAAGAGAGATCTAGGGTTGTAGACTCTTCGTTGACTTCACGAACACGTCGTCGAAGGAATAGGAACACCGTAGTCTCCAAACGAAGTTTGTATCTCGTGTACATTCTATTTTACTTTTGTTGTAAAGGAACGTTTGTTCCATGTTGTAAGGGTTGGGTGCAACCCATTTTGTGGGAGTGTTGACTCTCACGTGTGGAAGGGTTCCTTCCGATAGTGCAGGGATTGGATTTCAATCCCGTTGGAGAAGTGACCGAGTCGTCCCTTGTTGGGAGATAGGTCGAAGGGGGAGAGTGGATGTACCCAAGTCGGGGAACCACTATAAATTGTCTGTGTTTTTTGTGTGTTGTGCTGTTTGTTTTTATTGTGCAGGTACATTCGTAAATTCCGTAAAAGCGCTTCATGTCACCTATTCCCCCCCCCCCCCCCCATAGGTGAAGATAGTTGACACTAGGTGGACTTTCAAGTGGTATCAGAGCCAGGTTACTCATGAAAAAGGTTTACACCTTGAGTAGTATCCTGCCACCAGTGTCAGAAGCATGGAGCTGGATTATGAGATATCGCCACTCAGACTCCCCGCATGTACAAAGGAGTTTTATCCCGTCTGGAGGATGAGAGTGTCGTATCACTTGGATGCCATCGATCCTCATGCATCCTTCATCCTGGAAGAGGATCCTTTTATTCCTATGAAGACCTCCGACTCTGGAATTCAAGTGCCCAAGTGCATTGCTGAGATGTCTGAAATGGAACTTTCATTCTTTAATTTGGATAAGAGGATTCGACAAATTATCATGGATATCTGGTCTGGAGCTTCTCGCTCTAGATTGGAAAAATGTAAGACGGCTAAATCTCTGTGGTTGATGATCTCAGAGCTGATGGGGGGGTCAGAGAAAGCTGGAATCTGCTGTCAACCAGAGGATGAAGCCTATGTGGGGGTCCTCACCTCTGAGGATGAAGGCATGGATCTCTCGGACAACATCAGAGCTCTAGTGTCCGTGTCAGAGACTGAAGAGGCCAGTGAGGAAAGCAGCTCTGATGAGGATGAGACAATGGTCACTGGCTCTAATGACAATAACACAGAAGAGCAGGTAACCTCTTCATCCTGCCCCGTATCTCTTGAAATTTCTGAAGACAGGAACTGCTTTTCTTCAGAAGATTCTGATTCCCTGAAGAGAGCCCTTCAGAAAAGCAACCTACTTGCTGAGGAGCAAGCTCAAGTGATTGCTCGACTGAAGATCTTGTTGGTTCTCCAATTGGCGTCCAACAAGGTCAAGGACTCTAAGATCTCAGCTCTAGAGAGTAGTCTAGAGAATGAGAAAAGAATAGTATCAAACTTTTCCAAGGTTGATGCTATAAAGAGAAAACAAGAAAACGGGTGGATCTCGCGGATTATCAATTCGTGGAGAAATGGGGAAACGGTATTCCGACCCCCCACTCCAAGCAGGAAGGCAACTCATCATGCCTTCAGGTATGACCACAGGAATAGTCGTGGTCACTGCAAGGGTGATCTGTCCCCATGTGGAGACACCCGGAGTGCAAGGGCCGTCGTGGCCACCCATGAGAGAATACCTAAGGCTCATTCTGAGCCCTTTGTATTCACTGCCACTGCCTCAACTCGGTGTGAATCTGCATGTCCCAGCTCATAGAAGACTTCTCACCACCCGAGGACACAGGAGAGGGAGGATAGAAGTCATGGTGTAAGTTTTCATGGGGCCTCAGGAAGGGGGTTGCCTGAAAGAAAGGCACCACCTTCCCGGCCTCATGACGCTCACAACATGCATTCCTTCCACCCTTCCACGTGTCACGATGGAAGAGGAAATTTTGTGAGGAGATCATGCTCTATCCCGTATAGACCTAGGACCGTGACTACCTCAGTCACTAGATAAGGTCAGAAACGGCGATACAACATTCACCCATGTTGGTGTTGTGGCAAAGTGGGGCACTTTGCCATCGACTGTTGGCACAACCCATCTGTGCCCACGGTAAGGGCTTATCCACATTCACGGGACAGAGGTAGTCTTCCTGACAGGTTTTCTGAAGGAAGGCAGTTGCGTGCTTATGCTAACAGGAACCTAGGATCCAATATGATTTGGGTTCCTAAGGTAAAGTAATTCTTTCTTGCAGGGTAGTCTAGGTTCCCGTGAATATGATAGGAACCAGACAGTAGGTGGCTCAAGACTAAATTGGAACAAACGTCTGCTATGACAGATGTGATATCGACTTGAGCATACTCACATTGAGCTCCTAATATATTCTACATGTGGGACTAAACGATGACTCTCAAAATCCCAGGTACTCATGATCAGTTCCAAGACTTGAGTCGTTTTCCATTGACAGTTACATATATATATATATATCTTTATATACAGATACATCTTTGTATATACGTGTATGTATGCACATCCAAGGATAGGGTCACACGATGAATATAAACCGTAGATACATCATTAAAGAGTTATCGGAACTTCCACTGGTAGATTCGAGAACTAACATCTGCAGGCGTAAATTAATTCACTGAAAACTAACAAAGATACGTAGTTAGAAGACTTTCAAATTAACTTAGACAAATGGAAACCGTAAGACTCCCATTTAACTCGTCGAGCTTGGCATTTAAGGAGGATCCCATTCTCGCCGAAGGATCAAGAAGAATCACAATTGAGGAAGAATTCCCGCCGACCCTTCAGCTTCCATAAGAATCCTGCCGAAGGAGCACACTATACAAATCCCGCCGACCTTTGCAGGAGACACTATACGCATCCCGCCGAACTTCACAGGAGACACTAGGTTTCTTCCGCCGACTCTTCCCATTCCCACCGACTCGCGGAAGAACGCCGAATCTCGCCGACTCTCTCCGCAGGGAACTCTCTCCTTCTCCGACGGAAACTCGCCGAGGGGCAACTCACCGACTCCCGCAAAACTCACCGCCCCAAGGGAAACTTACCGGAAGGGCACCTCGCCGACTCCTGCAGGAAAGCTCGCCGAATCGGTCTTCATCGAAGGTCTCCCGCAAGAATCCCGCCGAAGCTCTCACCGACGATCTCTCCCAGTTTCGATTCTTCTCCGCTCAAACTAACTCACCATCTACACCGCTAGGTATCCCCTCACCCTCACTTGGACTTGATCACTAATATCGCTTCCTTTTTGATTTTTGATTAAGCGTAGAATAGGGCTTCTCTCCCTAGATCTGCAATGGCTCCAAGGTCAACTGCTGGGTTGGTCACTGGTTGCGAGCTTGTTCGAACTGGGTTCTCTCACGCCTCGGACGAATTCCGCAACATCATTCTGATGCTGGAAGAGGCTGGGCTAACATTCATCCTGGAGCACCCTTGCAAAATCTTGGACAAAGAGGTGCTGGATTTCTTCGCTACCGCAAGACTCCGAAATGGCGACTCACTAATCAAAAGCAAGGTGGCTGGGGCGAAGATCAAGATGTCTGCCAGCAAGCTGACCCGCTTCCTGCAGCTTTCTAGATCGGAGCATGAGGACTATCTGGAGGACGATGACAAAACCAGAACTCTCTTATTCTGCGGTCTCCCACGAGGAACTCGGTCAATAAAGAGAAAGGATATGAATGAAGAAGGGAAGCTCCTGTCTGACATAATTAGAAAGGTGCTCATCTGCAAGCCGGGCTCTCATGACCATATCTCAGCGGATATGTTCAAGATCCTGATAGCTGTTGTCTGCCGTAAAAGGTTCAACTGGGGGGAGTTGCTGTTCGAGAAGATAAAGGACACCTTGGGCTCTCCGAGTTTTGGCCGCATCATAAGTCTGTATCTAAATCAGCTAAATGGAGACAAGTTTGACATGAGTAAAGGTGTTCCTCTCCACTACTTGAAGAAGATGGACTCAAGTGTGTTTGACCGATGGGAGAGGCGTATTGGGCAGACTGCCGTGGAAGAACAACAGGGAGTATCTCCAGCAGTCACCCCCAGTGAAATTCCTGACACTTTGACTGCAGGAATCGAGGGGGAGCCTCTACCCCCTCATACTGATGTAGTATCTGACATCTCCCAGCTGTCCAGAGATGTTGTGGCAGATCTACACGAAGAAAGTGAACCTGAGCTGGAGCATGGGGAGGCCCCGAACCGAAACGATCAAGGAGCCGAAGCTACTGTACTGGAGACTGCTGACAAAGAGTTGGAAGAGGCTGCTGATGAAGATGATTTCATGGATGATGACGGAGAGGATGACGGGAATGAGGGACATGAAGCATTGGAGGCTCCGAATCTCTTTGAACCTTCATCTGACAAGCATGCACCAGTGGAGGGGGAGTCAGAAAAATCTACAGAGGCCGCCAGCATTCCCCCCGTAGAGACTGTGCTGGTGTCTAGCTCTACAGAGGCGTCTGCTGAAGAGCAAGGCCAAGAAGTGCCTCCGGCTCTTCCATTACGAGATGAGCTAGCCACTCACACTGTAAATGTCATTCAGGGCATAGTGAATGAACTTAAAGCCTCCATTGATAAAGCTCAGAATAAACTGCTGCACAGAATTAAGAAGTCTGAAAATCTCATGCTCAAGAATATGGTGGAGATCAACCATAAACTTGACGTGATGGACAAGAAATTTGAAGAGAGGTATACAGCGGCCGGCGAAGCTGTCACACTTCTTATGGCCGGATTGAAGAAGACCACCGACACTCTTGCTGTAGTAAATCAGAATGCACATGTTGTAGCCAACAACATTCAAAAGTTTGACGGTAATATGGTAACTCTCAACGCCAATCAGCAAGCCTTAGTCAATGAATTCTCCAGGACTTCAAAGCATATTGATGACTCGCTGCACTCATATGCCAATTCCATCGCGGTCGAAGCCAAAAGGGGGGAGAAAGAGTATCTAGCTAAGATGGCCGAGCTTCAAGAAATCATGATCACAAACTTCGAACAGTCAAACAAATATGTCTATGAAAGCTGCTGGTGGATGCTCTAATAGGCGTTAGGCGCGTTAGGCATCGTTTTGCCTGACAATCCTGCAGGTATTCATGCTCCTGAGACTTCTATGGCTGCTGCGGGAGTAAGTGCTGCTGAGGGAATAGGTGCAAGTGCTGTAGATGTTCCCATAAGTGAAGCTGATGCTAGGGCTATTTTCAAAGCTAAACTGATGAGCATGTTTGACCAAGAGGCCCTAGCAAAAGCCAGGGGCAAGAGAAAAGCTCAGGAAGGGACCTCCAGGGAGACACTAGCTGAGAAGAGAATCAGAATGAGTGAGGAGGAAGTACGAAACGAAAAGTGGAGTCCAGTTTCAAAGAACATCATCTTGGACACCTTTTGGCTACAAGAAAAAGGAGAACTCAATCGAAACAAAGTATACAGCCAGTATGAATGGGAGATGCATAAGACGTATGAAGCCAAAAGGAACATCTTCTTCAGAAACAACACGGATGCAGATAAAGTTCCTCCTCCCAGATATTACCCGAAGCCTAAAGAGTACATGGAGAGACAAAGGAAGAAGTTTTTGGCGCAAAAACTCAAGTATGACTTAGCTAAGGAAAGATAGTCAACAACTTGTAGCTTGTCATTCTCTCCTAAGAACATTTAATGCTTATTGTTATGATATGAACAATTCTGAGATTATATATATATATACATTTGTATTTGAATATGTGAATGACTCAAGTCCTGATCTGGTTGTTTATATTCTCTTGTGCTGCATGTTTAACTTCTGAATGCTGTTTTTTATTATTTGATTAGTGTTATTCATCTTAGCTAGTAGGGTTTTGGCTTCGTCAAATAGGGGGAGATTGTTGGGTATTGTATCCACAATCACCTGGATTTGAGGAAGCCACCTGTCAGGCTAAGATGAATTCACAATGTATTTGATGAAACTTCTTAAGTTGTGCTTGCAGTTCTTCCACGCTAAGTGCACACCAATGTCAGGGTGCAGTAGGTCAATATACACGGGTCTGCATGACGTAATCCCTCGTTGAGCAGATCAGTGTGTTGGCCTACGTGTACTCTCTCTATTGGAGTGCACTTACTTTCAAGCACAGGGCCGTGTTTATGCAAGAGAAGACAAGGAGCAAGGATGGGTCAAGGGGCAGCTCTTGGGTGGAAAGACGAAAATTCGTCTAAGTAAAAGTCGACGAGAATCACCAAGTGATTCTCGCCGAATCGTCGAGAATCACTAGTGATTCTCGCCGACTCCTTCCGGCTACCTCAAAATGGAGCCAAGTAAGATTCGGCGAGAATCACTGATGATTCTCGCCGAACCCGTCGCTGAGCAGGTCATGAATACCAAGTGAAAATCGTTGAGAATCAACAAGGGAATCGTCGAGAATCGTTAACTGATTCTCGACGAATCGTTGAGAATCGTTAACTGATTCTCGCCGATTCATCGAGAATCACCAATGATTCTCGACGAATTTTACTTGGCATTTTCTCTGGATGCTGCTGGACCGGATTCTGCCGCTGGACTATTTTGAACCGGATTTCGGGTTTCTACTTGTGGGACCCGCAACGGTCATATTGTTAGTATATACAGTGTATAAATACACGGGTATTTTTGAACAGTAGAAGCACGGGAAAAAGATATACAAAGTAGAGCCGCGACTTGACCTAGTTCGCGATTTCCGCCGCCGCCTCCGTCGCCGCGCGAGAGTGTAGATCGCCGGTCGTGATCGTGTTTTCTTCCAGATCTCCGGTCTATAGAAGCCTAGCTAAGATCAGCGTCTCACGTGTCTAATCGGAGATCTCTTGTCTCTCGATTTGTAGATCTGGAAAGTCTTCCCCATCTGAATCGATCGAGACGATTGATCCTAGTGTGACCGTTGGTAGACCTAGCTAGCTTCGCTACGAAGTTTGGATCTCTAAAGAAGTGCAGCCGCACATCGTCGTCGCCGCCGATCCCGAACCAAGCCGCCGTTTGTATTGCCGCCGCCGGTTCCGGGGAGATCCTCTCCAAGAGAGATCTAGGGTTGTAGACTCCTCGTTGACTTCACGAATACGTCGTCGAACAAAGAGGAACACCGTAGTCTCCAAACGAAGTTTGTATCTCGTGTATATTCTATTTTACTTTTGTTGTAAAGGAACGTTTGTTCCATGTTGTAAGGGTTGGGTGCAACCCGTTTTGTGGGAGTGTTGACTCTCACGTGTGGAAGGGTTCCTTCCGATAGTGCAGGGATTGGATTTCAATCCCGTTGGAGAAGTGACCGAGTCGTCCCTTATTGGGAGATAGGTCGAAGGGGGAGAGTGGATGTACCCAAGTCGGGGCACCACTATAAATTGCCTTTGTTTTTTGTGTGCTGTGCTGTTTGTTTTTATTGTGCAGGTACATTCGTAAATTCCGTAAAAGCGCTTCACGTCACCTATTCCCCCCCCCCCCCATAGGTGAAGATAGTTGACACTAGGTGGACTTTCAGGTTTAACCAAGGAGCGGCCTGAGCGGATATAGGCTTGCGGACTAGTGCATTGCTCAGTGGCCGTGGTGCAAGCTTGTGCTGATTGGCGGTTTAGCTCATGTCCGCGGGAAGCTTGCGGACTGGTGTATTCGCGGTATGGGCTATTGCGGGCTGAGCTTAGAGCTTGGCAGAGGCCTTGTCGAGGTCTGGTGTTACAGCAGGTGCCTTGCTGTGGAGGTCGTTGGCGGACTGGTGTGTGGAGTCCGGGAGTTGGCTGCTGCATTGGGCAGGTGTGCGAGTAGCCTGCGGACTGCTGGCGGTCTGTGCTAGGGTTTTTAGTGGACGGGAGTTTATGTCCGCCATGCTCGCATTGGCCTTTGATGGTTTTGGACTTGGTCACACTCTGTGCCAAGACCATGGTGTCCGCAGTATCCGCCAAGTCCGCTGTTGACCGGGCGGACTGTTGCTATCTGCCTTTGGTCGTGGACTTGTGGCGGATTGAGGTTTGAATCTTGCAGACTGCCTCGGGTTTGTGCGGAAAACCATTGAAGGGGGTTGTTGTCCTGCAGTGGTCGGAGGCTTTGCGGGCTGATGCCTTGTCCGCATAGCTTGGACGGACTGATGAGGGTTCGCCAATGTTGCCTTGCTCGTGGCGGTTTTCCTTGGTATCCGGCTAAGTCCTTGCGGACTCGGCGGACGGTGTTTTGCTATCGCGCGGGCTAGGGTGGTGTAGCTATCTCTAGGGCGGTGACCACACTCCTCACCTCTCCTATAAATAGGTCTACAGTAACTTGAGTGAATAGTAAGTTGGTGGGCAAGGAGCTGCGGTCTCAGTTTGTCTATCCGCGCGGATTGATTCAGGGCTGACGGTTTGCTGTGTGCAGGTCGCGCGGGTAGCTTCAAGGAGCCAGGAGTTTGGCTTTGACTTCGGTCAAGTACTTGGAAGTTGTGCGGTCTCTGCAGATTCATCAGGAGGTCGCTCTGCGGCTTGTCAACTCTGTTTCAACTTTGCCAGCTTCAATAACCTGTCTGCTAGCTTCAGGCGGGTAGGAGGTGTTCCTCAGTTCATCCTCAGCAGGAGTCGAATAACGGTGTGTCCGCGCGGCCTCGCGGCTTCGGCGAACTCCGTGGCTATTCGGCGGATTGCAGCTTAGTTCGGGCGATCTCAGCGGACTCGGCGACCTCGGCAGTCTCGACGGACTTCGGTGCTATCCGCCCGGCTTATTTTTTGGTGCTTTCTGTTTACAGCTGTTTATACTAGCGAAATCATGTCTCGCTGTGTATGCCTCGTGTTGTAAAGAAGTGAATGAATAAAAGATCTACTTGTGCTTCCATTGTTTGTTGGGATTATCCTTGTTCCTTGGTTTTCCGCTGGTTCAACGTGAGAACTGGGTAGTGCCGAAGATATTAATTTGGTGTTTGGGCTACCTTGCTGACCACGCTGAGAAAAATTTAACATGGTATCAGAGTGAGGTTCAGTTGCGTGAGCGGTAGTCAACCAGTGTTGTTACTCAGTGCTTGAGTGGTGATCAACCTGTGTTGTTGCTCGAAGCTTCTGAAAGGTTGCCAACAGGTGTTGCAATGGAAGGGAGCTTTGCAAGGGGTCTTGGCATTGAACTCTTAACGCCGACTAACTTCAAGAAGTGGAAGTCATGTATGAAGAGTTATCTTCTTGGCGAGGAGCTGTGGGAAGTCGTCGGTAGTGACGACAGGCAGGAAGTCACGGCTGCGTTCGGTACTGCTGAGCAGGTTAGGCTCTGGGGAAGAACAAATGCTAAGGAGGAGTTCATTCTGAAGAGGGCCGTGTCTCCGGAACTGTTTGATCACATCGTTGGATGTGAGTCGGCTGCTGATATCTGGACAACCATTGATGAGTTGTTCAATAGGAAGAATGTGGACGGCTTCAGTTCCTGGAGAATGAGTTGGCCAGGGCAACTCAGGGAGACATTTCCATCTCGAAGTACTTCTTAAAGATGAAGAGCATGTGTGCTGAGCTATCGGCACTGGATCCTGATGAGCCTATCTCTGAGGCGAAGATGAAAAGGCACATAATCCGCGGCTTGCGGAAGGAGTATATGGCCTTTATGACATCTGTTCAAGGGTGGGCTACTCAGCCATCCTTGCTGGAGCTGGAGAATCTGCTTGCGTCGCAGGAGAGCTTGGCAAGGCAGATGGCTGGAGTGAACCTTAATCAAGAAGGCAGCGAAGCTCTCTTCTCAGGAAAGAAGAAAGGATGGGAAGGGAAGAAGAAGAAGAAGAAGGTGCAGGTCGCTGGTGAGAAGGAGACTTCAACTTCATATCAGACGGAGAGGAGCAATGCTCCTAAGGACTGGAAGAAGAATTTGAAGTGCTACTGGTGTCATCAGAGAGGGAACTTCAAGCGGGACTACAAGGTCAAACTGCAGCATGGGCATGATGCGGGAAAGGAGGAAGCTTGCTCGAGAAGTGAAGAAGTAGAATGGGGCGGAGCGTTTATGATGGGCACTTGTGTCCGGGCCTTGTCTGCTGAGGACTTCAATGGCGAGTGGATTGTGTAATCCGGGTGTGGTCAACACCTCACCGGAGACAAGTCGAAGTTCACCTCCATGCAGGCTTACTCAGGTAATGAAGTTATTATCACTGCTGATAATACTGTTTATGCAGTAGAGAAAGAGGGGGTCATGTCTTTGGGTAGTTATCAGGGGCCACTCACGTTAAGGAGTGTGTATCACGTGCCGGGCATGAAGAAAAAACTCTTCTCGGTGAACAGTGCAGTGGACGCTGGTTATCACGTTCTGTTTGGGCCAACAGACGTGAGGTTCCTTCGCAACGTATCAGCAGTGAAGGCTGATGTTGCTCATGTTGGAAGGAGGGTGAAGAACTTATTTATTCTTGCCACCAATTCTTATGTTGATCGTATGAGGGCCAATGATAGCGCTGCTATCTGGCATGAGAGGCTGGGGCATGTTGGCATGGGCAAGATGAAGGCAATGGCTAGTAGAAGTTTGGTGAAGGGGTTGCCTAAGTTGTCTTCCTTTGGTGACAGGCATGTTTGCGCGGGCTGTCAATACGGTAAGGCACATCATCTTCCATTTGATAAGTCACCAACAAGGAGCAAGAAACCATTGGAGTGCATTCATGGCGACCTGATGGGACCGACGGTTATTGCCAGCCTTGGTGGAAGCAGATACATGCTTGTCTTGGTTGATGACTACTCAAGGTATACTTGGGTGTACTTCTTAAAGGAGAAGTCGGAAGCCTTCTGTTTGTTTGTGGAGTTTAAGGAGTTGGTAGAAGGCCGGCTTGGCTTGCGGATCAAGAAGCTTAGAACGGACAACGGTGGTGAGTTCATCTCCTCCGTGTTTTCTAACTTCTGTAGGAAGCACGATATCCAACGAGAGCTTACTTGTGCTCACACTCCTCAACAAAATGGGGTAGCGGAGCGGAAGATCCGTCATCTGACGGAGACTTGCAAATGCTGGCTTCATGCGAAAGATATCCCAAGGTCCTTTTGGGCGGAGGGGATGTCTTGTGCTGCTTTTGTCATCAACCGGATGCCACTCAACCCTATCAACATGAAGACTACTCTTGAGTTTTTGCTGAAGGAGAAGCCGAGTGTGGGACACCTTCGGGTGTTCGGTTTAACTTTCTACGTGCATGTCCTGGATGCTTCACGGACTAAGCTGGATGCGAAGGCAAGGAAGCTTGTCTTTGTTGGCTACGATGAGCGGAAGAAGGGATGGAAATGCATGGACCCTGTGACGAAGAAGTTCGTGGTGTCAAGAGACGTTGTCTTTGACGAGTTGACGTAATATGGAGGTGGCTCAGTTGAGCTAACCGGAAGTAGCAAGGTTGATGAAGCACCGGTGGTGGCTGCTGAAGGCTTGGAAGAGGAGCTTGCTGTTTCACCAGCAGCTCCTGTTGCTTCTAACTCCGAGGCTGAGCCTTCTGGCTCAGTAAGCAGGGGGAGCACTGCTCAATGCTTGCCCCAAGTAGGAGTTGAGCCCGAAGAAGCAACGAAAGCAGTGAGCAAGGAGCCGACCCTTCGGAGATTGAAGAGGGTTGTTAAGACACCGGCTCAGTACTGTGATGGGAATGCAGTGAGCTTTGTCTCCTGCTTCTTTGCATGTCCTCTGGATGAGCGAGAGCCTGCAAACTTCAACGAGGCCACTGGAGTGAAGGAGTGGGAAGGTGCCATGAAAGAATAGATTGATGCTCTGAAGAAGAATGAAACCTTGGACCTTGTGCCCAAGGTTGATGGCATAACTCCGGTTACTTGCAAGTGGGTGTATAAGTTGAAGAAGAAGGCTGATGGGAGCATTGATAGGTTCAAAGCTCGCCTGGTCGCTAGAGGATTCTCACAGCGGTATGGAGAAGACTATGAGGAGACATTCAGTCCAGTTGCGAAGATGACTTCAGTTAGAGTGGTGATCGCCTTGGCTGCTAGCAAGGGATGGAGGTTGTGGTAACTCGATGTGAAGAATGCCTTTCTTTATGGAGAGATTGACAAGGACACCTTCATGGATCAGCCGCTTTGTTTTGTCTCTGAAAAGCATCCGGACTATGTCTACAAACTCATGAAGGCTCTCTATGGGTTGAAGCAAGCTCCTAGAGCGTGGTATGGGAAGATTGCAGAGTACTTGCAATTCTGTGGATACCTTGCTTCTAACTCGGATTCAAGCTTGTTCGTCAAGAAGAAGGGGGAGCTACAAGTCTTGGTCCTGCTGTATGTGGATGACATGATCATCACAGGGAATTTAGAGGGGGAAGTAGCAAGGCTCAGGGCTGAGCTTGCTATACGCTTCGAGATGAAAGACTTGGGAGAGCTTCATCACTTTCTCGGTCTTGAGGTGGAGAGGAAGGAGTGCGGGGTTCTCATTTGCCAGAAAGGGTATGCTGATCGCATTGTGAAACGGTTCGGCATGGGCGAAGGGAAGAAGTGCTCTACTCCACTGGAACCTGGGCTGAAGCTTCGACGAGATGAGGGAAGGGTTCTTCATGATCCCTTGGTGTTCAGGGCTCTTGTTGGGAGCTTGATTTACCAGACGATTACGAGGCCGGACATTGCTTATGTTGTTGGCCGAGTAAGTCGGTTTATGGCTGAACCAAGGCAATCTCATCTAGTGGCGGCAAAGGGTATTCTGAAGTATGTCAAGGCGACTTCTGACATGGGACTCCTCTATGGAAGGAACTCGGAGTTTGCGTTGCTTGGGTACACAGATGCTGACTATGGCGGTGATTCGGATGATCGGAGGTCTACTTCAGGTTATGTGTTCACTTGCGGTTCAGCTAGCATCTCGTAGTGTAGCAAGAAGCAGGACTCGGTGTCTGTCTCAACTATAGAGGCAGAGTATAAGGCTTCAGCCTTGGCTGCTCGGGAAGCCATCTGGTTGAGGAGGCTTATAGAGTATGTTCATGAAGAAGTGCAAGGGCCTACTTTACTCCAGGGTGACAATGAGAGTGCTCTCAAACTGGTTAACAATCCAGTGTATCACGCCAAGACCAAGCATATTGAGATTGATCACCACTTCATCAGGGAGAAGGTGTTGGAGGGGTCTCTGCTGGTCGGGCATGTTTGGAGTGAAGATAATCTTGCTGACATCTTCACGAAGCCACTGTCGAAAGGGCCCTTTGAGCGCTTGCGCAGCTTGCTGGGCTTGGTCACCACTTCCCACTTCAAGGGGGAGTGTTGAAATTTGTGAAGTGGAAGTGGTTGACGGGACAGGCAGGGCGTCCTGGGCGGACATCTTTGGCAGACTAGGCGGACTGGGCGGACTGTTGTGTGCGGCCTGGTGGAAAGTCTAGTGGAAGCCGGCTGTTCTTCTGAGCGGGTTGCACGGGTGAAGTCCGCGGACTGTGCGGCTGGTATCTGCGGATAGGGCGTTGGCTGATGGGTTTAGCTAAGGAGCGGCCTGAGCGGATATAGGCTTGCGGACTGGTGCATTTCTCAGTGGCCGTGGTGCAAGCTTGTGCTGATTGGCGGTTTGTCTCATGTCCGCTAGAAGCTTGCGGACTGGTGTATCCGCGGTATGGGCTGTTGCGGACTGAGCTTAGAGCTTGGCTGAGGCCTTGTCGAGCTCTAGTGTTACAGCAGGTGCCTTGCTGTGGAGGTCATTGGCGAACTGGTGTGTGGAGTCCGGGAGTTGGCTGCTGCGTTGGGCAGGTGTGCGAGTAGCCTGCGTACTGCTGGCGGTCTGTGCTAGGGTGTTTGGCGGACGGGAGTTTATGTCCGCCATGCTCGCATTGGCCTTTTATGGTTTTGGACTTGGTCACACTCTGTGCCAAGAACATGGTGTCCGCAGTATCCGCCGAGTCCGCTGTTGACCGGGCGGACTGTTGTTATCTGCCTTTGGTCGTGGACTTGTGGCGAATTTAGGTTTGAATCTTTCAGACTGCCTCGGGTTTGTGCGGACAGCCATTGAAGGGGGTTGCTGTCCTGCAGTGGTCGGAGGCTTTGCGGGTTAATGCCTTGTCTGCATAGCTTGGGCGGACTGATGAGGGTTCGCCAATGTTGCCTTGCTCCTGGCGGTTTTCATTGGTATCCGGCTAAGTCCATGCGGACTCGACAGACGGTGTTTTGCTATCGCGCGGGCTAGGGCGGTCTCGCTATCTCTAGGGCAGTGACCACACTCCTCATCTTGCCTATAAATAGGACCCCCTGGCAGTTCTACAGTAACTTGAGTGAACAGTAAGTTGGGTTGGGCAAGGAGCTGCGGTCTCAATTTGTCTGTCCGCGCGGATTGATTCAGGGCTGACGGTTTACTGTGTGCAGGTCGCGCGTGTAGCTTCAAGGATCCAGGAGTTTGGCTTTGACTTCGGTCAAGTACTTGGAAGTTGTGCGGTCTCTGCGGATTCAGCAGGAGGTCGCTCTGCGGCTTGTCAACTCTGTTTCAACTTTGCCAGCTTCAATAACCTGTCCACCGGCTTCAGACGGGTAGGCGGTGTTCCTCAGTTCAGCCTCAGCAGGAGTCGAATAACGGTGTGTCCGCGCGGCCTCGCGGCTTCGGCGGACTCCGTGTCTATTCGGCGGATTGCAGCTTAGTTCGGGCGATCTCAGCGGACTCGGCGACCTCGGCGACCTCGGCGGTCTCGGCGGACTCCGGTGCTGTCCGCCCGGCTTGTTTTTTGGTGCTTTTTGTTTACAGCTATTTATACTAGCGAAATCATGTCTCGCTGTGTATGCCTCGTGTTGTAAAGAAGTGAATGAATAAAAGATCTGCTTGTGCTTCCATTGTTTGTTGGGATTAGCCTTGTTTCTTGGTTTTCCGCTGGTTCAACGTGAGAACTGGGTAGTGCCGAAGATATTATTTGGTGTTTGGGCTACCTTGCTGACCACGCTGAGAAAAATTTAACATCTTCAATATATTGTCTGCTAATTTCTCCCAAATTTTCTAAAGTTATCATACTTCTATTGTTACAACATAGCGATTTAACCTTATCTTCCCAGATATCCTGAATCTTACTACCCGTCATCTAATTCACCAGATATCTTGTAATAGTTAAGTCTCGTAATTACTCCTCCTTATTACCGTGACATTGCCCCATCCCAAACTACAAGTTTTCAACCTAATGACTTGGGCAAGTCAGGAAAGCATGGATAGCAGTGATTAATAAATCCTCATGTTTAATTCATAAATTCCCAACATTTAATATATGATGGGCTTGGTCACTTTGTATGATCCAAGTAAGATAGGATAAAGTCATTCTAACCATAGTAAACTTAAACATTAAACACTAAATCCAATAGGTCCTTATCTAGGGTCTCCGATTATTCATCAACTAGCTCCCAAGGTATAATGAATGTTTTTCCAGCAAAAATTATTCTGCTGCAAATGGGCGTGATAGAAAAAATTACAAGTTAATCACTTCTGAATCCTCTGAACACAAAAAATTCCAAATATAATTCTAACTTGCAGGACCTAATTTCAATCCAAATATTCCAATGGTTTAACTGAGTCAAGTATTTATCTGATCAACGATGTCTAATCATTGTCCTGATAACTTCACCCAAGTAACGTCGAATAAGATCAACTTCTACATCATTATGTTCGTGACACCACATTTCCTAATTAGGTCTAAGGAAACCCAAGTACGTAACTAATTTGCCCAATAAATAAAAGATAAGCCCCCAATAAACAAAAGATAAGCCCATACCTATCTTAGGAAAAGTATCTTCGATATCACTATGTTATACTCGGGCTAGATATGCACATAATCCTTAGGGCATGCAACCATAGACATGGGGTTTCATCCTAAAACTTATTGATATACTCCATACTTTAGACTCTCCAGGTTACCATTTACGGCCACTTTCTCATGGTCAACCTGTGACCCAATCCAAAATGGATCTCTTCGGGTATTAGGGTGGAGAGGGTTTTGGGATCTTTACTTCTTATCCGACCATTGTTATTTGGTATGATGTTTGTCTCAATGTAATCATGTCATCGATATGAGGGTTGAGTCTATGAGTCCCCTACCGTTCTACTAATGGATTGTAGGCATCAATTCTCCTTAAGGTGGTCCTATTAGTTTGGGTAACAAGTGATAGCACCGCATGATATGTAAAGTAGTGACATCAGAGTTTATGACTCAGGTTGCTACTCTCGCGTCAGACACTTCCTCTAGCTGCTTCGGGTATCCTTATACATTTACTGAATTTATACCTTGGGTCAATTTTGACCAGGATACTCTAAAATCATCTTGATAAGTAATGTTTCCTAGTTGGGTTGGCCTAGCTCATTGATTTAAGGACTATATATTGTGATCTTTACACATGAGCACACCACAGCTTCCGCTGCATAGTTTGTCTCCAAACTAATGCTCACGCGGGGTGACCTACTGTTGTGGACTTACTTCTTTATGATTCTGGTCTACTCTGATACCAGTTTGAAAGACCCCATTTTTTACCACTGGGTCTTATGCCCAAAACCGCCGCCTTACGGTGACTCCAACTACCATGTTATACACCAACGCATGATGCCAATCCTGCCGGAAAAAACTATCACATCACAATAGGCCAAGCAAAGAGAAGTAAGTGAGTAATAATAGTACACAGATCACATCTAACTATCAATATGTATATAAAGAGCAATAAGTCCACAATGAGTACAGGTATAAAAGAGAGTAGAAAATGGGCTTAAGTCCTATACATGTCCAATACAAATAATCTCTCTCACACAACTCACACAACTAGCGGAAGCAAACTAAAACCGTCCTCGACCTGATGCCGAGTAGTAGTGATATTGCGTAACAACTGCTCCTCAAGTCCCGCCATCCTCCTGCGACTGGTGCATCACCTTGAATTCCAAAAATGATGTGGTCCATAGACCGTTAGTCAAAAGACTAAGCCACTATCGTCCACGTCTCACCGCCGTGACTCTTAGGCACCGTGCAGGGAGGAGGAAAGGAATGATATATAAGGTGGAGAATGAACAAGAGTAGGTGACAACTACCCTAGTAGGAGTATGTTCAAAAAAATTATAACAATGTAGCAGTAATGTAAACAAGGTAAAGTACAGAGCAGAAAGCATTTGCTATACTATAAGTAATAAAAGTATAAGTAAAGTTCTACATCTACCTTATATCACCGATATAGTAAAGCAGCTTGATTCATAAGAATTCCCATACAGACTTTTAAACCAAGGGGTCGTTTAGTGAGGACTATTATATAAAAAGTCTCATACCAATTTATACGATGGGAGTAGGGGTTTAAATGTAATGATTATTAATGACATGCTATATAGGTTTAATGATAATGATTCATACAAATGCAACACACGCACCCGACTCTATGCGCACAGACCTTAGTTCCGAAGTTTTGGAAGCTAGCTTCACTCCCAGGAGTCTCCGTAGTGGCCAACGGAGACATTGGGTTAGGCCACTCCACTCCTGGGTGGGTAACCGCATTACCAGGCATAGCCCTTACGTACACCTCTAAATGACACACCAGAGTCACCACATACTAATGTTGACAAACTCGCCAATCTTTCGTGGTCAAGTTTAGGGTCACTAGGTAAGCGTCTCCACAGACACTGGTAATCCAGTCCCAACCACTAAACCCTCCAGAGTCATCATTCCTCAGTCAGTGCGACAATCAGAGCGAACTGAAGGCCCGCCACTTTTTTGCACATGAACTTATGATAAATATGAATCTCTAAGCGATTGGCTCCTCGAACTAACCCGTCTGTTACAACAACCATTTAGGCCACTGGCTCCCCGGACTAACTAGTCCGTACCTACCACCGCCGAGCCTACCGCTCGTGAGTCTAAACCAAACTAGCCTCCCATGTCTAATGGGTTAGTGTAGTTGTATTATTAGAGTTATATCTTGCAAAATAGTTTAATCTTATAGTTTAGGGTTAACCTTGAACTGCCTAGGGCATTCCCGGTGAAAGGCTCTAGAGGGCACAAAGAACTACGATGGGTTGAAGCCCAAAGTTCCCTTCCTCAAGATACTTATTATTTTTGGTATCTACCCATATCCCGACTCTACTGATCTTACACTTGATCTAACCCTTAATGTATTTAGACTTTCTCCAAGGGAAAGATGATCCATCTTCGATCCTGAGCACAACCTTTCCCCTAGTCAACCAGACTCTCACAACTGACTTCCATTGGTGACCTCATTCGTACTCCCCCGATTAATTTCACCAACTATCTCCTTTATCCCATACCGAGGTTCACATGATTCCTCAATTCTACAGTTTTACTATGTTTAGACCTAATGATCTACATGACGTGCATGAATGGTGAACCCATCAAATATTCATCCAAATGACCTAAGATTATTACTGGTGGTCAATGATGATTTTTTAAGATTAAACCTAGAAGATAATATTTTTCCTAAGTCATTTGGCATTTATTTAATTTTCTGCAAAATCAATCAAAGTGTGCTTTTTAACACCAAGTATAATGTTCTAACATGATATGGCCCTACCAAAATTATGACAAGCGTATAACATTCAAATAACTTTAATTACTAAATTTCACAATTTTTCAAAAAGGTTTTAACTTCCAAACTAATTATCGACTAAATAACCACAATGATAGGGCAAAAAAGGGAATAATAAAATTAATCATCCAAAAAATTATAGAAAAATTAACATATCTCGAAAGTGATCAGAAAATTATACTGACCAAAAATAATAATTTTCTACGCAAATTTGGTCAACAAAATAAATTATTTAAATATATTATACATAAGGCAGTTTGTAAAGAAACCTATATAAAAAGACTTACAATAATTTTATAAAAATTCCCAGAGCTTATGGTTACCCTAAAAGTCCCTTTGACAAAGTTTTATAACTTTTCAATTAGTAAATACTTCATAATAAATTGCTTAATGAATAGGACAAACACTAAATTTGTGAATGAAGTACCAAAAATATTAATCCATAATTCATAACAAACTTTTCAGAGATTTGTGACAACTATTTAAGGTCTCTTACTAAGTTTTATTGACATCCAAGGAGAAATGATCGGGTAATAAAAATCATGAATAGAAGTGCACTAATTGGTCCTTAATTATTTTAGACGGGTTAAATGCTTCTAAAAATCTTAATAACATTTTCTAGGGCTTATTTCCACCCTATGAACTCATCTAACAATTTCCAAGACATTCCAAGGACATATGTTCCCATGTCCTTCCATATGCTCAAAACTCAACCTTAGGGTTCACACTAGGGTTCTAGGTCATTTCAACCTTAAACCACCAAGAATCTCTTGTGGGGGTGTTTTATGTGACAGTAAATCAGTCGCCAAAGATTCATCCATTTTGGATGAGGTTTGGCTACACAACCCATTAAACACCATTAACACTAATTTGCCCCCTTAGGGACCAAACTTTGGCCACACCAATACCAATTTAAATCAACCCCAAATGCGCTGAGATTTTTATCAGTTACCTACAATGACCCTAAGGGTCACCCACCAAAAGTTTGGGGAATCATGAGGTCATTACACCCTCTAATTAACCCATATATGGACTATTAAATTTTTATAAAAATTACAGGAAAATATTTTCAAAAAATTTTCATTTTTGGATATGTTAGGGATATATATATAGGTGACCACTAGTCCAAATTTCAAGTCACTTGGATTGTGGATTGATGGGGGCATTCAATTTAGTCTCTGATTAACCGTAGGTATAGAATGCACCATCTCGAGTGCTGTGATCAGACCACTGACCCAAATGGGTTGAAATCAATTTTAAAATAAAGTAGAGCTCAAGGGCGAAAACTTTCATGTTGGCCACTTTAGCTGTAGTGTAATCTAAGTATTTTTAATATTTAAAACCAAATACTGCATAAAATGTGACAGAATCATTAAATAAGATATTATTTAACCTATAGTATAAAATCTGATTCAGCACAGATCTTAAAGCCAAACAGACAGAATCCAAGCATCTTCTTCCTCTGGCCAACGATCATGATTCCTTTGGCCTTGAGCTACTTTCATGACCATTTCCCGGCCACCCGACCAACTCCCTGGCCGGCCACCACCACCACCACCTCCGTTGAGGTGGTGGCTATCGCTGGGCATCGGTACGGCTGCCGGAGGGGCTGTTTCTGGCGAACTCGCAACTTCAAACTTTCATGGAATTTATTCAAATCTCCTCACTTGATCAGGCTCAATTGAGCCTGATTTCTCACCCTAATTTGATCTAGATACTAACACAAGGGGAGAGGAGGAGAAGTGGACCATCTGGAGTGGTTGAATTCGAGCTGAGCGTCTTGTTTCCATTACTGATGGTGATGATTTCAGGTGCTTTGCCTCCTCCTATACAGAGAGCTCGAAATCTTCTTGGGAATGTTGGAACCGATTGTTGAGGGTCTAGGGAAGCTTTTATAAGAATCAGTTGGGGGAGAGGAGGGGTCAAAGCTTCAATGACCAGTAATGGCCATGGGGGAGAGTGTTTGGCCATGGTGGTTCAATGAATCCAGCCACTGAATGGCCTGGAAAACCCCGTGATCTTTTCATAATTGATCAGAGAAGATGAATCTATCCTTCTAGATTGAATGGGGAGGCCCTTGGCCTCCCTTGGACATGAATGGCCTTTACTTCCTCTCCCTTTCACTCTCGTCCATTAAAGGGAAAATGTGGTTTCTCTTTTCTTGTCAACTCCTCCAGAATTTGAGTGTCATTTTGGGTAAATATCAGCCTCCTAATGCTAGTGGGCCACTACAATTAGGCTTAGCCCAAGTGGATTGGGCTAGGTTAGGTCAACTTGAGTTAATTTGACCCATTTTATGTTTGAGTTGACTTTGGTCAATTTGACCTTTTGGGTTTAGGAAGGTTTAGGTGGGGTCATTTTGGCAAGTTGGGGGTCCATTGGCCCTAGATAGGCCACTTTGACCATTTTAGGGTTAGAGTTGACTTTGGTCAACTTGACCACTTTGGTTGACCCCAGTGAGTTCTAGGTTCTCCAAGGGACCCACTAATGGGTTAGGGATGTTATTGTGGAGTCAAAGAGTCAAGGTGAGGCCCTAGAGTTGAACCCCAGGTTAGGTAATTGGAAAGTGTTATTTGCAGACCATGGTGATCTTCACCTTCATGCCTAAGTTCAGATGGTCTCGTTGAGCTTCCTAGGGTTTTGTCATGACCTAATCATGACAAAACCATCCTAGGGGTCTAGTTTCTTGAGGGAAGTTACAAATCTTAGGGGTTAATATTGGACTGCCCAGGGCATTCCCGGTGAAGGGCTATTAAGGGCACTAGGAACTACGATGGGCTGAAGACCAAAGCTCCCTTTCTAAAGGTACTTATTATTGTTGGTATCTACCGATATCCCGACAATAATGATCTTACACTTGATCTAACCCTAAGTATATTTAGAATTTGTCCAAGGGAAAGACGATCCATCATCAATTCCTAGCACAACCTTTCCCCTAGTCAACCAGGCTCTCACAGCTGACTTCCAATGGTGACCTCATTCATACTCCCCCGATTAAGTACACCAACTATCTCCTTTATCCCATACCGAGGTTCACATGATTCCTTTATTCTACAATTTTACTATGTTCAGACCTAATGAGCTACATGACTTGCATGAATGGTGATCCCTCCAAATATTCATCCAAATGGCCTAAGATTATTACTAGAGGTCCATCATGATATTTTAAGATTAAATCCAGAAGATAATATTTTTCCTAATTTTTTTGGCATTTATTTATTTTTCTGCAATATCAGACCAATTGTGCTCTTGAACACCAAGTACAATTTTCTAACATAATATGTCCTTAACAATATTATGACAAGAGTATAACATCGAAATAACTATAATTATTGAATTTCACAATTTTCTAAAAAGGTTTTATCTTCCAAACTAATTATCAACTAAATAACCACAATGATAGGGCAGAACAGGGAATAATAAAATTAGTCATCCAAAAATTGTAGAAAAATTACCAGATCTCCAAAGTGACCAAGAAATTCTACATAAGCCACTTTGGGAAGTAACCTATATAAAAAGACTTCCAATAATTTTATAAAAATTCTTAGAGCTTATTGTTGCCATAAAAAGTCTTCTGCCCAAGTTTTATAACAAATCAATGAGTAAATAGTTCATAATAAATTCCTTAATGAATAGGACAAAGATTAAATTTGTGAATGAAGTACCAAAAATATTAATCCATAATTCATGACAAAACTTTTAGAGTTTAGTGACATCTTTTTAAGGTCACTTCCTAAGTTTTATGGAGATCCAGGGTCATATGATCAGGTAAACAAATCATGTGTAGAAGTGCTCTAATTGGTCCTTAATTATTTCAGAGGGGTTAAATGCTCCTAAAAATTCTAATACCATTTTCTAGTGCTTATTTGCACCCTATGAACTCATCAACAAATTTCTAAGACATTCCAAGGATATATGGTCTCATGTCCTTCAATATGCTCAAAACTCAACCCTAGGGTTCTAGGGCATCTCAACCCTAAACTATCTAGAATCTCTTTTGGGGGTTTTTTATGTGACAGTAAATCATTGGCTAAAGATCCATCCCCTTTGGATGAGGATTGACCACACAACCTATTAAACACCATTTGCCTTAATTTGCCCCCTTAGAGACCAAACATTGGCCATGCCAATACCTATTCAAATCAACCCTGAAAGTGCAGCTAGATCTGAAATACTCTAGAGGGGGGGGGTGAATAGAGTATGGTGCTTAAAAACTTTTTATAATAGTTGTTGTAATCTGAGTGAACAGGGAAGCAAATATTCAATCTAATCACAAAATAACCTACAATAGAAATTAATCACAAAACAACCACAGCCAGAAACAAAAATAAAGACAAGCAAGCCAGAAGACACAAGGAGCTATAGTGGTTCCCCTAAACTTGGGTACATCCACTCTTCTACCACCCTAGGTAGGAATCCACTGCAGGATGAGTTGATCAGGTGTCCTGGGCACCAATGAGCTTTTTATAAGGTGCTCAAAAACCAAATCAGATTTTTTGATCAGGTGTCTTGCGACCAATGAGCTTTTGACAAGGTGCTCAAAAACCAAGCTCAAACTTTTGAAGGGAGTTTGAAAAACCCTTTACAGAGATGGGGATGAGAGAGTTATGGAAGTCTCCTCTTTCTCAAAGCAGCTGAGAAGACTATGTGGATTTGATGTTGTCAAAGCTCCCCCTGAGTTCTTGAGATATTCAGGAAATGAAGCTTTGCTGTAGCGTGATAGGACTTCAGAAGTTGATCTCCAGCAATTGATGATTTCAGCAACAGCTGAAATGTTAGGTGTCTGGAGTCTTGAAAGATGTTGGCCTTGAACACTTGAGTCAAAGGGGATCTGAAGATTTTCAGATTTGTTGATCTCCTTTGGTGTGCGTTCTTGTATGAATTCTTTTTAGACAGAGAATGTTTTGTTCTTGTTCTTCTTATCTGTGTTGTCTATTCTGATCTGTGTTTTAGAGATTCAAAAAATCTTGTGTTTTATTACCTGGTTCTGAATAGAAAATCATCCTCTGTCAAGAATAGCCATTGGCCTGACATTAATTGCATCCTTAATTGCAAATGTCTTCTGGGGGAAAGTCCAAAGAAACATTCCTTGAAAATCACTTGAAACTTGGTCCAGAATAAATGAAAACGGCTATAAAATCTTCCGAATTAATTGCTGAATAACTCCTTAACTGTTCTGAATTTGAATCTTGAATAACATTGAATTCTTCAAAAAAACGTCGAACTGAGCTCAGCGATTTGGATTTAGACAGCAACAGAGATCGTCGATCTGAGCTCAACTATCGTCGAACTGAGCTCAGAGATAGAGAATCAACACTGGAGTCAAGATCGTCGAACTGAGCTCGCAGATCGTCGAATGGAGTTTGATGATTTCTTGAAGTTGAGCTCAGCGATCGTCGAATGGAGTTCGACGATCCGTCGAAGTTGAGCTAGACGATCGTCGATTGGAGTTCGACGATTCGTCGTACTGAGCTCGACGATATGGCTTAGTGTTCAAACTGAAAATCCTTGGTCTTGAGGGCAGCTTCCAAACCTAACTACTAACCCTTAGACTTAATTCTAATTGACCTTTAGAGCTATACAGGAGGTCAAAACAGGTTTCCTAAAGACATAGTGATCCTGACCCAAATTAGTAATAGGGTGTTCCAACAAACCCCAAATGGGCTGAGATTTTTATCAGTGACCTATCATGACCCTAAGAGTCACCCACCAAAATTTTGGAGAATTGTAAGGTCATTAGACCCTCTAATTAACCCATATATGGATTATTAGATTTTTACAAAAATTCCCATTTTAGGATATTTTAGGTGTATAAATATAAGTGACCACCAGTCCAAATTTCAAGTCACTTGTATGGCTGGATTGATTGGGGCATTCAATTTAGTCTCTAATTAACCCAAGGTATAGACTACACCATTTCGAGTGCTATGGTCAGACCACTGACCCAAATGGGTTGAAATCAATTTCAAATAATGTAGACCTCAAGGGCTACAACTTCCATGTTGGCCACTTTAACTGTAGAGGAGTCTAAGTATTTTTAATATTAAAAACCAAATACTGCATAAAATGTGACTAAATCATTAAAAAAGATACTATTTAATATATAGTATAAAATCAGATTCAGCACAGATCTTAAAGCCAAATTGACAGAATCCGTGCATCTTCTTCCTCTGGCTGACTGTCATGATTCCTCCGTCCTGGAGTACTTACATGGCCATTTCCCGGCCACCAGGCCACCTCCCTGGCCGGCCACCGCCACCACCACCTTCGTTGAGGTGGTGGTTATCGCTGGACGGCGACATGGCCGCCGGAGGGGATATTTTCGTCCAACCCGCAACTTCAAACTTTCATGGAATTTCTTCAAATATCCTCACTGGATCGGGCTCAATTGAGCCCGATTTCTCAGCCTAATATGATCTAGATACTAGTACAAGGGGAGAAAAGGAGAAGTGGATCTTCTGGAGTGGCTGAAGTCGGGCTGAGCGTCGGGTTGCCATTGCCAGTGGTGGTGATTTCAGGTGCTCTGCCTCCTACTATCCAGAGAGCTCAAAATCTTCAGGGGAATGTTGGAACATATTGCTGAGGGTCTAGGGAAGCTTTTAAAAGAATTAGTTGGGGGAGAGGAGGGCTAAGCTTCAATGACCATTAATGGCTATGGGGGAGAGTGATTAATCGTAAATATACGTATTTTTACTTACATTAAATAAGTCATTTTAGTTTTTTTTTTGTCATTTTTAGTTATTTTTCTTTAATAAATTGTTCCTTTTTTGTAAATATATTGCTAACTTAGCTTTATTTTCTTTTCCAAAAATTTTCAAAAAAAGTCAAAATTTGTATAGTACACGCCCGTGTACTTCATATCACGCCAGTGACCTTGGCGTGTACCTTTGATTCCAGTAAATTCAGCGGCGCGCAATGAAAAAAATCAAGTCACGCCCAAGTACACGCCCGTGTCCAATGTTACACGGCCATGAGCAAGCCCCGTGTCATACCCTAGACGATTCCCCGCTCGAAGTTAGTTGACCCGACTAATACGCATGTGTCAAGATGCGACACGGCCGTAACTTCTCCACCTGGCCCAGACAAGACGTCACTGGTGACTAATTGACACGACGCCGTCCCTAGATCGACCTTCCCGAGATGCCCCCCCCCCCCCTAAATGCCCGTGACAAACAGAGTCACGGCCATGACATCCACGTGTATAGCCGCAATGTCAAACAAGAAATCAAATCTCAGCACCGACTCACCAACAGTAGTTACACGCCCCCTACACGCCCGTGACCTAGGGCCTGTACTGAGAAAATTTTGCCTATAAATTGAAGTTTTCTATTTGGATTTCTGTGGTATTTTTTTGGACCATTTTGGTTAGGAAGTTGTTGCTCTAGTGTATTCCAAAGCCTTGTAAGGGAAATTTCTCCCCCCTCTCTTTAAATTTTATTTTTAGCTTTCGTTGTAATCCGTCTTTTACTTAATAAAATACGTGTTTTTCTTTCCTTATTTGGTTTTGGAATGCATCTAAGCACCCTACTTAAGCAATCTTATTTTTGTTTTATCTTTATTTTTCTCATATTTAATATGGGTGTGTGTGTGTATGAGTATAAATTCTTGTTTCTATGGTTTAGTTAATTTTACTTAGCTTAGTTTAGACTTAGGATTTTTCTGCACTCTTCATGTTCATCCTTATGAAACTATAAAAATGGTTATAAAAGTGGTTTTGATTTTTTTACATAGTATTTTTTTTTTGTAAAACTTTCCGTTCTTTTACCCTTTCTTCCACTTTGTAAGCGTTTTTATAGAGTTATAAAAATGGATTAGTTGTCGTTTTAATTTTTTGAACACTTCACTTTTTGCTTTTATTTGCAGAAACATTTGCTCGTTTAATTTTTATTTTCTCTTTTTATGCATTTCTATCGCATTCTAGCTGTAGAAATGTAGTCGTTTTAATTTTTCGAGCACTTTAATTTTCCCTTTTATTTGCAAAACTTGTTGCTCCTTTAATTTTTATTCTGTCTTTTTATGCATTTCTGGCACATTCTAGCGGTAGAAATGTAGTTGTTTTAATTTTTAGATAACTTCATTTTTCTGTTTTTTTGTATGAGTGCGTGCGTGTATGAGATAATTTTTATAGCTTTTATTCATTCTCGTAGAGTGTGTGTGTGTGTATGAGTTAGTGTTTATCACTTTCTTTCATTCCTGTAGAGAGTGTGTGTGTGTTTATTTCAGTAGAGTGTGTGATTGTGTTTTTATTTCATGTAGAGTGTGTGCGCTTAATTTTTGTAGAGTGCGTGTGTGTTTTTATTTCAGTAGAGTGCGTGGGTGTGTTTTTATTTCAGTAGAGTGAGTGTGTGTGTATGTGTGTTTTCATTTTTGTAGAGTGCGTGCATGTGTGCATTTATTTCCTCCTACTTGTTTGAGTAGGACTCGCTTTCATTTACCGTCTACTCGTTTGAGTAGGACTTGTATTTTTACTGCTTTCATTTCCTGCCAACTCATTTGAGTAAGAGTTGTCATTTACTGCTTTCATTTCCCGCCTACTTGTTTGAGTAGGACTCACAATTTTACAGCTTTAATTTCCCGCCTACTCGTTTGAGTAGGACTCGCAATTTACTGCTTTCTTTACTGTTTTCATTTACTGCTTTCTTTACTGCTTTCATTTACTGCTTTCTTTACTGCTTTATTTTCTGCTTTTATTTTATCTATTTCTTTCCATAAGACGTCCCCATTCTGATGAGTGGCTAACCGCTCCTAGCCCTCGGTATCGAAGAGCATTGGGATAGATAAAATCGCTTTAAATAATTAAAGTCCTATTTTTCACATTAATTAAATTTCTTAAGGTTTGCCCCTGGTTTACGACGCATAGAACCACATATCGATTTGTGGGATCTTTTTCAGTAGTCCATACACTAGCTAGCTGAGAGGGCATGCGTATGGACCGATCACCACTTGGTAAATGGAGTTCTGCACTAACCCTCGAGAGAGGAGGCACGGAATTCTACCAGATTGGGTTCGCCACCCAATAGCGGGGTTCTTAGCGTAAAGCGGGCATTAAGAGGAATCCTTCGTCGGATGAGAGCCCATTCGAATAGTCTTAATGTTCAGGTGAGCGATAGTCCTAGAGATAGGTGAGCTCAATTTTGTGGAACCTACACAGCCAAGTCTCTGTCTTAATTAATTTGAAATTTAGGATCTATTTTTATTAAAAGTTTATTTTAGTTCAAATTTTTTTGGATACCGTTGCGCTAAGTTATTCTTCGGCTCCATTTTAATGTTTTTATTTTCTATTTTTATATATATAAAGAATAACCCGTCAAGATAATTTTTGGTAAAATAATAATCCCCTCCAAGGAAGAATGGAAATAATCAACCCGTCCTCGAGAACAATACGACCATGATATTGCTCACCGGAATATCTTGTACTACACGTGATAGGTGCACTTACCTCCTTTCATTTAAACTCGATTTCAACTGTTTTATATCCAAATAATAAATCTACGTGCCTCGTCTTCCTAAATAAAACCGTCTTCTCCATTTCTAAATAAACCGCCCGGGGCGCCGCGTGTCCTAAATAATTTTTGGAGTTTTAACCCCCAATCAAGAATTTTCGGCCATGGGCGTTCGGTGAATCCAGCCACCGAATGGCCTGGAAAACCACTTGATCTTCTCCTAACTGATCAAAGAAGATGTATCCATCCTTTTAGATTGAATGGGGAGGCCCTTGGCCTCCCTTGGCCATGAATGACCTTTACTTCCTCTCCCTTTCTCTCTCCTCCATTAAAGGGAAAATTAGGTTTCTCTCTCCTAGCCACCCGCTCTAGAATTTGAGTGGCATTTTGGGTAAATATCAGCCTTCTAAAGCTAGTGGGAAACTCCAATTAGGCTTACACCAAGTAGATTGGGCTAGGTTAGGTCAACTTGAGTTAATATGACCCATTTTAGTGTTGAGTTATCTTTGGTCAATTTGACATTTTGGGTTGACTCCAATGGGTCCCTAGTGACCCATTAGCCTCCTCTAATGTTTAGGAAGGTTTAGGTGGGGTCATTTTGGCAAGTTGGAGGTCCATGACCCTAGATCTATCACTTTGACCATTTTAGGGTTTGTGTTGACTTTGGTCAACTTGACCACTTTGGTTGACCACAATGAGTTCTAGGTGCTCCAAGGGACCCCCTAATGGGTTAGGGATGTTATGGTGTTGACAAAGAGTCAAGTTTAGGCCATAAAGTCAAACCCCAGGTTAGGTAATTGGAAAGTGTTATTTGCAGACCATGATGATCTTTACCTTCTTGACTAAGTTCAAATGGTCACTTTGAGCTTCCTAGGGTTTTGTCATGACCTAGTAATAACAAAACCATCTTAGGGGTCTAGTTGCTTGAGGTATGTTACAAATCCCAATAAACAAAAATAATAATTTCATCTCACATTCATGTTAGGCCTGCGAGATTTCTACAGAGAGTAACTGAATGTAACCTCCTTCAGAAATTGAAGTTATACCTGATGCAAAGAGCTCCAGCTACTTCTACTGTATCATATCTAGTGGCTCCCAGGTATGCTCCTCTTGTCCATGATTTGACCACATGATCTTGACCAACCGAACCTTCTCAGGCCGCAAGACTCGCACTATGTCATCATCTATACTGACAGGCTCTAAGCAAACCGATCAATCAGAAGATGCTGGGCCATCTATAGTAGGAACCTGCTGCTCTAGTTGTAGTAGATCCATTCTAAGAGTGGAGATGTGGAAGGCATTGTGCAAACCCGCTAACTCCGGCAGTAGCTCCAATTAGTAAGCTACTGAGTCGATCTGCTTCAGGATCCTATAGGGACCCATATACCTCGGACTAAGCTTCTTCTGCCTCCGTACCCACGTGATTCCATGCATCGAACGTAACTTAAGGAACCCCTTGTCTCCATCCAGAAACACTACTTGATAATGTTGTGCATCGTAATACTTGGACGGTCCGCTCTGGTCCTCCAGCATCCTATCTCGAATCAGTCACACCTGGGTATCTGTGTTCTCCAAAAATTTCGACCTGAGTGCCTTTGGATCCTCATCGTAGAACCAAGATAACAGCGTCCGACACTTCCTCCCATAGAGGACCACATAGGGGACCCTTCCAATGCTTTCCCGAACTCAATATAATATGGTGTTCTTGGGCATGCCGTAGTATTGCACAAACTACTCCATAAGTAATCTCACCAAAATATCAAGGGGGGAATCCTTACAAATCGGGGGTGACCCAAGCTACCATGATGAACGTATCCTCGATGTTCCAAAAAAATTGTGCTCGGAGTGGGGATATGGTAACCCATGTATGAAATCCATAATTATATCCTCAAAATTACACTCTAACTCGGGCAGTGACTGCAGTAGTTCCCCCCAAAAAAACTTGCACTTGACCTTCACCAGCCGACAAACCTCACAGTGCGTCACAAAATCCATGACATGTTTCTTTATTCCGGGGAAATAAACGTTCTGGTAAATATAATTTTCCTCTAGCAATTTGAGTTCTCATTTGTGAGTGTAGATAACGACTCTATAAATTTCTTATACACGATCAGGTTCATATTCCTTCAAGTATGCACGAGTAATCATTCAACTCAACTTTACGAGTCATCTAATTTTATCAATTAAAGGGAGTGATCACTGAAAGATATGGTACCTAAACACCTAGAGGGGGGGTGAATAGGTGACCTAATCCTTTTTGAGTTTTGTTTGGCAGCACAACAGCTATTTCACAGAATTCTACAGCTAACAGCAATTACAGCATAAACACAGTAATTTCACAGCACAGCACAGAAGACACACTAATTTATAGTGGTTCCCCAATCTTTGGGTACATCCACTTTCCCCCTTCGCCTATCTAGCAGTGTACTAGATTCGGCCAAACTTCTCCACTAACTCAGAACCAAACTAGGTTCCTACCTCAGGCCCAAAGCCTTACACTCAGCCAAAAGGCCTACACTCAGCCACCCAGGCCTACACTCAGCCAATTAAGGCCTACACTCAGAGTTCTTCAACTCCTACACTCAGGCAACCAAGCCCTACCCTCAGCCTTTTTAAAATAGGCTTACAATTCTCTCAGATCCAATGGATCCTACAATTTAAAATAGAAAGTATAATAGATAACTCTACAACTCAGAAATAGGAGAGGAGTTGAGAGATTCTTGAAGAGTTCTTGGAAGAACTCAGTTAGATCCAAACTGACTTAGCTTCCTTCAAAGCTTCTTGATTAGAACTGAATTAGTCTGAATCTTCTGCAGTTGTTCCTTGACCTCTGCTTCTTGAAATCCAGATGACTCTGAATTCTTCTTCTCAGCCTTAGTTCCAAAGACTGAATACTTAGTTGGAGCTCTCTCTCTCCAACTTCTTAGATCTGCTGATGCACAGCAAGATCTTCTTGTGTTGATACTCAATATACCACTTCTACAAAGATCTGAACTCTCTCTGTAAAAACTTTGTCAACCACTTGTATATTACTTCAACAATTAATCTCTTAATCTCAAATCATATCTTCTGTAGACTATGAGTACCTATTTATAGGCTTCCTTCATGGTAACCGGCTGGTCCGGTTCATAACAGACTTCTGATATCACTGACAGTTGATGTAGACCGGCTGGATCGGCAGCTGTCTTGTCAACCAGTCACTTCTTGAAATTCTTCTAACTGTCAGATAGTGTCGAGACTTTCTGTTCTTAAGTGTCGACACTTATAGGCCAAGTGTTGACACATGTTGTATAAGTGTCGATACAAGTCTACAAGGTGTCGACACAATTCCTTGTATGTCTCGACACAGTTTCTTCTGCATGTGTCGACACTGAAATTGAGTGTCGACACAAGTACTTGTACTTCATTCTGCAACTGTATTCTTCTAAGTGTCGACACATCTCCTTTGTGTCGACACATCTTCATGTGTAGAAACTGTCAAGTGTCGACACTGCTTCTTGGTGTCGACACAAGTCTTTACTTTTGTTTCTTCAGCTGAGTGTCGACACATTCCTTTAGTGTCGACACTTGTACTTAGAATATTTTGTAACTTTTCTGATCTTGCTAAGTGTCGACACAGCTCCTTGTGTCGACACTTACTTCAAGTGTAGAGTCTTCAACTAAGTGTCGACACATTGTGCTGAGTGTCGACACTTTCTTCAAGTGTTGACTCCTCTGGTTGTGTGTCGACACATTGAGCTGAGTGTCGACACTTACTTTAAATACTGAGTCTTTAGCTAAGTGTCGACACATTGTGCTGGGTGTCGACACTTACTTCAAGTGCTGACTCTTCTGCATAATGTCGACACATTGTGTTGAGTGTCGACACTTGTACTTAGATTCTGCAGACTTTTGCTGAGTGTCGACACTTACTTCAAGTGTCGACACTTTCTGGTGTTGACTCAGCTCTTCTAGGTGTCGACACTTCTGCTAAGTGTCGACACAGCTTTTCTGCATTCTTCTACACTGAGTGTCGACACAGCTCCAAGTGTCGACACTTTCTGACTGGTGTCGACTCTTCTTCCCAGGTGTCGACACAATGACTCCAAGTGTCGACACTGTTTGTCTGGGTGTCGACACAAGCTTTCTCAAGTGTCGACACTTTCCCTCTGGGTGTCGACACATGGACTTAGAATTTTTAGCTTCAGTCCAGTGTATTCCTAACCTGCACAAGTAACTCAAACAAACATCAAATACACTATGATGTATATCATTGAGTTAGGTGAGGCTTCTTCAAATCAGATACATTTGACCAATGTACCCAACAATCTCCCCCTATTTGGAGAAGTCATAACCCTTAGTCAATGATATACAACACTCATAATTAAAAATTATAAAATGAAGTAAACCAGATATATGACAACAGAGTTAAACTTAAACATGTAATAAAGCACACATGTATACCCATTCAGCATTACAGAACAAACAAGAATTAGACACATTTATCAGAACAATCATGAAATTTGTTTAACAAAAATTGTTCATACATTTAATACATTTTCAATGATTTACACAAAAAACAGATTACAACATTCTTCAGTTTTAATCTTAGTCTAATTCTGCTCTGGTTCCTTAATGACTATTCCTTTTCCAGCTTGTACTTTAGCTTTCACAGCAGCAGCAGCAGCAGGCTCAACTTCAGCAATCTTCTTCCCTTTGGAGTCCTTCTTCTTCTGTTCTTCAGCCTTGATCTTTTGCCTTTCAAAATAATGATAGGGCTTAGGAAAGTACTTGCTAGGCTCCACAGCTGTAGGAGGTAGCTTTCCTAACTTAGCCTTTCTTCTATGTTGGACAATGGCTTCCTGTCTACTTTCATGTTTCCTCCATTCTGCCTCTGAGAACCACTTGTTCCTCTCATGGGCATTGTCCTTGGCCGCTTTCCATGCAGTGAGAATGATGTTCCTAGAAGTAGGGCTCCACTGTTCAAAATCAGGTTTTTGTTCAGCAAGTTCCCTGAACTTCTTCTTTGATAGCCTAGTCTCTTCTTCTTTGTCCAAAGCCTCTTGCATAGCAGCTGTGATAGGTTGAACAACCTTTTCCAGAATAATATTAGGCTTACCAGCAGTTGGACTATACATTGTGCTTATATCTGCATGAATCATTTCAAAATCTGGAGGTGGATAGATTACATCAGCCACTGCCTGTTGCTCACCTCCAAGATATGTTCCTTGAATACCAGATTCAGCTACTTCATTGTCATCACACAGGGGAGGATATCCAAGTGTAGCCCTGATTGAATTTGAAATCCATTTGGCATGCTCAGAACTGGCCTTGACTAACACGCTCTCCCCCTTTATGACTTCTTGGGCTACATGATCTCTCACATCATCTTTCTGGAACCTTATTTGGCTGTCCAAATATCTTATGCCCTCTTTAAAGAAAGGTCTTAGCTTGGTAAGCTGTTCAGAAATGACCTTCTGGGAGTCCTGGATGGCAGTCTTGACAGCAGTTAGTTCAGCTTGAAAGAGTTTATCAAAATCAGCTTTGGCAGCAGCAGAGGAGGTTGATGGTTCAGTAGACTTATTCTTGATTTCAGTGACTATTGCATTGTGAGATGCAGTCAAATTATCATTCATCCTCAATTGATTTTCCAACACATATCCCTGCTTTAGAGCAATATCTTCTACCTTCTCTTTTATGATTTCTTGATGTTTAGCTAGATAGACCACAGCATTACCACCCTTGTGGAAGCATTCATTCATTTCCTTCTTATTCATGTTCATTTCAAACCTTATTGATTTGATATCTTGAGCTAGATCAAATTGTAGAGATTTTTGGCCCTCATCAATATATTTCTCTATGGCCCTCCTTTGCTCATCCAGCTTTACTTGCATTGCAACCATTAGGCTAGTATAATCAGTTGATGGAGCTTGTTGAACCAGTGAGTGTTGAGCAACAGTTTGGAGAGCCTTCTTATAGCTCTGACTCCTTCTTTTGAAAACAAAGAACTTCTTTTTCTTAGCTTGCTCAGCTTCATCATCTTCAGATTCTGATGTACTGGCAATATCCACCCTATCCTTAGGGCTGGATGGTTTTTCAGTGTGCACATCTTGTGCCTTCTCAGTATCTAGCCTTATAGGCTCTACTTGAATATCCAAATTCTCCCCCTCAGCAGCAGCATCCTTCACTGCATCAGCAGCATTCTTTTCCATATCAAAATCATCCTGATCTAAATTCAAAAATAGGTCTTCCATTGTATATTCTGCTGGAGACTGTGCAGGAGATGTTCTGGTTTCATCAGCTACAACAGATGTGTCTTGGAGAACAACATCTGGTTCTTGAGTTGCTGGCTGATTTTGCTGATGATCATCAGACAAATCAGAATTTATTATAGAAAAATTCAAAGTATTAAGGTCAACAAGTACCTCTTGAATGAGGAGGGTGGCTTGCTCACTCTCCAGTGTAGATGGTTCTGCTACACCTGGAAGCTCCCCCTGGATGTCAGCTGACTCCTGAGGAGCAGGTGACTTTTCTGCAGCCTTATCCATTGGACTATCAGGAGTGAAGACCACATGTTCTTCACTGCCTGAGCTGCTGGATGGCTCTTGAGGCACAGCAGCAGTCTTCCTCTTCTTCCTGGGAGGAGAGTCTTTCTTAGAAGTTTGTTTCTCAGGGGTGGTCAATTCCTTTGACACCAGCACCCTTTCCCATCTAGAGAATATCCTTGAGTCCATTCTCCTCATGTGATTGATTTTTGTTCCTGCAGCAGAGCTCATTACCTCTGGAATTGATCTAGCCAGGTAGAGACTTAGTATCCTGCCCAGATTGGGCTTCTTCAGACTTTCTTTTACTTTCTCAAAGACAATCATAGACCAGTCTGTCTTAAGGTTGAAGATGATTCTGGTCATGATACTGAACATAGAGGCTGACACCCTGTCATGCCCTCCTGGTTTGCTTAGAAGAACCTTGCCTACAACTTCAGACAGGAATTTTCCTTGATTATTCATCCCCTTCCTGTTGAAAACTGATCCTATTTTCATCTTAGGATCAAGACCGCACCAGTCCAAAGCTTCTTTGGTCTGTGATGTTGTGACTTCCTCTTCTTCCTGAACTTTAGGTAGCTGAAGTACCTTTCTCAGACTTTTGGGTGATACTTTGACCTTGGTGCCATGCACCCTTGATTTAATTCTGTAGCCTGAGTCATCTACAGAGGCTCCAGTAAGAAATTCAAGCACCTCTTTCTTCCATATCTTGGTTGGTTCTGAAACCAAGAACTCCAGTCCTGAATCGCTGACTAGGGTTATCACTGATTTGAATTCCTGATCACTGTCGTCGAATGCGCCTCGCACGAGCTCATAGCCTTCGTTTACGTTCTCTTCCAGCTTGGGAGCCATTAGGGTTTTGAGAATTAGTCTTAGAGAAGAGAAATGTCGACACAGGAGTTTTAGTCTCGAAACTCTGAAAGCGTGTCGACAAACACAAACAGAAACCTATTTATACCTGTTGAGTTTTGAAGATGAACAGGCGGGATAGCGAGCTAAACATGTGTCGACACTGACATTAAGTGTCGACACTGACTTATAATGTCTCGACACTCATGTGTCGACACAAATTTAGTTAACAGATTTTATGTGTCGACACTTGGTTAAGTGTCGACACCACTATACTCGACATGTAGTCGAGACTTTACTTAGAAAAATTCTGAGTAAAACTTAAGTGTCGACACTTTATTGGATGTGTCGACACCTACTCGACATGTGTCGACACTAACATTCTGAAGTGTCGACACTAACTTCCTAGATGTGTCGACACCATTTTCCTGAAGTGTCGACACTTACTATTCTGTGTCGACATAGACTTGTCTATGTGTCGACACCTTTTTTCTTAGCCAATTTTTGTTCTGTAAACTTAATCTAAGTTTATCATACCTAGTTCAATTTTGAACCTATTAAACTTAGCTTCATCTAAGGGCTTAGTGAACATATCAGCTATCTGATTATCAGTTCTAACATATTCAAGTGTAATATCATTTCTTTCTACATGCTCCCTAAGAAAGTGATATTTAATCTCAATATGTTTAGTTCTACCATGTGATACAGGGTTGTTAGCTATTGAAATAGCACTAGTAGAATCACAATAAAGTGGAGTTCTACTTACCTGACATCCATAGTCTACTAGCTGATGTTGAATCCACAGAAGTTGAGCACAGCAACTTCCTGCAGCTACATATTCTGACTCAGCTGTGGAGATGGCCACACTGGTTTGCTTCTTACTACTCCATGAGATGAGTCTTCCACCTAGGAACTGACAGGATCCAGTTGTGCTCTTTCTATCTTCTTTGCATCCTGCAAAGTCTGCATCTGAATAGCCTATTAGATCAAAATCTCCATTCCTAGGGTACCAAAGGCCTAGATAGGGTGTGCCCTTTAGATATCTCAAGATTCTCTTGACTGCAGTCAAGTGAGATTCTTTGGGGCATGCTTGATACCTGGCACAAACACATGTAGCATACATAATGTCAGGCCTACTTGCAGTCAAGTATAGTAGGGAGCCAACTATCCCTCTATACAAGGTTTCATCTACAGGTTTCCCTGCATCATCCTTGCTTAGAGACATACTTGACCCCATAGGAGTATTCATGGTACTGGAGGAATCCATACCATATTTCCTTATGAGTTCTAGGGTGAACTTAGACTGACATATGGATAGACCACTTTCAGTCTGTTTAACTTGGAGACCCAAGAAAAACTTCAGTTCTCCCATACTACTCATTTCAAATTGACTCTGCATAAGCTTTGCAAACTTTTTGCAAAGGCTACTTTCAGTAGACCCAAATATAATGTCATCTACATATATTTGGACAAGTATTACTTTGCCTCTAGATTCCCTAAGGAATAGAGTCTTATCTATTTTCCCCCTTGTGAACTTGTTCTCAATGAGGAAACTAGATAGGGTTTCATACCAAGCTCTAGGAGCTTGCTTTAACCCATACAATGCTTTCCTAAGTCTATAGACATGATGTGGAAGAGTAGGATCAACAAAACCTGAAGGCTGCTCCACATATACTTCTTCTTTTAAATTACCATTAAGGAATGCTGACTTCACATCCATTTGGTATACTTTGAATCCTTGGTAGGTTGCATAGGCCAAGAACATCCTTATGGCTTCCAGTCTGGCTACTGGAGCAAAGGTTTGATCAAAATCAATACCTTCTTCTTGCCTATATCCTTTTGCAACTAGTCTTGCCTTATTCTTAATGATGACACCTTGTTCATCTAACTTGTTCCTGTAGATCCACTTTGTTCCTATCACATTGTGATCTTTAGGCTTAGGAACCAGATCCCACACCTTGCATCTTTTGAACTGATTCAGCTCCTCTTGCATTGCTTCAGTCCACTGTGGATCTTGTATAGCTTCTTCAAATTTCTTTGGTTCTATTTGAGACAGAAAACTTGTATATACTACTGCATTCTGATTTCTGCTTCTAGTCTGAACACCTTGTCTTGGATCTCCAATGATCAGCTCTACTGGATGATCTCTTAGATGCCTGTTGGCTGGAGGCATCCTTACTTCTGGTTGAACTTCTTCAGCATCTTCATCAAGCTGAGTTCCTTGTACTTCTACAGCTCCTTGCACATGTAGTTCTCCCCCTGGACATAAACCATCTTCTTCTACTTGCTGTCTTGCAGCAGGTACATCTTCTATGGTTAGCTTGTCCATCTTCTTAGTAAGACCTGTAGGGCTGCACACACTACTAGACAACTCATTGTTAATTAGTTGTGTTTCATCAAAAACTACATGCACAGACTCCTCTACAACTTGTGTGGTCAAGTTGTAGACTCTATAAGCCTTACTATTATTGCTGTACCCAACAAACACTCCCTCTTGGGATTTGGCAGCAAACTTAGTTAAGTAAGACTTCCCATTGTTAAGTATGAAGCATTTACAACCAAAGATCCTAAAATAGGACAGATTTGGTTTCCTGCCTTTCACTACTTCATAGGGGGTCTTGTTTAACCTTTTAGTGATGGTAGCCCTATTTATCACATGGCATGCAGTGTTAACTGCTTCAGCCCAGAAATATTCTGGCAGTGATGAATCACTTAATAGGGTTCTACCAGCCTCTATCAAGGTCCTATTTTTCCTTTCAGCAATGCCATTTTGCTGAGGTGTTCTAGGTGAAGAGAATTCTTGAAATATCCCATAGTCTTCACACAGCTTTGTCATGCTTTCAGACTGAAACTCAGTACCATGGTCACTTCTAATTTTGACCACTGTACAGTTCAATTCATTCTGAATTTGCTTAACAAAACTATAGAAGACACTAGGTGTTTCAGATTTCTGCTTTAAGAAGAACACCCAGGAAAACCTTGAGTAGTCATCAACAACTACAAAGGTGTAGACCTTCCTACCTAAGCTGTGAACTGGCATTGGACCAAATAGATCCATATGCAAGAGGTATAAACACCTCACAGCATCTTTGTTGTCTAAGCTTCTAAAGGTGGATTTAGTCTGCTTGCCCTTTTGACAAGCTGAGCAAATGCCATCTTTGACACACTTAACTTGAGGACCATTCCTCACTAACTCTTTACTAAAGAGTTTGCCAATAGTCTTGTAATTAAGATGAGCAAGCCTCTTGTGCCATTTGACACATTGAGAAACTGTCTCATCAGCTACAAGACAGACTGGAGAACTATTGTTCTCAACCATAATGTCTAAGCAGTAGACATTTCTCTTTCTATATCCAGTCAAAATGATCTCTTGATCACTTGACCTCTTGATATGACAACCATTTTTAACAAATGAGATGTCATACCCTACATCACTTAATTGACTTATACTAATGAGGTTGTGTTTCAAACCTTTAACATAAGCCACTTGAGTAATGGTAACAAGGTTAGAAGAAATGTTACCAAACCCTTTGATGATTCCTTTTTCAGAACCACCAAAGGTCACCTTTGGACCATTTTTGATTGGGATGTAGTCCTTCAGTAGTCCCCTAGTTCCAGTCATGTGTCTGGAACAACCACTATCCAAGTACCATGTAGGGGTATGGCCACTTGGATTCACCTGCAAAACAAATTAATGAACCTTAGAACCCAAAGTAAACTTGGGTCCTTGGTGATTGTTAGTTTGCAATTTGACATAGCTACCTGCTGGCTTTCCAACAGGTAACTTGCTACTCAACTTGGCACTGGCATTGTGCCAACAATCCAAGGCAAAGTGGCCAACCTTGCCACAACACCAACATTCAAACTTGTTGTACCTTTGCTTAGGTACAACCTTTGCTGTCTTGACTACAGCAGCCTTGTTGAATGTTGGGGCTTTGCCCTTGGACTTGGACTGATCCTGAACAGTCCTCACAGGCTTAACAAAACCCAATCCAGCCTTTCCTTTATGATGAACAAATTCATCAATCAAGGGTAGCACTGATTTAGGTTTTGAAAACCTAGTAACTAGCTCTTTTTCCTTCTGGAGATTGATCTCCAGCAACTTGATTTGATCATTTTTAAATGTAATAGTACCCATCTGAATCACAGTAATGTGTTTCAGCCTGGCTACTTCATTCAGTTTTTGATCATACTCCTTCTCAAAATCTGTTGCTGCTGCCTTGAGATCAGCAATCTCCTTTGCCTGACTTTTGGCTAGGATCTTGCTTTTCTTATAGGCTTGCAACAGTACTTGGTATTCATCTAAGAGCTGATGAATATCTCCCTCAGATTCAGAATCACTTCCATCACTTGATGAAGATGATTCTGACTCTGAACTAGAGCTGGAATCTGAACTTAAGGTTAGATTTTGTACCTGACTAGGTCCTGGCTGCTCCAGGATTGTGGTACTTTCAGTCAATGCCATCATTCCTTGGCACTGAACCTCTTCTTGTTCATAGATTGATTCCATGATCTGCATAAACTCTTCTTCTTCTTCAGCAAATAGCCCTATATAGGCTTCAGCATCTGTCTCAGTGTCTGAAGAAGAAATGTCTGAAAGAGTCTTCTCATTCTTTGCAACAAAGGACTTCTCCTTCTTTCCTTTGAAGTGAGTCTTCTTTTTGTCACTGGATTCTTTCCTTCTTTCAGGACAATCTGCAATTACATGACCCTGTCTATTGCAGCAGTAACACACAATCTTAGACCCAGTTGCCTTGCTAGTCTTTGTCTTATGCTTGTCCTTCTTTGAAGGCTTCTTCTCCTGATACTGAACTTCTTTCCCTTTGGAAAAAGAAGGTCTGGACTTCCACTGTTTCTTCTTCAGGAATTTCTGAAAATGTCTGGTAAATGCAGCAAAGTCTTCATCACTTTCACTGCTTGTAGATTTAGTGCTAACAGACTCATCAGATTCTGATTCAACTACCTCAGGAGGAGGAGTTGATGACTTAGTCCTGTTCTTTCTAGGTACTTCTGACTTAAATGCAACAGTCCTTTCCCTGTGTTCAGTCCTTGTTGACTTTTCCTCCTCTTTTCTTACTGACAATTGCATCTCATAAGATAACAACTTGCCAAACAGTGTGGGAGGAGGAATTTCTCCCAACTTTGCCATTTCTCTGATGGCACAGATCTTAGTGTCCCAATCTTTGGTTAGGGACCTCAAGAACTTATCATTCAATTCATAGTTTGTGAACTCCCTTCCATAGGACATGAGTTCATTAACAATTCTGTAGAACTTTTTGTAGCATTCAGTGATGCTATCTCCTCTTCCTTGCCTAAAGCTCTCATATTCTTGATTAAGCAAGGATTTCCTATCTTGTCTTACTTCTTCAGAACCTTCCATGTAGACAATGAGGGTATCCCACATTTCTTTTGCTGTTTTACAGTGAATAAGGTTCTGGAAGGTGGCATCATCTATTGCACTAACTATGATGTTCTGTGCCCTTTTGTCCATTGTAGCTAGGACTATCTCATCCTTGGTCATCTCAGAAAAATCCTTTGGAGTTCTCTGTGTGGCATCCAAGACTGAAATCTTCATGGGCACATAAGGCCCTTCCTTGACTGTGATGTAGATCCTAGGGTCAGAGGCCTCCATGAACAGCCTTACCCTTTCTTTCCAGATTCCAAAAATCTCCTTTCTGCAAATGGGTAGTTTCATTGAACCCAATTCCTTGTGATTCTCTGAAGACCTCATGTTTCTTGATTTTCTTGAAACTGTTTCCTGACTTATACTGAACCTGCCAAACTGGATCTCCTCAGACAGTTAGTCCTTTTTGAGGAACCTGGCTCTGATACCACTTGAAAGATATGGTACCTAAACACCTAGAGGGGGGGGGTGAATAGGTGACCTAATCCTTTTTGAGTTTTGTTTGGCAGCACAACAGCTATTTCACAGAATTCTACAGCTAACAGCAATTACAGCATAAACACAGTAATTTCACAGCACAGCACAGAAGACACACTAATTTATAGTGGTTCCCCAATCTTTGGGTACATCCACTTTCCCCCTTCGCCTATCTAGCAGTGTACTAGATTCGGCCAAACTTCTCCACTAACTCAGAACCAAACTAGGTTCCTACCTCAGGCCCAAAGCCTTACACTCAGCCAAAAGGCCTACACTCAGCCACCCAGGCCTACACTCAGCCAATTAAGGCCTACACTCAGAGTTCTTCAACTCCTACACTCAGGCAACCAAGCCCTACCCTCAGCCTTTTTAAAATAGGCTTACAATTCTCTCAGATCCAATGGATCCTACAATTTAAAATAGAAAGTATAATAGATAACTCTACAACTCAGAAATAGGAGAGGAGTTGAGAGATTCTTGAAGAGTTCTTGGAAGAACTCAGTTAGATCCAAACTGACTTAGCTTCCTTCAAAGCTTCTTGATTAGAACTGAATTAGTCTGAATCTTCTGCAGTTGTTCCTTGACCTCTGCTTCTTGAAATCCAGATGACTCTGAATTCTTCTTCTCAGCCTTAGTTCCAAAGACTGAATACTTAGTTGGAGCTCTCTCTCTCCAACTTCTTAGATCTGCTGATGCACAGCAAGCTCTTCTTGTGTTGATACTCAATATACCACTTTTACAAAGATCTGAACTCTCTCTGTAAAAACTTTGTCAACCACTTCTATATTACTTCAACAATTAATCTCTTAATCTCAAATCATATCTTCTGTAGACTATGAGTGCCTATTTATAGGCTTCCTTCATGGTAACCGGCTGGTCCGGTTCATAACAGACTTCTGATATCACTGACAGTTGATGTAGACCGGCTGGATCGGCAGCTGTCTTGTCAACCAGTCACTTCTTGAAATTCTTCTAACTGTCAGATAGTGTCGAGACTTTCTGTTCTTAAGTGTCGACACTTATAGGCCAAGTGTCGACACATGTTGTATAAGTGTCGACACAAGTCTACAAGGTGTCGACACAATTCCTTGTATGTCTCGACACAGTTTCTTCTGCATGTGTCGACACTGAAATTGAGTGTCGACACAAGTACTTGTACTTCATTCTGCAACTGTATTCTTCTAAGTGTCGACACATCTCCTTTGTGTCGACACATCTTCATGTGTAGAAACTGTCAAGTGTCGACACTGCTTCTTGGTGTCGACACAAGTCTTTACTTTTGTTTCTTCAGCTGAGTGTCGACACATTCCTTTAGTGTCGACACTTGTACTTAGAATATTTTGTAACTTTTCTGATCTTGCTAAGTGTCGACACAGCTCCTTGTGTCGACACTTACTTCAAGTGTAGAGTCTTCAACTAAGTGTCGACACATTGTGCTGAGTGTCGACACTTTCTTCAATCACTTTGTCAAATGACCCATCATCCTCAAAATTTAAGACGGTGTACTCGTGAATCTTGGGAGATTATCATTAATACCCATTATTTATTGTGTCATTTCACCGTAATTACACTTGATAATCCAAAATCCATTTTTCATAGTCATGAATCTTGCTAACCGTGACTATAATGTCATCAAACGTATATATTTCGGACCTTGATGCTATCTGAATCAAGTCTGCAGAGTCATATCAAAGGTATACGTCTTCAATATATTGTCTGCTAATTTCTTGCAAATTTCCTAAAGTTATCATACTTCTATTGTTACAACATAGCAATTTAACCTTACCTTCAAAGATATCCTGAATCTTACTACCCGTCATCTAATTCACCAGATATCTTATAATAGTTAAGTCTCGTAATTACTCCTCCTTATTACCATGACATTGCCCCATCCCAAACTACAAGTTTTCAATATAATGACTTTGGCAAGTTAGGAAAGCGTGGATAGCAGTGATTAATAAATCCTCATGTTTAATTAATAAATTCCCAACATTTAATATATGACGGGCTTGGTCACTTTGTATGATCGAAGTAAGATAGGATAAAGTCATTCTAACCATGCTAAACTTAAACATTATACTCTAAATCCAATAGGTCCTAATCTAGGGTCTCCGATTATTCATCAACTAGCTCCCGATGTATAATGAATGCTTTTGCAACAAAAACTATTCTGCTGTAAATGTGCGTGATAGAACAAATTACAAGTTAATCACTTCTGAATCATCTGAACACAAAAAATTCCAAATATAATTCTAACTTGCAAGACCTAATTTCAATCCAAATATTCTAATGGTTTAACTGAGTCAAGTATTTATCTGATCAACAATGTCTAATCATTGTCTTGATAACTTCACCCAAGTAACGTCGAATAAGATCAACTTCTACATCATTATGTTCGTGACAGCACATTTTCTAAATTAGGTCTAAGAAAACCCAAGTACGTAACTAATTTGCCCAATAAATAAAAGATAAGCCCCCAATAAACAAAATATAAGCCCATACCTATCTTGGGAAAAGTATCTTCGATATCACTATGTTATACTCGGGCTAGATATGCACACAATCCTTAGGGAATGCAACCATAGACATGGGGTTTCATCCTAAAACTTATTGATATACTCCATACTTTAGACTCTCCAGGTTACCATTTATGGCCACTTTCTCATGGTCAACCTGTGACCCAATCCAAAATGGGTCTCTTCGGGTTTAGGGTGGAGAGGGTTTAGGGATCTTTACTTCTTATCCGACCATTGTTATTTGGTATAATGTTTGTATCAATGTAATCATGTCATCGATATGAGGGTTGAGTCTATGAGTCCCCTACAGTTCTACTAATGGATTGAAGGCATCAATCTCCTTAAGGTGGTCCTATTAGTTTGGGTAACAAGTGATAGCACCACATGATATGTAAAGTAGTGACATCAGAGTTTATGACTCAAGTTGCTACTCTCGCGTCAGACTCTTCCTCTAGCTACTTTGGGTATCCTTATACATTTACTGAATTTATACCTTGGGTCAATTTGACCAGGATATGCTAAAATCATCATGATAAGTAGTGTTTCCTAGTTGGGTTGGCCTATCTCATTGATTTAAGGACTATATATTGTGATCTTTACACATAAGCACACCACAGCTTCCGCTGCTTAGTTTGTCTTCAAACTAATGCTCGCACGGGGTGACCTACTATTGTGGACTTACTTCTTTATGATTGTGGTCTCCTCTGATACTAGTTTGAAAGACCCCATTTTTTACCACCGGGTCTTATGCCCAAAACCGCCGCCTTACGGTGACTCCAACTACCATGTTATACACCACCGCATGATGCCAATCCTGCCGGCTAAAACTATCACATCACAATAGGCCAAGCAAAGAGAAGTAAGTGTGTAATAATAGTACACAGATCACATCTAACTATTAATATGTATATAAAGAGCAATAAGTCCACAATGAGTACAAGTATAAAAGAGAGTAGAAAATGGGCTTAAGTCCTATACATGTCCAATACAAATCATGTAACACCCCCTATCCGCCGCATAGCATATAGCAGTAGGTCCGGCCGGGGCCCGACGCCGTATGCCACAGACAGACCGGGTGGTTACGCATGAAAACCATCCAACCAATCATAACGTCCTACGCAGAGCATTCTAGCAGAAGCAGTTTATAAAAGTTGCAATAAAGAACCCAACACTAAAGCATGAATGTCCACTAATCCAAAATAGGAATGTTATACAAATACCAACACAAGCCTTAAGGCCTTACAAAATGTTTCACTTGATATTACATGATTTACAAACCACGGCACGCAGGCCGGTCATACATGAATAAAACAGTAAACACTTCCAATTGGGCCTTCGAAGGCCGGCTTCGCAAAAAGGGCTTTAGCCTGCTATTGACCGCTTGGTCCAGCAGCACCTGCAAGCAACAAACCAACGCCCGTTGGCAAAACAAGGCAACGGTCAGCAATGCTGACCAAATTATAACGATCCTTCCCCCAACTCGGGGCGGCGATGCTCCTTCCCTGCATTTCATTAACATAAGCGAGCAATATATATATATAGCCATTTCATCACAGACGTTGGCTCGCACGGCCACACGCCCCGTGCTCTCAGGGCACATTCTCGGTGAACCGGTCGATGTCACGTCAATTAAAGCCATAGACATTCCGGACTCACCACCGCCACTTTGACGGCCAGACCTATGAGCAATTTGTCTTCTTGGCCTGGGTCACGACAATTTAAGTCATAGACCGCTGAAGACCCTAATCTATGCCAACGGCAAGTGCCACGTGCCTTTAGGTCTCTTTAACCGAACGACATAGAACGGGTACGGTTCCATCTAACCCGTGCTCACATCGCAACGACAATTTAAGCCATTTGCGCGGGTCAAACTTCCACCGAGTCCCGTTTCCATGACAATTCACATAAACCGGTTATGTTCAAGTTGGCTCTCAGGCCACCAAGTTGGCAGGATCTCGCATCCGCCCAGTTTTCCGGGTGCACCTTTGGGTTAATCCACAAGGCTCCCTGCTTCAATCAACCGCGTAGAAAACCCAAAAAACAATCAATAGCACGGAGTCTTCTCCGGCATTTATGCAATGCAACATCACCGATCCAGACCAACATGTTCGGGTAGGCTTCACACATCATGCCTATGTCCGTTCTCGCTTACGGACTCTAAACAACGGGGACTTCACATATCTACCCGAAGGAACACCTCCAACTCACCGCAACTCGCGAGAGCGGGCTTCCTATGCAAAGAAGGAGAGCTACTCATGCTCAAGAAGAGAATCGTTACCCTAGCATTCCTCTTTGGCGCCATGGAAAAGTAAGCGGATGAAAAGCACCGCACTAGCTTTGCCTCCGTGGATCCGGAGTCGGCTCGCGATTTGGAGCTTCGAAACTCCTCCAATGGCCGGATCTAGCTCCTTCTTCCTTCCTTGGCTATCCTCTCTCTCTAAGCTTTTAGAAAGATAATAACTTATGAAAAGTGAGGGTTTCTAAGTCCAATCCCGGGTATATCCCTTCAGGAACAACCCCAGTCGTTGGATCATCAATTAAATAAATGAACGGCTTTGATTCGGGACTGAAATGCCCAATCTGGACCGAATACAGCCTGGCACACGCCCGTGTCGAGGGCCGTGTGCCTCATTCGCCGTCAAAATCGATTCGCCTGGAACAACACACGGGTATCGAACACGCCCGTGTTCGACCTGACACGCCCGTGTTCCACCTGACACGGCCGTGTGGCCGGCCGTGTACCACCATCATTTTTCCCCGAAAACAACCCGAGCACTGCACGGGTTCTAGGATACGCCCGTGTCCTTGCCTGTGTCACCTCGACACGCCTGGGCTCCAGGCCGTGTACACGGTCTCGACACTCGACACTTCATCGAGCGAAGATCGTCGACCTGATGATACGGCCTTGGACACGCCCGTGTCCTAGGCCGTGTGCCTTGTCTCGACACATCGTCGAGCAAAGTGTCGACTTCCCAGGACGAGTGTCGACACGGGTTGACACGCCCTGCGACACGCCCGTGTCGCAAGCCGTGTGCCATGTCTCGACACTTCGTCGAATGCAGAGTGTCGACTTCGCGGGCTAAGTGTCGACACGGGTCGACACGCCCTGCGACACGCCCGTGTCGCAGGCCGTGTGCCCAGTCTCGACACAATGTCGAGACAAAAGTGTCGACTTCCCGGCTGAGTGTCGACACAAGCTTGACATGCCCTGGGACACGCCCGTGTCCCAGGCCATGTGCCTGCAGCCAGAACCCAAAACTGGACAAAAACGTCCCCCGTCGCTCCTTTGAGTTTCGGGGCGTTACAACTCTCCCCCTCTTAAAAGAATTTTGTCCTCGAAATTACATAAAGGAAAGACATGTACAAAACCAAAATTTGTACCTGAGCGGAACAACTCCGGATACTCGTCAAGCATAGTCTGCTCTCGCTCCCAAGAGAGCTCCTCACGACCGCAATTGTCCCACCGTACCTTGACCATCCTGATATATTCATTGCGTAGCCGCTTGACCTCCGAGTCCTCAATCCGCACGAGCTTGACCTTTGTCGTCAGCCCACTATCCACCGGCACTTGATCAACCGCGATCACTTGCGTAGGCTCTTGCACCGCCTTTCGAAGCACCGAAATATGGAATACATCATGTAAACCACTAAGCTCCACTGAAAGCTTCAACCGATAGGCCGCTTCACCAACTCGCTCCAGAACCTCAAACGGTCCAAGGTACCTCGGGCTTAGCTTTTTCAATCGCCGCACTCGCGAGACACCCTTGAACGGCTTGATATTTAAGTACACATAGTCGCCCACAACGAACTCCACGTTCCTGTGCTTGGCATTATAGTACTTTGCTTGCCGGTCCTGAGCGATAAGCAACCTCTCCCGAATGGTTCTCACCAAAGAAGTAGCATCCTCCACTTCTGATCGCTTATACAACTTTGACTCACCCATTTCTAACCAAGACAATGACGTGGGACATTTTCTACCATATAGGGCCTCGAAAGGCGCCATCTGAATACTCGCTTGGTAGCTATTGTTGTATGCGAACTCCACCAAATACAGGTTGTCTTCCCACTGCTTTCCAAAATCCAAGACACACATGCGGAGAATGTCTTCCATGGTTCTATTGACCCTCTCGGTCTGCCCATCCGTTTGCGAATGGAAGGCTGTGCTGAATTTCATCTTTGTTCCCAACATTTGCTGCACAAGCCTCCAATCATTGGACGTGAACCGCCCATCACGGTCACTCACGATGCTGCGGGGCACACCATGAAGCCGTACTATGTTATCCACATAAAGCTTTGCCAACTTCTCCACCGGATCATCCTTCCTATCCGGAGTAAAATGCGACACCTTCGTTAACCGATCAACAACCACCCAAATGGAGTCGTTCCCCTTTTACGACCTTGGCAAACCGTGCACAAAGTCCATAGAGATGTCATCGAATTTCCACTCAAGAATAGGCAAGGACTTAAGAAATCCTCCCGGCTTTTGGCACTCCGCCTTCACCAAGGCGCAAGTTTGGCACTTCGCTATGTATAGCGCCACATCCTTCTTCAAACCCGGCCACCAAAACAGTTTCTTCACATCACGGTACATCTTCGTGCTCCCCGAGTGAATCGAGTACTTGGTATGGTGTGTCTCGTACAACAACTCCACCCGTAAATTGCCCACACTTGGGACGCACAGACGACTGTCTTTCCAAAGTAATCCGTCCTCCACGACGAATTGGGAATTTGTCCCATCCAGAGCCTCTACCATGAACTGCTTCATATGAGCATCCATATCCAAAGCCTGCCGAATACGATCAGACAGGTCATATTGGACTTCAGTCCAATTCAGAACTGCTTCAGCACTTGATTGTCTATCCATAAAAACAATCTCTAATGCGTCCAACTCCTGCACCAACTGCTCATCATACACCGATAGCCAATTGGCTTGAGCTGGGGCTCGGCGACTCAACGCATCCGCAAACGCATTCCCTTTACCAGGAACGTAGTGGATCTTGAATGTATAGTCCCCCAGGAACTCCATCCATCTACGCTGCCGCATATTCAGATCCTTCTGATCAATAAGATACTTCAGGCTCTTGTGATCGGTGTAGATATCAATCTCCACACCGTACAAATAGTGTCTCCACAGCTTCAAGGCAAAAATCACGGCCGCTAACTCCAAGTCATGGACCGGATAATTCCTCTCGTGCACCTTCAGCTGTCTCGAGCCATAAGCTATTACACTTCCGTGTTGCAGTAGAACGCAACCCAAACCGCTGGCCGAAGCATCACTATAAATCTCATAGCCTTCGGTCCCACATGGCGAACTCAGCACAGGCGCCGAGGTCAACCGACACTTCAACTCCTCAAAAGCTCGCGCGCACTCCAGCGTCCAAACGAACTTATGCTCCTTCCTCGTCAAAGTAGTGAGAGGTAACGCTATCTGCGAGAAGTTCTCTACGAAGCGCCTATAATAGCCGGCAAGCCCCAGAAACCTCCGAACTCCCGCTACCGTAACAAGCTCAGGCCACTCCCATATCGCAACGATCTTCGCCGGATCCACAGCAATACCCTCTCCACTCACTATATGACCGAGGAACGCCACTGAGGATAGCCAAAACTCGCACTTCGAGAACTTGGCATACAACTGATTTCTCCTTAGCGTCTCCAACACCAAATGAAGATGCTTGAAGTGATCTTCCTCACTTTGCGAGTACACCAAAATATCGTCGATGAAGACGATCACGAAATGGTCCAAGTACTCCCTGAAAGTCCTGTTCATCAAATCCATGAACACTGACGGCGCATTAGGCAGCCCAAACGACATTACCGTAAACTCATAATGCCCGTATCTCGTACTAAACACTGTCTTCGGGATATCACTCTCCCTGATTCGCAGCTGATAGTACCCAGCCTTGAGATCTAACTTCGAGTACACCGTCGACCCGACTAACTGATCAAAAAGATCATCAATCCGAGGGATCGGGTACTTGTTCTTCTCCGTCAACTTGTTGAGCTCCCGATAATCAATACATAGCCTCAAGCTTCCGTCCTTCTTCTTAACAAAGAGGACCGGTGCGCACCAAGGCGAAGAACTCGGGCGCACATACCCTTGCTCCAACAACTCTTGCAGTTGAACTTTCAGCTCCGCCATTTCCTTAGGCGCTAGCCGATAAGGAGATCGGGACATAGGCTTTGCCCCTGGCACTAGCTCAATCGTAAAATCTATCTCCCGTTGAGGTGGGGCTCCAGGAAGGTCTACGGGGAACACATCAGGGTATTCCGATACCACTGAAATACAATCCAACGTGGGCTTCGGCTTTGCAACCTCCACTAGTGTAAAGAACAGTTCTGCATCGGCACGAACCGCCTTCACCACCTGAAGAGCAGACATCAACGTCTTGCTCGACCCCTTTAAGCCCGTAAAAGTCGTCTCACGACTTGATCCCAGCTTGACTTCTTTGCTACCGCAATCTATATGGGCCTGCTGCTCCGAGAGCCAATCCATGCCAAATATGACGTCGAACTCCACTAACGGAAGTAAGGACGCCTGCAGATCGAACTCCTGATCCCCAATACGAATCTTAACATCGCAGATTCTATCCGCTCGCATCGAACACCTATTGGGCAACAACACATCCAACTTATCTTTCGCCATCGAAGAAGGGACCCCGATGCGTGATATAAATCCTTCGGACAAGGAGTGTGAAGCTCCCGTATCGAAGAGTGCTCGTGCCGGATTTTCACAAATCAATACAAATCCTAAACAAGCACTGGTAAGGTAACATGTGCATAACAAGTATTTAAAGAAATTGACTTACTATAAATTAAACCGTACCTATCACCACATCAGCTTGTTTGATGGCCTCCTGTTGGCCAAGATTATAGACCCTTGGTTGGTCCGGAGCATAGTGGGACGTGGTCGACTCCACCGCCTTGCCCTTCTCTTCATAAGTCGCTCCCGGCCTTCTCTCGGACTTAGGACGTCCCCTCCAACAGTCACCGGCAAAATGCCCCGTCTTTCCACAAGTAAAACACGCACCCGGGGTCCGACCCGTAGTCGCCCCAGAAGCACCAGAAGGAGCTGGACCCGAAGTCCTATGCTTCTTGAAAGACCTCCGAGAGCCGGACTTTGAAGTTGTCGACACTTTAATTTCAGATTTCCTATCACCCAAGCTTTTCTTTGCTTGCACATTCTTCATGTCCTTCTCCAAGGACCGGTCAGTATTTACCAAGGTTAAGAAACCCTGCGTCATCGACCCCGAAAGTAGTAATCTCAACTCATCTCTCAAGCCTTCATAGAAGCGATTAGTCTTGCGCTCCTCATCCACGATGGTGGAGCTAGCATATCGACTCAAATGAGTGAACTCATGGAGATATTCATCCACGCTCTTCTCACCCTGAACCAACTTCAGAAATTCGTTCTCCAACGCTATCTTCTCCGTCGAAGGGAGGTATCTAGCCAAGAACAATCTCGAGAACTCTTCCATCAAGACATCACCAAGTTGCCTACCTCTCAATAAGTGCAGCTCCAATCCTTCCCACCACATGCTCACTTCACCGTCCAGAAGGAACGTAGCGATGGTGGTCATTTGCCACTCCTCCGTCTCCGTTGCTGTCATGACTCTCTTCACCCTGGAGAGTCAGTCTTCAGCCTGAGATGGGGTTCCCAACCCCGAGAATAACGGAGGGTTAAAGCTCATTACATGCTTAAGCTGCCTCTCGATTGCCCTCCTTGGCATCACCGGTTCCACAACCACTTGCTCCACTCTCCTCGGCTCAGCCTCTTGAAGAGGTTCCTGCTCCATTGCAGGAGCGGGCTGCTGCGTTTGCCTTGCAGGCTGCGCATTTATCATGGCCAACACCGCTTCAGCCACCAATCGTATGTTCTCAGCCGACAGAGGTGTTGCAGGAGCACCATCCGGTGCACTACTAGCCTCAGAAACTTGGCATTCTAACGGCCCAACACCACTTCTGGTCACCTATAGTGGTACAAAACACTGTTAAGCAACCAAATAAAATTGCAAACAGCAATTATAGGAACACACATGTTCCTCAAACACGAGTATTTTCATTCCTAAGTGGACATTCATGGGTTCTTTTACCGTTATAACGATGACGCACACAATGTGCTCACCACCCCTTAAAAAGAATTCGCCCACGAATTCACTTTAAGCCCGACCAAAACCAGTAGTCTGATACCAAATTATAACACCCCATATCCGTCGCATAGCATATAACAGTAGGTCCGGCCGAGGCCCGATGTCGTATGCCACAGACAGACCGGTTGGTTACGCATGGACACCATCCAACCAATCATAACGTCCTACGCAGAGCATTCTAGCGGAAGCAGTTTATAAAAGTTGCAATAAAGAACCCAGCAAAGCATGAATGTCCACTAATCCAAAATAGGAATGTTATACAAATACCAACACAAGCCTTAAGGCCTTAAAAAATGTTTCACTTGATATTATATGATTTACAAACCATGGCACGCAGGCCGGTCATACATGAATAAAACAGTAAACACTTCCAATTGGGCCTTCGAGGGCCGGCTTCGCAAAAAGGGCTTTAGCCCGCTATTGACCGCTTGGTCCAGCAGCACCTGCAAGCAACAAACCACCGCCCGGTGGCAAAACAAGGCAACGGTCAGCAATGCTGAACAAATTATAACGATCCCGCCCCCAACTCGGGGCGGCGATGGTCCTTCCCTGCATTTCATTAGCATAAGCGAGCAATATATATATAGCCATTTCATCACAGACGTTGGCTCGCACGGCCACACGCCCCGTGCTCTCAGGGCACATTCTCGGTGAACCGGTTGATGTCATGCCAATTAAAGCCATAGACATTCCGGACTCACCACCGCCACTTTGACGGCCAAACCTATGAGCAATTTGTCTTCTTGGCCTGGGTCACGACAATTTAAGCCATAGACCGCCGAAGACCCTAATCTATGCCAACGTCAAGTGCCACGTGCCTTTAGGTCTCTTTAACTGAACGACATAGAACAGGTACGGTTCCATCTAACCCGTGCTCACATCGCAACGATAATTTAAGCCATTTGCGTGAGTCAAACTTCCACCGAGTCCCGTTTCCATCATAATTCACATAACCCGGTTATGTTCAAGTTGGCTCTCAGGCCACCAAGTTGGCAGGATCTCGCATCCGCCCAGTTTTCCGGGTGCACCTTTGGGTTAATCCCCAAGGCTCCCTGCTGCAATCTACCGCGTAGAAAACCAGAAAAAAATCAATAGCACGGAGTCTTCTCCGGCATTTATGCAATGCAACATCACTGATCCATACCAACATGTCCGGGTAGGCTTCACACATCATGCTTATGTCTGTTCTCGCTTACGGACTCTAAACAACGGGAACTTCACATATCTACCCGAAGGAATGCCTCCAACTCACCGCAACTCGCGAGAGCGGGCTTCCTATGCAAAGAAGGAGAGCTACTCATGCTCAAGAAGAGAATTGTTACCCTAGCGTTCCTCTTTGGCGCCATGGAAAAGTAAGCGGATGAAAAGCACCGCACTAGCTTTGCCTCCGTGGATCCGGAGTCGGCTCGCGATTTGGAGCTTCGAAACTCCTCCAATGGCCGGATCTAGCTCCTTCTTCCTTCCTTGGCTCTCCTCTCTCTCTAGGCTTTTAAAAAGATAATAACTTATGAAAAGTGAGGGTTTCTAAGTCCAATCCCGGGTATATCCCTTCAGGAACAACCCCCAGCCGTTGGATCATCAATTAAAGAAATGAACGGCTTTGATTCGGGACTGAAATGCCCAATCTGGACCGAACACGGCCTGGCACACGCCCGTGTCGAGGGCCGTGTGCCTCATTCGCCGTCAAAATCGATTCGCCTTGAACAACACACGGGTATCGAACACGCACGTGTTCGACCTGACACGCCCGTGTTCCACCTGACACGGTCGTGTGGCCGGCCGTGTACCACCATCATTTTTCCCCGAAAACAACCCGAGCACTGCACGGGTTTTAGGACACTCCTGTGTCCTTGCCCGTGTCACCTCGACACGCCTGGGCTCCAAGCAGTGTACACGGTCTCGACACTTGACACTTCGTCGAGCGAAGATCGTCGACCTGATGACACGGCCTTGGACACGCCCGTGTCCTACGCTGTGTGCCTTGTCTCGACACATCGTCGAGCAAAGTGTCGACTTCCCGGGACGAGTGTCGACACGGGTTGACACGCCCTACGATACGCCCGTGTCGCAGGCCGTGTGCCATGTCTCGACACTTCGTCGAACGCAGAGTGTCGACTTCGCGGGCTAAGTGTCGACACGGGTCGACACGCCCTGCGACACGCCCGTGTCGCAGGTCGTGTGCCCAGTCTTGACATAATGTCGAGACCAAAGTGTCGACTTCCCGGCTGAGTGTCGACACAAGCTTGACACGCCCTGGGACACGCCCGTGTCCCAGGCCGTGTGCCTGCAGCCAGAACCCAAAACTGGCCCAAAACGTCCCCCGGCGCTCCTTTGAGTTTCGGGGCGTTACAAATCATCTCTCTCACACAACTCACACAATTAGCGGAAGCAAACTGAAACCGTCCTCGACCTAACGCCGAGTAGTAGCGATATTGCGCAACAACTGCTCGTCAAGTCCTGCCATCCTCCAGTGACTGGTGCATCACCTTGAATTCCTAAAATGATGTGGTCCATAGACCGTTAGTCCAAAGACTAAGCCACTATCATCCACGTCTCACCGCCGTGACTCCGAGGCACTGTGCAGGGAGGAGGAAAGGAAAGATATTTAAGGTGGAGAATGAACAAGAGCAGGTGACAACTACCCTAATAGGAGTATGTTCAAAAAAATTATACCAATGTAGCAGTAATGTAAACAAGGTAAAGTGCAGAGCAGTAAGCATTTGCTAAGCTATAAGTAATAAAAGTACAATTAAAGTTCCACATCTACCTTATATCACAGATATAGTAAAGCAGCTTGATTCATAAGAATTCCCATACAGACTTATAAACCAAGGGGTCGTTTAGTGAGGACTATCATATAAAACGTCTCATACCAATTTATACGATGGGAGTAGGGGTTTAAATGCAATGATTATGAATGACATGCTATATAGGTTTAATGATAATGATTCATACAACTGCAACAGACGCACCCGACTTTATGCGCACATACCTTAGTTCCCAAGTTTTGGAAGCTAGCTTCACTCCCAGGAGTCTCCGTAGTGGCCAACGGAGACATTGGGTTGGGCCACTCCACTCCTGGGCGGGTAACCGCACTACCAGGCAAAGCCCTTACGTACGCCTCTAAAGGACACACCAGAGTCACCACATACTAATGTTGACAAACTCGCCAATCTTTCGTGGTCAAGTTTAGGGTCACTATGTAAGCGTCCCCACAGACACTGGTAAGCCAGTCCCAACCACTAAACCCTCCAGAGTCATCATTCCTCAGTCAGTGCGACAATCAGAGCGAACTGAAGACCCGCCACTTTTTTGCACATGAACTTATGATAAATATGAATCTCTAAGCGATCGGCTCCTCGGACTAACCCGTCCGTCACAACAACCATTTAGGCCACTGGCTCCCCGGACTAACTAGTCCATACCTACCACCGTCGAGCCTACCACTCGTGAGTCTAAACCAAACTAGCCTCCCATGACTATGGGGTTAGTGTAGTTGTATTATTGGAGTTATATCTTGCAAAATAGTTTAATCTTACAGTTTAGGGTTAACCTTGAACTTCCTAGGGCATTCCCGGTGAAAGGCTCTGGAGGGCACTAAGAACTACGATGGGTTGAAGCCCAAAGTTTCCTTTCTCAAGGTACTTATTATTTTTGGTATCTACCCATGTCCCGACTCTACGGATCTTACACTTGATCTAACCCTTAATGTATTTAGACTTTCTCCAAGGGAAAGATGATCCATCGTCGATCCCGAGCACAACCTTGCCCCTAGTCAACCAGAATCTCACAACTGACTTCCATTGGTGACCTCATTCGTACTCCCCTGATTAATTTCACCAACTATCTCCTTTATCCCATACCGAGGTTCACATGATTCCTCAATTCTAGAGTTTTACTATGTTTAGACCTAATGAGCTACATGACGTGCATGAATGGTGACCCCATTAAATATTCATCCAAATGACCTAAGATTATTACTGGTGGTCAATCATGATATTTTAAGATTAAACCAAGAAGATAATAATTTTCTTAAGTTATTTGGCATTTATTTAATTTTCTGCAAAATCAAGCCAACTGTGCTTTTGAACACCAAGTATAATGTTCTAACATGATATGGCCTTACCAATATTATGACAAGCGTATAACATTCAAATAACTTCAATTACTAAATTTCACAATTTTTCAAAAAGGTTTTAATTTCCAAACTAATTATCAACTAAATAACCACAATGATACTGCAGAAAAGGGAATAATAAAATTAATCATCCAAAAATTATAGAAAAATTATCATATCTCGAAAGTGATCAAAAAATTATACTGACCAAAAATAATAATTTTCTAGGAAAATTTGGTCAACAAAATAAATTATTTAAATATATTCTACATAAGGCAGTTTGTAAAGAAACCTATATAAAAAGACTTACAATAATTTTATAAAAATTCCCAGAGCTTATGGTTACCCTAAAAGTTCATTTGACAAAGTTTTATAACTTTTGAATGATTAAATACTTCATAATAAATTCCTTAATGAATAGGACAAACACTAAATTTGTGAATGAAGTACCAAAAATATTAATCCATAATTCATAACAAACTTTTCAAAGATTTGTGACAACTATTTAAGGTCACTTACTAAGTTTTATTGACATCGAAGGACAAATGATCGGGTAATAAAAATCATGAATTGAAGTGCACTAATTGGTCTTTAATTATTTTAGAGGGATTAAATGCTTCTAAAAATCTTAATAACATTTTCTAGGGCTTATTTCCACCCTATGAACTCATTTAACAATTTCCAAGACATTCCAAGGACATATGGTCCCATGTCCTTCCATGTGCTCAAAACTCAACCTTAGGGTTCACACTAGGGCTCTAGGTCATCTCAACCTTAAATCACCCAGAATCTCTTGTGGGTGTGTTTTATGTGATAGTAAATCAGTGGCCAAAGATTCATCCATTTTGGATGAGGATTGGCTACACAACCCATTAAACACCATTAACACTAATTTGCCCCCTTAGGGACCAAACTTTGGCCACACAAATACCTATTCAAATCAACCCCAATTGCGCTGAGATTTTTATCAGCGACCTACAATGACCCTAAGGGTCACCCACCCAAAGTTTGGGGAATTGTGAGGTCATTAGACCCTCTAATTAACCTATATATGGACTATTAGATTTTTATAAAAACTACAGGAAATGTTTTCCAAAAATTCCCATTTTTGGATATGTTAGGGATATAGATATAGGTGACCACTAGTCCAAATTTCAAGTCACTTGGATTGTGGATTGATGGGGGCATTCAATTTAGTCTCTGATTAACCGTAGGTATAGACTGCACCATCTAGAGTGCTGTGATCAGACCACTGACCAAATGGCTTGAAATCAATTTTAAAATAAAGTAGAGCTCAAGGGCGACAACTTTCATGTTGGCCACTTTAGCTGTAGAGTAATCTAAGTACTTTTTAATATTTAAAACCAAATACTACATAAAATGTGACAAAATCATTAAATAAGATACTATTTAACCTATAGTATAAAATCTGATTCAGCACAGATCTTAAATCCAAATAGACAGAATCGAAGCATCTTCTTCCTCTGGCCGACGATCATGATTCCTTTGGCCCAGAGCTACTTCCATGACCATTTCCGGGCCACCCGACCAACTCCCTGGCCGGCCACCACCACCACCACCTCCGCTGAGGTGGTGGCTATCGCTGTGCAGCGGTACAGCCGCCGGAGGTGCTATTTCTGGCGAACCCGCAACTTCGAACTTTCATGGAATTTATTCAATTCTCCTCACTTGATCAGGCTCAATTGAGCCTGATTTCTCACCCTAATTTGATCTAGATACTAACACAAGGGGAGAGGAGGAGAAGTAGATTTTCTGGAGTTGATGAATTCGAGCTGAGCGTCGTATTTCCATTGCTGATGGTGGTGATTTCGGGTGCTCTGCCTCCTCCTATCCAGAGAGCTCGAAATCTTCAGGGGAATGTTGGAACCGATTGTTGAGGGTCTAGGGAAGCTTTTATAAGAATTAGTTGGGGGAGAGGAGGGGTCAAAGCTTCAATGACCATTAATGGCCATTGGGGAGAGTTTTCGGCCATGGTGGTTCAATGAATCCAGCCACTGAATGGCCTGGAAAACCCTTGATCTTTTCGTAACTCATCAGAGAAGATGAATCCATCCTTCTAGATTGAATGGGGAGGCCCTTGGCCTCCCTTGGCCATGAATGGCCTTTACTTCCTCTCCCTTTCACTCTCGTCCAATAAAGGGAAAATGAGGTTTCTCTTTCCTTGTCAACTCCTCCAGAATTTGAGTGGTATTTTGGGTAAATATCATCCTCCTATTGCTAGTGGGCCACTGCAATTAGGCTTAGCCCAAGTGGATTGGGCTAGGTTAGGTCAACTTGAGTTAATTTGACCCATCTTATGGTTGAGTTGACTTTGGTCAATTTGACCTTTTGGGTTTAGGAAGGTTTAAGTGGGGTCATTTTGGCAAGTTGGAGGTCCATTGGCCCTAGATAGGCCACTTTGACCATTTTAGAGTTAGAGTTGACTTTGGTCAACTTGACCACTTTGGTTGACCCCAATGAGTTCTAGGTGCTCCAAGGGACCCACTAATGGGTTATGGATATTATTGTGCAGTCAAAGAGTCAAGGTTAGACCCTAAAGTCGAACCCCAGGTTAAGTAATTGGAAAGTGTTATTTGCAGACCATGGTGATCTTCACCTTCATGCCTAAGTTCAGATGGTCTCGTTGAGCTTCCTAGGGTTTTGTCATGACCTAGTCATGACAAAACCATCTTAGGGGTCTAGTTTCTTGAGGGATGTTACATAGCCAAATCCACAGAATTACTCCAGGTATTGAGAGAATTAAGTGAATGGCCATCACTCAACGGTTCTGGACTTAGTCATTTCTTCAGTTCACCCAGGTATTGAGAGCGTTGAGTGAATGGGCTTCTCTCAATGCTTTTTGCCTTAGCTTAATCTTCAGCTCTTTCTATATGCTTGGCATTGAGTGCCATGAGATAGTAAGCTTCACTCAACGCTTTTTGCCTTATCTTAATCTTCAACCCTTTCTTTGTGCTTGGCGTTGAGGGCGTTGAGTGAGTAAGCTTCACTCAATACCTTTATTCTTAGCCAAATATCCTTCTGTGTGATGTTGTTGAGTGAGCTGGCCTCATACAACACTTTCTTCCTTTGATTCTGAAATTTAGCATTAAGTGCGTTGAGTGAATTGGCTTCACTCAACGCTTCTGAACATAGCCGATTTCCCTATTTCCTCTTATAATGACATCATTGGCTTGACTCAAAGCTTTTTGATCTTGGAATTGAGTGAACTGACTTCACTCAATGCTTTTGGACTTATTAAAATTCTGTCCTTCCTTCTGGCATTGACTGCTACAGCATGTCTCAATGCTTTCTTTCATTTGGCATTGAGTGAACTGGCTTCACTCAACGTTATTGTGCTTAGAAAAATTTTCATGTCTATCAACTTTGGCTTTGACAGAATCAGTATGGTGTTGAGTGAACTGGCTTCACTCAATGCTTCTGGATTTGGAATCATTTTCTTTTGCAGAAACTCTGTGGCTTTGACAGAATGAGCTTTAAATAACGAAAAAGTAGTATGGCGTTGAGTGAGTTGACATCACACAATGCATGTGGACTTAGTTGATTTTTCTGCTTGCGGATGCATAGGCTTTGACTATCCACACCTGACTTACAACTTTTTGGCTCATGTCATTGAGTGAACTGACTTCACTCAATGCTTGTGGACTTAGTAGAGTTTCTTTCTTGCCAACATCTTTCCTTGACTTCTGGCATTGTGTGAGCTTGCTCCACTCAACCCCTGTGGACTTAGTAATATTTTTGTGTCCAGCTTTCTTTAATAAGGCAGCTGGCATTGAGTGAGCTTGCTCCACTCAATGCCTATGGACTTAGTGTAATTTTTGCCTGATCACAAGCTTACTTGTTGTCCACCTATCTTATCAGTATAATAGGGACTAACCTGCATGCATAAACTCAGACACACATCAAATACAACTAGTGTGTGTCATTGACTTGTTTAACTTCTTACAAATCTTGGTCATTTGGATCAATGGACCCACTCAAAGACATATATATCTGAACAAGAATAAAACCACACACACTACCTCACAATCGGTGAGGAAAGAGACAGCTGCAGCCACTACAAAACATAAGCTAACTCCAAAACCTAGCCGCTCAACCGACTACTTCTCCAAATCTGAGGCATTCAAACAAATAACACCTCAGCAAGAATAAAAAACAAGTGGTGACAAGGTCAAAAAGGTTAGCAATAAAGAAGAACAAACAAAGGTTCACCAATCCTAATCCAATAATAGTGAAAAAAGACTAACTTACAAGTTCAAAGGTAAGGAGTTTGCACTGAGTGCTATAGAGACCTATGCTTTATATAAACATTCAAATAAGTATGTGTATAATCATAAGAGATTAGCTTGCTCATCATTTAGTGGGCCTAACAAAACACCGACAACAAATCCGGCACCTGCGGTTGTGGTCACCTCCTCCACACAACGACATCAAAAGCTTCACAAGGGCCCAAAGAAAAATAGGCGATCTTATTTCTTGGCTCACCCACAACCAGGGAAAAACCGGCACCTGGAATGGTGTTCTCCTTCTCCACATACACCCAGTCACAAACAAGGCAGTATGGCGGTGGTACATCCCACTAACACCCACAACCTCAAATAAGAGGCAACATATACTACAAATAGCATACATAATAACCTCATGGAAAGGAAGTCTCCATGACAGCACACCCCAAAAAACATGGGATTACTTCATTAAATAGAGGGAGAATATCCTCAAAATCCCCCCTAAGGCTGAAACTCGATGAATTCCACTAAATTTGATCACAAAATACCGAGTCCATACTGATTCGTTGAGTATACTCGACGAATACAGCAGGCACTAGACAATTTTTACTTAGCAAAACTTGACTACTAAGGATATACGACGAATCGGCAAAATATCCTAAGTCTGCGAAAAAGCGTTTTGTACACTCGATGCCGCGTTGAGTGCATTCAATGTACTCGACGCCAACCAGTTAACTCAACAATATTTCCTTCACTCAACGCCATGTTGAGAACACTCAACGCTTTTGACTTAGTCTCAGAACTACTCAATGCCCAGACTTCATTCAACACTATAACACTCAATGTCAGGGCTTCACTCAACGCCGCATTGAGTACACTCAACGCTTTTGTCTTAGGGCCAAAACATCACTCGATGCACTCAACGCCAAACTAGCGTTACCCGACGATAGTGCCTTAGACTCAAAGTTCACTCAACGCTTTTAGCGGCAAGTCTAATCCTTTCAACGCTGAATCTTATACTTGATGAACTCGATGCCTATTATTCAACGAATACAACAACACTCAACGCCAAGTATTATACTCGATAGATTGGACTTAACTCAACGCCAAAGCATTACCCGCCGAATTTCAACGGATGCTCGACAAATTTAACTTGGGTTAAAACTGATATTCAATGATTTTGACTTTTATCATAATCGACCAATTTTACAAGACTAACCAGCTATATAAGACGAAATTAACTTAAGCTAACTATCAAATCCGAGGAATCCACTCACTGCCATATGTGGTGAATTAAACTGGGGCTTACTAACCAATACTCAACAGATTTACACCCAAACCAACTGTTAAAATACGGCGAATATACCCAACATCGGAATAAAAATCTACCCTATGCAGCTGGTGAACTTGGCCGAACCCTACCCTATTCTTAAATTCTAAGAAGGAGAAGGGGAAATAATAGAGAATGTATGGAATGAAAGCCTGCCAAGGGGAAGAAATCACGACTTGCCCCGATCTTGCTGAAATATGGCCGCACAACTGGTCCTCCTTACGGATCTGGACGCAAGACCACTTAAGCAATAACTACAGAAACGTTTCAGGACCAAGGGGGGGGGTCAAAACGAGTGTCCTAACACCAAAAATTTCAAGAAACGAGAAAAACTCACAACACAAATGTAGATCTTGGTGAGAGCTATCCGTATCTACTCTTTGACTACGATTTCATGCATTAGAGCTCCTACAATCGATGGTCGAAGGCTTCACAAGGACCGTCGCTTTCGTTCTTCCGCAACTCAATTTGACAATTTAGGAAAAGATGATGAATAGGGTTTCCGTCATATCGCAAGACTATATATATATTTAGTATAATAATAAAATATATTATTATTATAAATAAAACGTCCAAATGACCAAAACTCGCACTAACTCGGATTTCTACGAAAATCGCACAATAGTTAAATATCGACGCTATGAATCCAATGGAAAAATCAAAATCGAAGTCTGACAAACCAAACTCGGGTAAACACTCCCCACATTTTAAACACCAAATATCCCAAAAACACTCCGCCGCATTCCAAAACAAACCCCGGCTCGCAAGGGAATATCAAAATATATGAGAAATTGGACATGCGAATACTCCCAAACAAAAACCTTGGATACCAGAGAGCAAAATCCACGCTCCGACAGCGATACCCACCAACTATGCATCAACGTAATGCCCTGACGTCAAAATACCCCTATAAAGGGATTTTAAATAAACCGGGGAACATCAGGGGCGTTGCACTCAGCTTAAATGTTATCCACATTGTCTCATGGACACAAGCTTCACAACTACAATCAAAAGCTCTTTGGGAGCTACCACTAGCAGTACCACAACATCCGGGCGGTATCAAATAGAACAATGATTCCATACACTTTTTTGGGTGTTTCCAAGACTCCGCACATCACTCTACAACACTCAGAACTTGAAAATAGCATACTCATTATAAAGTGTTCTCTGACACGCAACCAACAAGATAACCATCACCAATCTAGACCAACTTGTCCAGATGGGCTTCACACAACATACCTATTTCATACTTCGATTCCGAATTCTATATGAAATTTATACCGGGGATACAACCGATCGACCCGTCAGAAGAGTTCCCTCCACTAGTTCATGGAGTATCTTCCGTATTATGCCAAAACAAAGGCTACCATGTCCAAGGTTTTTAAGAGGAGAACCGTTACACTTGTATATCACTTAGGAGGCATGAACACAGATTTGATCTAGATGGAAGCATTTGCAGCACCTTCTTCTCCACAGATCTTGCTTTGGCATGCGAATTCGATCTCAAGAACTTCTCAGAAAACTCTCCCAAAGAGCTGGTAATGGCCTTCTTCTTCCTCATTTCCTTTCCTTTCTTCTCTTAAGGTTGAAGAAAGAGTGTGTGTAAAAGAGATTATGAGAAGGAAATCATAAGAAGAGAAATCCCCTTGCCCCTTTATCAAACTCGGGAGAAAACTTAGCCATAGGATCCTCAGGCCAAAACACGTGGATGGCAAAATTCAATCAGCCATTCTGTTAAAAATTCGCTGCCACCATGTGGTAGCATTCTATCACCTAGAGGTAGCTTAGGCGGTGGCGGTGGTCTTATCTAACACTACTTTGCCTCTTAATGACCGATTTAGCATCACACGACATGTGGCATGCTATCACCAGGGGTATCACCATCGCCTGGAGATAACAACTCGACTCCACTGTTGTTCTCGACAGCACTAGTTGTTCCCAATGCCATCAACTCGAGCCATCAACTCGACCCATGCAATCGCAGGCGGCATCTTGCTATCGCCAGGGATAGCTTCCTGTAAACATAAAATTATTGTTTTTAAATATGAGTAACCTTGGGTGTTATAATATTTGTTTAGCTTGGAGATTAGAGAGTGTATCACATAGACGTCTTCTATGACCCTCCGCGCATATTTTTTAATGGTGTCCTCTTAATAGGTTGCACCCTTTGTTGTTGTATGGGTCTTGATCCGCGCGTCGGATATAAAGTTATAACTGACATTGTGCTTTAGCACCTCAATCCCGTTCTCCATATGGGTGATTTGAGCGATTGCATCTGGGAGTTCTACTCAAAGGGTTGTAATCGTGAGAGAATTATAAAAGAAAAATATAAAATTGAGTAAGTGACTTTAAAGTCATGAGTGTGGCGGGCTGCTTTCGATGTTAACCCGCCTGCAAATCATTGCTCGTAAAAATCTGCTCCGGCTCCTTCGCTCTCCTTTTTCCCTTCCTCTATTGAATATCTGCCTGTAGGTTGCTCTTTGGAACGACCATTCCCTCCGGCTCGACATCCCTCTTTTCCTTTTCTTCAACAGATTATCCACTCCAGACAGAAAGCCTGATGAGTTTTTTGAACTTATCAAACTGAGCACCTCCTTCTCGAACTCAATATCATAAGGGTGGTTTTCGACTTCAGCATACTCTTCTTCTTCTGTCCCAGACAACTCTTTAACCTTCGTGGCCAGTTTTTGTTGGTTGGCCTTATTTGATGTAACCTTGCGAAGGAAAAATTCTGAGTCGTTTAAAGTGGTCGACTTCATAGGAGGATCCGACGATTCCTTCACCACCAATTTTGTGTCCTTTAAAGATGGTGTGGCGTCTAAAAGAACATTGTCCTCATTGGTATTCAACATTCGTACGCTCGATTTCTGCCTTTTCTATGTATCAGAGGATGTGGGTTCATAGCTTTCCACTGGTGGGTTTGCACGATCAGAATATGCAAGCTCAGGGTTGTTGTCCAAGAATTTAGGGGCTTTAAAAACAATAGGTGTAGAGCTGGATTTTCTCTCCGACATTTTATTTAAGGGTGCTTGCTTGGAGGATTTTCCTGAGATTTTGGAGGCCTTCATTGGCCTCTTTGGATCAGGTATTTTGGAAGAGTCCGCGGTTAAGCCTAAGTTTGCGAGCAAGGACTGATTCATGCTCATAGTAGAAGGATGAAGCTGATGAATTATGAATAATGGCTCATTTAAAGAGGTGGTCTGCACTATTTATAGCGTCCTTGGGAATATTTAATACGTGTTGCAATCTTTGTGGCCAACAATATACTTTTCTGAAGCCTACACGGTTTATCGAAATAGTGCAGGGATCATGTTAACCCAAGTCCTGTGACAATAAAAGGAGAGCATATGTCAGGTGTGGACATACTCAGCAAGCAATTTTTTTAGAGTTCATCGACCTTTCAGGAAGACAACATAGAGGTCTCGCGAACATTCCCGGGAGCGTGAATATTTGGCATGGATAGGTAGCTAACGACCTTCAGGTGGCCTCTCAAGAGGCAGTGCGTCAAACTCGGGAGAAAACTAAGCCATATGATCCTCAGGACAAAACACATGGATAGACCGATTCAATCTGGAATTCTGTTAAAAATTCTACCACCATGTGGTAGCAAGCTATCGCCTAAAGGTATCTTAGGCGGTGGCGGTGGTCTTATCCAACACCACTTTACCACTTAACGGTTGAATCAACATTGCACGACATGTGGCATGCTATCGCCTGGGGTGTCTCCATCGCCTGTAGATAGAAACATGACTCCACTGGTTGTTCTCGATGCCACTAGTTGTTCTCAATACCATCAACTCGATGCACGGTATTACAGGCGGTATCTTTCTATCGCCACGTGATAGCTTCCAGTAAACATAAAATTGTTGTTTTCAAATATGAGAAACCTGGGGTGTTATAATATTTGTTTAGCTTGGCGATTAGAGTGTGGATCATATAGACGTCTTCTCTGAGCCTACGCGCATATTTTTTAACTTTGTCCTCTTAATAGGTTGCACCCTATGCTGTTGTACGGGTCTTAATCCGCATGTTGGATATAAAGTTGCAACCAACACTCTGCTTTATCTCGTCAATCCCTTTCTCTATATGGGTGATTTTAGTGACCGCATCCGCGAGTTCTAATCGAAGGGTTGTAATCAAGACAGAAATTATAAAAGCAAAATATAAAATTTTTAGTAAACGACTTCAAAATCAAGAGTATGGTGGATTTCTTTCGATGAGAACCTGCTTGCAAATCATCGCTCAGAAAAATCAGCTCTGGCTCCTTCGCTCACCTTTTTCCGTTCATCTGTTGAATATGCACCTGTATGTCTCTCTTTGGAACGACCATTCCCTTCGGCTCGACATCCCTTTTTCCTTTTCTTCAACAGATTATCCACTCTGGACAAAAAGTGAAAGAAAAATCTATGGGTAGTTAATCACCTAGAGTGGGGAGGGGGATGAATAGGTGTCTTTTAAATTTCTTTGTCACTTATAGTAAAGATTCAACATATACTTGAAAATAAACATTAACAAGAACATAGCACAAGCAATCCACTGAACACAGAGATTTTATAGTTGTTCCCCTATCTAGGGTACATCCACTTTTCTCCCTTCTTCCTTACTAGCAATGTGCTAGATAAGGTTATATCTCCTCCAGATCAACTTAGATCAATGATCTTACAGGCTCAGTTTCTAATAAGAAACCTATAACTCAGACCCACTGGTCCTACCTCAGAGATCCACCCAATCTCCTACCTCAGGTCCCTCAAGAACCCCAACCCAGACTATACAAGTTTTACACCTCAGTGATCCCACACAAATCACCTACCTCAAGTCTCTCAAGAACTCTACCTCAGACTTTATAAATCAGGCTTACAACTCAGAGAATAAATCTCCTACACACTCAAATCTCAAAGAGATCTTATAGGTTTAATAGGAAAATGAGAAAGAAAGTAATCTCAGAAAAAAGCAACTTTAAGATCTGACTTATGTGAGAATTCAGATTCTTTAATTCAGCAGCACATGATTTGTTCTTGATGAGCAGACTGTCTGAAATGATTCTTCACTAGATCTGCAATGTTCTTAATGATGATCAGCTTGATTTCCATGAAGAACTTATAGAACAGATCGACCTTAATCTTGTGATCAACATGGTGAAAGGATTAAAAGAATTTCTTGAAGACCTGCATCTTCCTTCTTCTTGGATTTGTCGCCCTTCTTTGACTTGTGAGAAATTAGAAAGATTGAACGATTCCCTCCCTCATGTCTTATGTAGATGACCCCTCTATTTATAGCCTTCACTGGTCATGTAGCCGCTGGTGTCTGATTGATGTCATCATCATTATGCCATCATACTCTAAGTCTTCCTTCAAATAGATTCTGATGAGATGTTAAGTTACTATAGCTAACATGACACTTCTGACTTGACTTGACACTAAGTTGTGTTGACTTTATACAACTTCAGAATCATAAGTGTCAAGAAGTGCTAAGTGTCTCGACACAATAATACTTTGTGTTCTTAGACTGTATACTGAAAGGTGTTAATACATCTTAGCAGTCTCAACAAAACTGTCTGCTGGGTGTTGACATCTGCTTTAAATCTTCACTGTGTCGAGATAGTGGAATTGTCTCGACACTGCTGTATTGAATCTTCAAGGTGTCGAAATAACTGAATTGTCTCGACACTAATGTCCTTAGCTTTAAGGTGTCGAGATATCTAACTTGTCTCGACACTGCTATCTTGAATCTTCAAGGTGTCGAGATAACTAAATTTTCTCGATATAGCTGACTTGATCTGTCGACACTTCTCCTACAAAGGTGTCGACATAGTTGTGAAGTGTGTCTACACTTTTGTACTTAGTCATTTCTTCTACGCTGCAACTTGCTGGGTCTTGACTATCCTGACTTCACTCAACACCATTAGCTATATGATGTTGAGTGAATTGGATTCACTCAATGCCTGTGTACTTAGTCAATTTTCTTATCTATCACTACCTTATTATTTGGCATTGCGTGAGCTTGCTTCACTCAACGCCAGTGGACTTAGGCAATTTTCGGCCTTTCCAGTCAGCTTCTTTGAATTCACCTCTCAATGTCACTTGGACCACCTATCCAATCAATATGACATATACTAACCTGCATGCATGAACTGAAACATACATCAAATACATACTTGTATATATCATTGTGTTGAAAGGGCTTCTTCAAATCAAGTACATTACTTCCAATGTACCCAACAATCTCACCCTATTTGGAGAAGTCATAACACCAATTCAATAATATACACCACAATACCAAAATAAGATAATTATGATGTAAATGTTAAGTACTGTAACAGGAATACAAAACAAATGAAAACAACAAGACAAAAATTGTAAAGTGCAATAAACTTTTCATTTCATTTTTGCCAGAGTTTAAACAGTTCTAAATTTACAATGTACTTTTATAAAATTACATAGTTTCTTAGACTGTATACTGCAAGGTGTGGATACATCTTAGCAGTCTCGACACAACTGTCTGCTGGGTGTCGACATCTGCTTTAAATCTTCACTGTGTCGAGACAGTGGAATTATCTCGACACTGCTGTCTTGAATCTTCAAGGTGTCGAGATAACTAAATTGTCTCGACACTACTGTCTTGAGATTTAAGGTGTCGAGATATCTAACTTGTCTCGATACTTCTATCTTGAATCTTCAAGGTGTCGAGATAACTAAATTTTCTCAACATAGCTGACTTGATTTGTCAACACTTCTCCTACAAAGGTGTCGACATAGTTGTGAAGTGTGTCTACACTTTTGTACTTAGTCATTTCTTCTGCGCTGCAACTTGCTGGGCTTTGACTATCCTGACTTCGCTCAGCACCATTAGCTATATGGCGTTGAGTGAATTGACTTCACTCAATGCCTGTGTACTTAGTCAATTTTCTTCTCTATTACTACCTTATTATCAGCGTTGTGTGAGCTTGCTTCACTCAAAGCTAGTGTACTTAGGAAATTTCCTGCCTTTACAGTCAGCTTCTTTGAATTCACCTGTCAATGTCACTTGGACCACCTATCTAATTAATATGACATAGACTAACCTGCATGCATGAACTGAAACATACATCAAATACATACTTGTATATATCATTGTGTTGGAAGGGCTTCTTCAAATCAAGTACATTATTTCCAATGTACCCAACAATCTCACCCTATTTGGAGAAGTCATAACACCAATTCAATGATATACACCACAATACCAAAATAAGATAATTATGATGTAAATGTTATGTACTGTAACAGAAATACAAAACAAATGAAAACAACAAGACAAAAATTGTAAAGTGCAAATAAACTTTTCATTTCATTTTTTCCAGAGTTTAAACAGTTCTGAATTTACAATGTACTTTTACAAAATTATATAGTTTGTAGAAAAGAGAAATAATCTAAGATTATTCTGGATCTTTCATGATAATGTCTTTTCCTGATTGTATCTTGGCTTTGACTTTTGTCAGCTTGTCAACAATAACTTTCTTTTTTTCCTTGTCATCCTCGCCATTCAAGATCTCTTCTTCCTTAAGCTTTTGTCTTTCAAAATAATAACAGGGCTTAGGGAAATACTTGCTGGGTTCAATAGAATCAGTTGGGATCTTCCCTGCCTTGAGATCTTTCCTGAATTTATAAATGATCTCCTGCTGCTTTGTATACATGACCAATTCTTGTTCTGAGTACCATTTGCCCCTGTCAGCTATTTTGTTATTAACTGCTTTCCAAGCAGTAAGTTTAATAGATCTGGAAGTTGGACTGCACTGCTCAAAATCTGGCTTTGCTTCAGCCTGCTCCTTGAATCTCTTCTTAGGCAATTGAGGTTCTTTTGCTTTGAGCAAGGCAGGAGTAACCATCTCCACCTCTTTACATACTACATTCTGAACCTGTGGTGGAGGACTATATATAGTCTATATTGTAGTGTGAATAGCCTCAAACTGAGCTGGTTCTCAGCCATACTTAACAGTTTGATCATCATAATCAAGAGGGGGAAAGCCTAGAGTACCTCTGATGCTATTGGAGGTCAAAATAGCATACTCAAAGATTGACTTTATTATCATTCTCTCCACCTTTATGAATTCTCTCTCCACATGATCCCTTAAGTCATTTTTATGAAATCTAATTTGGCCTTCTAGATGAGTAATCCCCTAAGACAAATTATTCTTCACTTTGATCAAGTGATCATCGATTTCTTTGCAAGAAGCCTTGAATTTTTGAACCATAGAGGTTGTGTGAGTGGAGAGGTTAGATTCAACAACTATAGAAGTTGACACTATCTTTATCTCCAGAGTTGTAGTTTGCTCAGGTATCTTTACCAGTGAAATATCATGCAATGCTATCACGTTGTCATTCATTCTTATCTGGTTTTCAAGGACATTGTTGAAACCACCCGTCACCACACATCTTCCCAAAACCCCGAGGTGATGGTAAGGGGGGACGGGGGTACATAAACACCAAGGACCACCCGCTGCAGGCAATGTGAGACTAATCCAACCACGGGATGGCAGGGATATTCCGCTACACGGGGGCCCACCGGGGTCAACACCCAGACCTGGAATGCGATGGGGAAGCCCAAATATGCGGTCCCACACACACCCAATCCCGCTGGACCTTGGTTCTCAACACACCCCCGCAGCGGGATGGCTCTGATACCATGTTGAAACCACCCGTCACCACACATCTTCCCAAAACCCCGAGGTGATGGTAAGGGGGGACGGGGGTACATAAACACCAAGGACCACCCGCTGCAGGCAATGTGGGACTAATCCAACCACGGGATGGCGGGGATATTCCGCCACACGGGGGTCCACCGGGGTCAACACCCAGACCTGGAACGCGATGGGGAAGCCCAAATATGCGGTCCCACACACACCCAATCCCGCTGGACCTTGGTTCTCAACAGACATATCTGTAACACCCCCAAATCCTGATTTGGGTCCCGATTGGGTGACACGGCCTGAGACATAGGCGTGTCCCAGGGCGTGTCAGGCTCGAGTTGAGCAACTCTCGAGTGCTAGACAAAATGCACTCGAGAAGATGGAACATGCCTGGCGACACGGGCGTGTCAGGGGGCGTGTACTCCTCGGAGTCGTCGAACTCCACTCCACGAATACATGGCAGGGCATGTCTGTAGTCATGTATGGCACACGGCTGGTGACACGGGTGTGTCACGGGTCGTGTCGTTCTCGGGATCAGCCAGGGTTTCACGTGTGCTGGTGGACACGGGTGTGTCCTGGGGTACACGACCTATGATATGGTGGTGTCACTGGCCGTGTCCCGCTTGGGTTAAGTTGATGTTGTGTTGTGTGAGCTACATGGCTTCGTGACACGGGCATGTCGGCCATGACACAGGCGTGTAGCATGTGACACGGGCGTATCACACGACCATATACTGTTTGGATTTGAGTCGGTTGTGTGCCGCTTAAGGGACATGGCCTGTGACACGGGCGTGTCACATGGCTTGTTAGGCTGTGCGAAGAATGCTTGGATTTCATGTGTGGCCAGCCTACGTGCCGATGTATGAAATTGTATATATTTGTAAAGTGCAACATGTAAGGCCTTAAGGCCGTGAGCGTGTGTGTGTTGTATAAATTCCTGGTTTATATATTGATGAATTGTAAATATACATATTTTTACGTATGTTTAATAAGTTGTTTTAGTTTATTTTCGTCATTTTTACTTATATTTCCTTAATAATTTGCTCCTATTTTGTAAATATTTTGCTAACTTACTTTATTTTGATTTTCTGAAAAATTTCAGGAAAAGTCAAATTTTTGCATGGGTCACGCCCGTGTACTGTTGGTCACGCCCGTGACTGGGTCGTGACAGTTCAAATCCCGTGAAATCAGCAATTTTTGATGAAAAAAGCTTGACACGCCCGGCCACACGCCCGTGTCAAATATGACATGGCCGTGACCGAGCCCCGTGTGACCGCTCTCGACGTTTTGCGCTCGACAATTGTCGACCGATCCAACACGCCCATGTCCAATGATCCGACATGCCCGTGTCATTCCCGATCGATGATCAAAGCTTCCAGCTCGACGAAATTTGATCGACGTTCATAGACCCGACCCGACAAGCCAGTGTCAAGATGCTACACGGGCGTGTACTCCTCCACCTGGCCGACAAGACCGCTCCGACGACTTTTCGACGCGACCCGCGCCCAGTTTTACCTCCCCAACACACCCACTGTCACGCCCGTGACCTGGGGCGTGACCTTTACGTGTCCAGCCCGAAGTCAACTACGCCGTCACCTTATCGGATCGAATCGATGAATAGTGCTGTCACGCCCCCTAACACGCCCGTGTCAGAGGGAGTGTCCCATGAAAAATTTTGTCTATAAAATGGCAGCTTCTGCTTGTAATCCTGTTCCACTTTTTGGTTCCATTTTTTATAGGGGAAATGCTGCTTAGATAATTCCAAGGTCTATGTAAGGGATTTTCTCCCACTCTCCTTTTTGGTTTTAACTTTGTAATCTCCTTTTTAGATTAATAAAATATGCAGTTTTTCTCCCTTTCTATGGATTTGGACTTCATCTATGTGCCTTCTCTTTATGTAAACTTATCTTTTCTTTTGTCTTTCTTGTTTTATTTTTCTATGTGTGCGTGCGTGTATGAGAATACCTTATTCTTTTTATGTTTTCATTTTCATTTCTTTGCTTAGTCTCATTTATACTTAGCATTTTTATAGCTTTTTCAGTCATTCCTATAATCCCGTAAAAATGTTTTGAAAGTGTTTTCCTTTTTTCATTAACTTAGATTTTCTTTTTTAGGATGTAAAACGTTTTCGTTATTTTTCCTTTATTCACACTTTTTTAGCATTTTTACGGAGTTATAGGAATGATAATATAGTTATTTTAATTTTTCGTGCATTTTGATTTTGTTTTAAACTTTTGCTCCTTTAATTTTTCTGTTCTTTTTTTATTCATTTCTACCGCATTATAGCGGTAGAAATTTATTCATTTTAATTTTTCGAGCACTTTTATTTCGCATTTATTTGCAACCCTTTTGCCTCGCTTAATTTTTATTTCAGCTTTTATACATTTCTACCGCATTATAGCGGTAAAAATGCAGTCGTTTTAATTTTTAGATAACTTAGTTTTTCACATTTTGTAAGTGTGCACATTTATTTCCGCCTACTCATTAAGAGTTAAATGGCGTAGTATTTTATTTCCTTTTCAGTAGATTTTGTGAGTTTTTCCTTTCCAGTAGAGTGTGTGAGCTTTTACATTCTGTTGTGTGCGTGTCTTTTATTTCATGTCAAGTGTGTGCGTGAGTTTTAATTTCTCTCGAGTGTGTGCATGCGTTGCATTTATTTCCGCCTACTCGTTTGAGTAGGACTCACTTTCATTTCTTCCGCCCACTCATTTGAGCTGGGACTCGCACTTTACTACTTTCATTTCAGTCTCACTCATTTGAGTGGGACTTGCAATTTACTGCTTTATTTCCTGCTTTATTTTCCTGCTTTCATTTTATCGCTTTCATTTACTGCTTTATTTTATTGCTTACACCGCTTGCCGTCTCCATTCCGATGAGTGGCTAACCATTCTTAGCCCGCAATATCGAAGAGCATTGGGACAGAAAAAAAAGCTATAAATAATTAAAGGTCATGTTTATCTTATTAATTAAAATTACTTAAGTTTTGCCTAGGGTTTACGACGCGTAGAACCACATATCGATGTGTGGGCTCTATTTCCGTAGTCCATACGCTAGCTAGCTGAGAGGCCATGCGTATGGACAAATCACCCCTTGGTAAAGAGAGTTCCGCACTAACCCTCAAGAGAGGAGGCATGCAAACTCTACCGGATTGGGTTCCCCACCCAATAGCAGGGTTCTTAGCGTAATGCGGGCTTTAAGAGGAATCCTTCATCGGACTAACGTTCAGTCGAATAGTCTTAGCGTTCAGGTGAGCGATAGTCCTAGAGATAAGTGAGCTCATTTTAGTGGAACCTCCACGGCCAAGTCTTCGCCTTAATTAATTTGAAACTTAAGAACACTTTTTATTAAAAGTTTATTTTAGTTCAATTTCGATTCGATGCCGTTGCGCTAAACTTTTCATCGGCTCCACCTTTATTGCTTTCTCTTTTATGCTTTCATTTTCTGCCATTTTTATTATATATATAAAAATACCCGACAAGTAATTATCGGTAAAATAATAGTCCCCTGCAGGGAAGAGTAGAAATAATCAACCCGACCCCGAGAACAAAACGACCTCGATATTCCACACCGGAATATCCTGTACTACACATGATAGGTGGTCTTGCCTCCTTTCGTTAAAACTCGATTTCACTGTTTTATATCCAAATAAATAAATCCGCCGCCCTGTTTTCTAAATAAAAAGCAATTCCGCTTTTCTTAAATAAATAAAACCGCCCGGGGCGCCGCAAGCTCGTAATAAATTTTGGAGTTTTAACACCCGCATCAAGTTTTTGGCGCCGTTGCCAGAGATTTTTCGAGTCGTTATTTTGAACCCTGGAAACCTATTAATTTTACCTATTTTTATATATATCACAAAAATTAAAAAAATGGCCAACAAAAAAATACTAATACTACTACTAATAATAATAATAACTACTTAAAAAAACTAAAAAACAAAACAAAAAAAATAAAAACTGAAAATCCAAAAACCTGAAAACAAAAAACTCTAAAAATCTAAAAAATCCAAAAAAAGCTTAAAAAACTAAAAACCCCACAAAAATAAAAAAACTACAAAACTTAAAACCTAAAAACCTAAAAAAACACGAAACCCAAAAGACAAAACAAAAAAACACATACGTAAAAACACACAAAAAAGTATATGTATATTAATTTGTTATTTTAACATATATATATATCTATAGAAAAAAAATCCTCTCCTAAAACCAAAAAATTTTCATATATATTTTTTGTTTTAACTTGTTTTATTTCTTTTCAAAAACCAAAAAAATTTTTACAAAAAATAATAATAAACACTATAAAAAAATTTATTATTATTAAAAATTATATATCTATTTTTCGCACTTCGGCGTACGTCACACTTTTGTGCGCGCTAAAGGATTGCATTTTTTATCACACTCATATAGCTAAGACGTTAGCTAATCGAGTCACACAAACACTTGCCCTCTACCGCCCGCAAACTTTTCGCCAAATTTATCTTTTCCACTTTTTCTTTTATTTTTCTTTCTTTTGTTATTAATAATGCAGGGTATCAACCCGGGCCTCCCCCGAACTCGTCTTAGGGAAGATTCTACCCTCCTTTTTTTTATTTTTGTCCACACTATATTTTGTATATTATCGTTCCGCATACTTAGATTGCAACATTGGGGACAATGTTGGGTTTAAGTATGGGGGTGTATTCTTAGTTTCATATTCTGCACTTATATTTTCTACACCCATCCAAAAATACAAAAAAATTACAAAAATGGAAAAACTTAAAAATTGTTTTTTGCTTTTACCCTTAAAAACTCAAAAAAATCATAAATGTTTTTTCTTTTACTTTGTAAACATTTTTATAAAAAAAATCTCCCCCCTCTCTCTTCTTTTTTTGTAAAAGCTCGCTTTTTAGCATACCCGCGACGTTCGACTCATCGAACCAACCACTGAAATAAGAGTCTGTTCGTGGGCCATTGAGTTTTTTACTTTGTACTTTTTTTTGTAAAAATCTCTCTTTCCCTACTATCTTCTTTGTAAATAACACTTATTTCTCTCCTCTTTCTTGTAAATAACTTATCAAAATACACTAAAAAATCAAAAAAAATTTGAAAAACCAAAAATCCTAAAAAAAGAATAACTCTAAAAATAAAAAAAAAGATAATAAATCAAAACAAAAAATACAAAAAAATGATAAAAACCCTAAAATCCAAAAAAACTTGTTAATTATGTAACAAATAAAATCGAATATACCATATCTTAACCCTTCATGCTTTCCAAAAATCTAGTTTCGAGTTAATTTATATGCAAATTTTACTTATTTTTTTTACTATTCGTTTATTAATTAAAGTTTGATAGATTTAAGTGTCTGGGGTTAAGTTTTAAAGAATTTTTTATGTCTTTTTCTCGTCTTTTATGTTAGAAAATAACAACCATGGATTTCAATTATTTCTACTTCATGCTTTTAGAAATATAGGAACGTTCATTTTAAAAAGGTTGCTCTCAAAACTTTTTTATTAAAATCTTGTTTTCTTTTTGAAAAAATAAACCCACCTCCTTTTTTTTCATGTCTTACCAAACATGCTTACCCCTATTTTATCCCTTAAAAAGATCCTATGTCAATGAGAATAAGATTTCATTCCGTAAACATAGGTACCCAATATTTAAAAATATTATATGTTACGGAGTAAGGGGATAAAATTCATTACTCATATACATATACATTGGGTTATTTATTATTTATGAATAAAGAAAAAAATTTATATGTTAGGAAAATAAGATTTCATTTTCCTAATTATTCAAAAGAAAAAAATATATAGAGGTTCGAAAAAAATTACCTCGCCTCTAAATCCAAGCCCTCTTCATAAACCACCAAACCATTTATCCTATTTCAATGATTCTAGAATTAATTTAAATTTTTTTGAGAGCATAATTTTTAAATTGCATTATTTCCTTTAACTTCTTTTAAGCTAAAGTTTTTTATATAATTTCAATCCATCTTTGTTAAACTAAAAAGAAATAATTTTTTTTCTATTTGTTTTATCTATAAGTCTTTTTGAAACTCTTCTTCTATTTATAACATTTTGATAAATTAAGATTTAACTCTAGTACCCCGGATGTTTATTTTGATTTTACTTTTAATTAAGTCAAGCGGTAGCTAAATTTAGGGTTTCTTTAATTCCTTATAATTTCATCTCCAACTTTTGCTCTGGAATAACAAAAGATTAAGTATGGAGGTATTTGATGAATTGTAAATATACATATTTTTACGTACGTTTAATAAGTTATTTTTGTTTATTTTCATCATTTTTACTTATATTTCCTTAATAAATTACTCCTATTTTGGAAATATTTTGCTAACTTACTTTATTTTGATTTTCTGAAAAATTTCAGGAAAAGTCAAATTTTTGCATGGGTCACGCCCGTGTACTGTTGGTCACGCCCGTGACCGGGTCATGACAGTTCAAATCCCGTGAAATCAACAATTTTTGATGAAAAAAGCTTGACACGCCCGTCCACACGCCTGTGTCAAATATGACACGGCTGTGACCAAGCCCCGTGTGACCGCTCTCGACGTTTTGCGCTCGACGATTATCGACCGATCCAACACGCCCATGTCTAATGATCCGACATGCCTGTGTCATTCCCGATCAACGATCAAAGCTTCCAGCTCGATGAAATTCGCTCGACGTTCGTCGACCCGACCCGACACGCCCGTGTCAAGATGCCACACGGGAGTGTCCTCCTCCACCTGGCTGATAATACCGCGCCGACAACTTTTCGACGCGACCCGCGCCCAATTCTACCTCCCCGACACGCCCACCATCACGCTCGTGACCTGGGGCGTGACCTCTATGTGTCTAGCCCGAAGTCAACTAAGCCGTCACCTCGCCGGATCGAATCGATGAATAGTGCTGACATGCCCCCTTACACGCCCCTGTCAGAGGGCGTGTCCCATGAAAAATTTTGTCTATAAATTGGCAGCTTCTGCTTGTAATCCTGTTCCACTTTTTGGTTCCATTTTGTATAGGGGAAATGCTGCTTAGATAATTCCAAGGCCCATGTAAGGGATTTTCTCCCCCTCTCCTTTTTGGTTTTAGCTTTGTAATCTCCTTTTTAGATTAATAAAATTTGTAGTTTTTCTCCCTTTCTATGGATTTGGACTTCATCTATGTGCCTTCTCTTTATGCAATCTTATCTTTTCTTTTGTTTTTCTTATTTTATTTTTCTATGTGTGCGTGCGTGTACGAGAATAACTTGTTCTTTTATGTTTTTATTTTCATTTCTTTGCTTAGTCTCATTTATACTTAGCATTTTTATAGCTTTTTCAGTCATTCCTATAAACCCGTAAAGACGTTTTGAAAGTGTTTTCCTTTTTTTCATTAACTTAGATTTTATTTTTTAGGATGTAAAATGTTTTCGTTCTTTTTTCCTTTATTCGCACTTTTTTAGCATTTTTACGGAGTTATAGGAATGATAATATATATGTTTTAATTTTTCGTGCATTTTGATTTTGTTTTAAACTTTTGCTCCTTTAATTTTTTTGTTCTCGTTTTATTCATTTCTACTGCATTCTAACGGTAGAAATGTATTCGTTTTAATTTTTCGAGCACTTTCATTTTGCATTTATTTGCAACCCTTCTGGCTCGTTTAATATTTATTTCAGCTTTTTATACATTTCTGCCGCATTCTAGTGGTAGAAATGCAGTCGTTTTAATTTTTAGATAACTTAGTTTTTCACATTTTTGTAAGTGTGCGTATTTATTTCCGCCTACTCGTTAAAAGTTAAATGGCGCAGTGTTTTATTTCCTTTCCAGTAGAGTGTGTGAGTTTTTCCTTTCCAGTAGAGTGTGTGAGTTTTTATATTCTATTGTGTGTGTGTGTTTCATTTCATGTCAAGTGTGTGCGTGATTTTTAATTTCTATCGAGTGTGTGCGTGCGTTTCATTTATTTCCTCCTACTCGTTTGAGTAGGACTCACTTTCATTTCTCCCGCCCACTCATTTGAGCTGGGACTCACACTTTACTACTTTCATTTCAGTCTCACTCGTTTGAGTGAGACTTGCAATTTACTGCTTTATTTCTTGCTTTCATTTTATCGTTTTTATTTACTGCTTTATTTTATTGCTTTCACCGCTTGTCATGCCCATTCCGATGAGTGTCTAACCGTTCTTAGCCCTCAATATCGAAGAGCATTGGGACAGAAAAAATAGCTTTAAATAATTAAAGATCCTGTTTTTCTAATTAATTAAAATTACTTAAGGTTTGCCTAGGGTTTACGACGCGTAGAACCACATATCGATGTGTGGGCTCTATTTCTGTAATCCATACGCTAGCTAGCCGAGAGGCCGTGCATATGAACCGATCAGCCCTTGTTAAAGAGAGTTCTGCACTAACCCTCGAGAGAGGAGGCGCGCAAACTCTACCGGATTGGGTTCCCCACCCAATAGTGGGGTTCTTAACGTAATACGAGCGTTAAGAGGAATCCTTCGTCGAACTAACATTCGGTCGAATAGTCTTAGCGTTCAGGTGAGCGATAGTCCTAGAGATAAGTGAGCTCATTTTAGTGGAACCTCCACGGCCAAGTCTCCGCCTTAATTAATTTGAAACTTAGGATCTCTTTTAATTAAAAGTTTTTTTAGTTCAATTTCAATTCGATGCCATTGCGCTAAGCTTTTCATCGGCTCCACCTTTATTGCTTTCTCTTTTATGTTTTCATTTTCTGTCATTTTTATTATATATAAAAAATACCCGACAATTAATTATCGGTAAAATAATAGTCCCCTCCAGGGAATACTAGAAATAATCAACCCGACCCCGAGAACAATACGACCTCGATATTCCACACCGGAATATCCTGTATTACACACGATAGGTGCACTTGCCTCCTTTCGTTAAAACTCGATTTCACTGTTTTATATCCAAATAAATATATCTGCGCATCCGGTTTTCTAAATAAAAACCAATTCCGCTTTTCTTAAATAAATAAAACCGCCCGGGGCGCCGTGAGCTCGTAATAATTTTTGGAGTTTTAACCCCCGCATCATATATAAATGTGGAGTTTATAAATTTAGTAGACATTCACTGTGATGAGTTCATATAAATGAAAATGCTACGTTAGAATGCTCTGAGTTAGGACACGAGTAGAATGAGATTTTTATATCCCCACGTAATTCCACCGTTTGTCTGTGAAATATGGCGTGGGGCCCCGGCCGGACCCACCGTTATATTCCATGTGACGAATGGGGGCGTTACAATATCCTTGTTAACAGCTATATCTTTTTGAGTCTCTATTGACTCCTTCTGATGTTGAGCAAGGTAGACTACAACATTTGCTCCTCATTGGAAGAAGTCAGTCACATATTTATTCATCAAGTTGACCTCAAATCTAATGGATTTGATATCTTGTGCTAGATGGAACTATAACTGCTTAGTGCTTTCATCTAAATATTTTTCTAGTTGTCTTCTTTGTTGATCTCCAGTACCTGATCTCCAGTACCAGGAGAGCTCCTTGGAGAATGTTCTGGTGTAGCATCATCATGTCTGTCTGTGTTAGAGCTTCCTTGTTCTTTAGAGTCACTGGAAGATTCTTCTTCCACAACCAGTACTTTATTCTTCTTCTCTTTATTCTTCTATAATACTAGTGTTTCTTATGTTAATACTCTATCTCATCTTGCTAGAATTCACATGTCCATTCCTCTCATATGATTGATCTTAGATCCAACCTTGAGATTGAGACTGTCAGGAAGTGCTTGGACGAAATAGAGGCTTATAATCCTTCCGATATTGGGCTTCTTGATGCTCTATGCTATTTTTGTCAAAGACAATTTTGCTCCAGTTGGTCTTCACTTTGAATATTATCCTTGTCAACAGGTTAAACATTTGAGCAGAGATTCTATCATGTGCTCTTATTTTGCATAGCAGGACTTTTCTTATAATCTCTGACAGAAATTTTTCTTGAGTATTCATTCCATTCCTGACCAGGGTACTTCCAATCTTTATGGTTGGGGCCAATCCACACCACTCCAAAGCTTCTGCAGTCTTGGAAGAATCTGGGTCAACTTCTTGATCAATCCTTGGTACGTGAAATATCTTGGCTAGTCTTCTGGTAGTGATTTTAACCCTTATTCCATTCACTTTGGAATTAATAATTTATGTGTTTGAGTCGAGATGAGCATTGGAAAAGAATTCAAGAACCTCTCTTTTCTAGATATTTGAAGGTTTTGATAGTAGATATTTCAATCCTACTTCAGTGTTTAGGGTTATTAAATTCTTAATTTCTTTAAACGCCGAGTTGAATCCATTTTGTATAAGTTCATAACCTTCGAAGATGTTATCGTCACTTTTGGGCGCCATGAGAGTGAAGGAATCGAACAAGTTGTGTCGACTAAATGGAGTTCTAGGTCTCGACATACAACTCTCAAGATCTCTAGAAGGCATACTCGACCTCTATTCTCATACCGTATTTATAGTCTAGCCTCTCCTGAAGTCGAAAAGGCGCGCTCCATTTAGAATGTTCCAAAGTTTTAGGAAAAGACCTAGTGTCGACACTAGAAACATTATCTGTCGAGATGTGTTGACACAAGTCAACACAAGGATAATGTCTCTCGACATATACCTTAGGGTATCGACACCCTTCGATGTCTCGACTCTTACTTTGGTGTCTCGACAAATTTTTTGATGTCTCGACACTTTATTTGATGTATCGACACATTCTCTTATGTCTCAACACAACTTTTGACTTAGCCGAAAATTGTGTTTTCAGAACTGTAGATACTTGACACTTTGAGGTCTTTTCTTGACATTTAGGTAAGTAAACTTAATTACTGACAAATATTTTATTCTTTTTTTCATCAGTCTTTATATATGCATTAATTATTCTAGATTTAACATGCCAAGTTCAAACTTAAAGAAATTAAATTTATCTTCATCTAGAGGCTTAGTGAAAATAACAGCAATCTATTTATTTATTGGAACAAATTCTAGTTTAATGTCTTCCTTTTCTACATGCTCCTTAATAAAGTGATATCTAATCTCAATATATTTCGTTGTACTATGTGACACAGGATAATTTGCAATTGAAATGACACTGGTAGAATCACAATATAATGGAGTTTTACTTAGCTGAATGTTGCAGTCTTGTAATTGATGATAAATCCAAAGCAATTATGCACAACAACTTCCAGTTGAAATGTACTCAGATTCAGATGTGGATATTGCTACACTTATTTGCGTTTTGCTGCTCCATGACTATAGCTTTCTTCCAAGGAACTAATATTAACCAGAAGTGCTTTTCCTATCTTATTTACAACCTACATAATCTGCATTTAAAAAGCATGTTATTTCAAAATCACTATTCATGTGATACCATAGGCCTATACTAGGTCTGCCCATTAGATATCTAAATATTCTATTGACTACTGTATAGTGAGACTCCTTAGGGCAGCTTGATACCTAGCACAGACACAAGTAGAATACATTATGTCTGGTCTACTGGCAGTTAGATAGAGTAGTGATCAAACTATGCCCCTATACAAGGTGATATCAACTAACTTGCCAGTACCATCCTTGTCTAAAGACATACTAGATCCCATAGGAGTTCTCATGAAAGTGACTGTTTCCATTCCATACTTCTTGATTAACACCTTGGTGAACTTAGACTAACTAATGAAAAGTCCATCTATAGTTTGCTTAACTTGGAGACCCAAAAAAACTTAAGTTCACCATGATACTCATCTCAAACTTACCTTGCATAAGTTTGGCAAATTTAGTGCAAAGTGACTCATTAGTAGAACCAAATATAATGTCATCTACATATATTTGTACTAAGATAGTCTTGCCTTTGACTTCCCTTAGAAATAGTGTTTTGTCTATTTTCCCTCTTGAGAATTTATTCTCTAGAAGGAATTTGGACAGAGTCTCATACGAAGCACTTGGGGCTTATTTTAACCCATAGAGAGATCTTAATAAAAGATAAACATAATTATGATTAGTAGACTCAATAAAACCTAAGGGTTGATCAACATAGACCCTTTCTTTGAGGTTACCAATAAGGAAGGCTGACTTCACATCCATTGGTAAACAGTGAATCCTTTATAGGCTGCATTTGCCAGGAAGAGTCTTATAGCTTCAAATCTAGCCCCGGGGCAAATGTTTGATCAAAATTTATATCCTCTTCTTGTCTATATCACTTTGCAACCAGTCTAGCCTTATTTTTAACTATAACATCATTCTCATCCAATTTGTTCCTGTAGATCCACTTGGTTCCTATGATGTTACAGTGATCTTGTCTTGGAACCAGCTTCCAGACATTACATCTCTTGAACTGGTCCAATTCTTCCTGCATTGCCACTATCCAAAATGGGTCTATATTGGTTTCTTCAAAATTCTTTGGTTCTGTTTGAGACGAAAAACATGAGTACATTACAGTGTTGTGCTGTCTACTTCTTATGTCAGTCCATGAGTTGTATCTCCAATTATCAGTTCCCTTGGATGATCCCTTAAATGTCTGACAACAATTGGTAATGTGACCTTTTCTCTTAGAACCTCTTCATCTTGTTGTTGAGTCTCTTCTTCTGGTTGTTACTGTGGAAGTTCTACCTCAACAATGTTGACTACATCTTATATACTTTGGCTTGTTGGAACTGATGTTTCAGACTCCCTGAGTTTGAGAATATCAACTCCCAAATTGTATTTGATCACGTCTTCTATTGATAGAGTGTGCATGCTGATAGGTGCAAGCAAAGAAGAAGGCTCCTATGGCCACTAACGCCGAGCAGTAGAAGTTACTGCCGAGCGGTAGCCGTGAATTAATTAGAAAGAGATCTCTGGAAGTTACTGCCCCGCGTTATTCCTACTGCACATGGTAGTGCAAGGAATTAATTTGTCCTGGCTCTCGGGAAATTACCGTCAGGCGATAGCAGTTACCGCACCGTACTAGCCGCTCGACGAATAATTCACCACAAAAGTCGAGCAAGATTTCTAGAGAAACGACCTACTGCCAAGCACTAACAGTAAGGCGCCACGGTAGCAGTTCGATTAATTACGAGGCGCCACTCGATGACTCGACACGACTGCTCTGATTCGATGTGCTCCATATTACAACGCGACGGTAGCAGTAACCTCACGGTGTTAACAATGATTAAATGACAAATATTCGTTTTAAATGGTATTCCATATTTGGATGATAGCTGGCACAATAAGCGCGCAAACCTACCGCCGGGCGCAAGTCTTATCGCCGGCGGTAGAACATTTTTATGGAGACGTATAAAAGGCCGCCTTGGCTTCTATGTCTGAGATATGGAGAAATTGGAAGGACGACAGTTCGTGAATTCTAGGGCTCGGTCGCTCTTCCTTGCGCTCCGTTCCACAAGTCTTCGTCGAAGAAGAAGATAGTCATCTCCCTCCCGCTCGTGATCGAAAGACTGTGGCGATCCAAGATCTACATCGAATACAAAGTGCTGACCGGTTGCCATCAAATGGAGATCTCAAGCACCGGCTGAGGATCGTTCTATGCAGAAGTCTTTAAGAAGGAGAACTTCATTTTAGAAATATTTACATCTCTTATTCTTGTAATCTTTCTTGTTTTTTTTCTAAATCTTGTGGAGAGGAAAACCGACCGATAAGGGTCGTCGGAATCTGGGTAGGTGTCCGTGGGAAATCATCCTGTGGATAAGGACATCTAGATTGGGTGAAGGTGAAGAGTCGGCTCGGAGACTTTTCCTAGAGGGAAAGGAGAGAGAACACCGGTTCGTGTAGTGGATCGTTGTAGAAACCAAAAAGTTTGTTTCTACTCATCGCCTCATCTCCGGCATCACGGAGTTCATCTTTTTGTACTCATCTAGAACTACTGTTATTTTGAAATCATGTAATGAAATCATTTATTTCTGTGTTGATTATTTCTGGATGTGTTCTGTGACTGCTTAGAGAATTTGTGTGTTAGTAGGCGTTGGACTCAGATCTGCACAGGGAATCAAGTTCATAGACTTACCGTTGCACGTTAGCTATCTAACGCCCCACGGTAGCTTCCAGAACTCGAATTCCTGGAAAGAAATATTTAAAATTCTTCTTAACGTTCCAAAACTTATTCACCCCCACCCCACTTCTAAGGTTGGCCATAAGATCCAACAAGTGGTATCAGAGCCAGGTTATTCCAAAACGGTTTCTCTACCAGGAATCATGGCCAACCATAATCTTGAATCGACCAGTGGGGATGAAAAATGGTACACTGAAAATTCATTTGCACCACCCCTATTTATAGGACTGAATTATAACAAATGGAAAACGCTAATGAAGAAATTTCTTATATTATTAGATATAGAAGTTTGGAACATGACTTGTATCAAACCGCCAAATAACTTAACAAAGCACGAGCGTCATATAAATGCTAAGGCTATGAATACTCTATTTTGCGGGCTTGGTAAAGAAATTTTCAAACTTATCTACACTCTTCCCACTGCCTATGATATATAGAAATTTCTTGAGTTAACGTACAGTCCACTTTCTGCAGATGATGAAATAAATCAATTCCTTATGGATCCAAGTGGAGACTCAGATGAAGATTTACTATTGGAGAAGGGCATTTCAGACACATCAAGCCAAGAGGAAGATGACAAAGGAACTGTGTGTTCAAATCATGTCGTGTCCAAAAATACTGTATGAAAGTCAAACTCCTCTACTGCTCGGAACTCCATCTCTACATTACATACGCTAGAAAATGCTAAACGTAGAATTAAGAAATTGACGAGTATTAATTCAAAACTATGTTCAGAGAACAACCGCTTAAAGGCATGTGTTAGTATAGAATCCAACATTGCTGTGTCTAGTTCGCCTGTCAGCTCTCTAGATAACATCTCCGCACCTTATATAGATTATAATGAGTTAAAAGAAAAATATAAGGTTTTTGAACAGGAGTTCGTGTTGCAAAAGAACAAAGGGATAAATTGTGTTTAGAAAACTCAAAAGTGAAAAGTGACTGCGCTGAGTGAAAAAACTATAAAGTTGAAATCGAAGAGATGAACGAGACATTCAATGAATGTAGGAGTAAGTATAAAGAACATATCGAATCTATTGTCTGCACTCTCAAAAATAGCACAATCACATACAATAAAGCTAGGCACAACCTCAAACTGAAGAACGAAGAGATAACTATAAAAATAAACATGCTTAAGAAATTTATGCTCAAAAACTCGCAAAGCCAAATTCCTAAGCAGCACATGAAACCCGAAAGCACGTTGAACATGAAGCACCATCCAAAGGATGAATTGATCAAAGGGAATGGGAAATGTCAAGCAGATATACTTGAAACTACAAAACAAAAAATCATCTTTACATGTACAAACCAACTACTTCATTCATAAAATCAAATGAACGCAAGTTTGCTTCAAATAGTCGCTACACTATGAGTCATTATATAATGCACAGTTATCACAGACCCAAGAGCAATCTCAACAATGTTAAACCACGAAATCAATTGTGCACAGCTAGAGATCATGTAAGCCAAAGTATGAAAGGAGGCCAATCGTTCAGAAGATCGCACCGATTTCGCTCAAAAGGGGTCACTCGATGTCATCAACCCAAGGCATAACACATTATGTTTGGGTACCCAAAGGAACCACCACTCCTGGTCCCTTTTGGATACCTAAATCTTTTATCCATTAGTATCCACGAATTGCGTGGTGTAGAAAATAATCAAACCAAATCTACTTGATAATCTACATCACGATATGCTCATTTTTATTTCAATATTATTACTGTTTTGCTGATTATTTGTTTTCTGCATGTACTTCACGATATGTACATAGTACATCACATATCCCATATTGTGTTGTTTTGATCTTCTTCTCCTCTTTAAGTAAATATTATATAGTATGGGTAGTGTTTTATGTTTGGGTGTATAATTATATAATGAGCTAGCATGTTTAAAAATTTGTATCAATTTAACTAGAGCAAAAAAAACTATATGAGTATGGGGGGATAACACATAACACATCAGGTGATGAACTACTACTAGTAGATCTCAATGTTCACCTACTTTAGTATTACAAAGCCAAATAAAACTTATAAAATATTTTAAAAAAACTAGTCATCAGAAGATGGAGGGAGAGGTTAAATTTGTTCATAATTTTCTTCAGCATGTACTTCATTCCATGTATCTCTCTCGTGTTCATCCTGATCGCCTCGCCCTGTGCCTCCACCGTACCGCATACGACCTGATTAGCCTCCCGAAGTGATCCGACAAGGGGAATTGGTGGATTAGCTACTGCATACCGCGAACGCGAGGTGATGGGAATTTATCATACCTTGTAAACTATCAGATAACTATCAATAGGATATTCCTGCTAGTCTATGGCGGGATATTTCTCCATTAGAACGCTCTGAATCACACCACCCAATCGGAGGGTGTTGATTCACCGGTGATCAAGAGACTTGAGATGAATTGTGTACCTCATCATTGAGAGAATGAGATCAGATATGCTGAACGATTTCTCCCACAGGATGCAGAACGTCAACATCGAGAGTTGCGCTGTGATCTTCTTTATGTCCCTGACCTTATACAAGAGAGAGTGACGGAGTATGTGCTGGATTATACGTGCGTCAGGGGTGAGTATGTCCACTGTTGTAATGAGATCACGATGGTTCTCCATGCCATGAAGGACCTCGTTAACGTCTGTACAGTCTCGGCTCATTTGGAATGACTCTACGATGTCCAGGTGAGGTGAGTTAGGAAACCAGATGTATTTCCTCTCATGGTTAGCATGAAGGATGGTCACTATGTTTATCCCAATGCAGGACTGCACGCCTCCTCCCTAGTGTGTCTGCATAGGATCCCGAAGGTTGTTATAATGCTCTCGTGTGATGGTCGAGGAGGAAGGAACCCCAGATGAAATCACAACAAACACACCAGATCTTTCCAAAGCCTCGTAGATGTGTGAAAATTTATCATTAATGTCAACGTTCATCGTAACGCTCACCGTTGCGTCATCTATTACGGGGTACGTGGAGACCGGTACTCTGTACCTCTTTGAAAAACTGCTGCGAGAAGGCTGGGAGCTCGACGAAGCCATCTCTTGAAAGTGAAGAAAAAACAACAAAAACCTCCTCAGTAGCAAATACACAAAACAAAAAAGGGGGAAACAATTTTTTTCTATAGGTTCGATGCCGGGTACTGGAACCTACCACGGTGTGATAATGTGTTATCGCCTAGCGGTAGCTTGACGGATTGTTCTTCACCCCGTTCCACCGGATAGGTCCCAAAACCCCAATTTTCGGCTCAAGTCCCCTTCCAAACACAATAAAAATCATAGATACATGTGTTTGTGGAGTAGATCGGAGATGGTAGCCTAGATCTGAAGAGTGAAACTCATCCAACATGTAAAATCATGGGAAGTCACATGGATGTAGATTTGGTTCTAGATCTTACCAAAAATGGGATTTTTGTGTAAATCGGCAGTTTGAAAAAAAACCCAAGATCCAAGAATACACAAGCTGGATCTATGAAAGAAGAAGTATCCATAGCAAAAAGCAGAAGAATCGACCGAAAAAAATTTGAAAAACATCTTAGAATATGAAAAAAAACAAGTGGAGTCAAAAACATTAGTTCCGAAATTTAAATTACAAGAAATTTGAGAGAAAGTGAGGGTGAGAACCTTGATAGTGAAGAAGAGCTGCAAGGAAGAAGGGTGTCGACAGTGAGGCAAGAGAAGTGTCCAAGAGTGCGGGATTAGATCTGACCCATAACCTATATATCCCGATGCTACCGCAGTGTGATAAGCATAACGCTGGCGGTAGCTTCTTAAACATGGTTTTGTCCTACCTTTGGTAATATCATTAATAACACACTGTTCACTGTACCGTGTCTCACCCTAGCGGGGGCTTAGGAATGTCGTCATTAAGATCTCCAACATGTTAGTCCCGTCGTGTTCTTAACAGGGAAGGTTTCCAGTGAGTCCTTGTGTGACGCCGGAGGAAATTAGTGGTAGGCTGAGCTTGTTTTATTGAAGGCATAAGGGAGTCACACCCCACCCTATAGGTTTTGTGCAGCACCTCATGCCCATCTGTCACTTAGTACGGGGCTAGAGTGTGGACACAATATTTAGGTGAAATGTATGGTGAGTATTCTCATGGGCGCTCATTCACTGCACGAGCAATGTTTCATACCTTGAAATACTCAGTTACATGCATAATGGTGTATCGTTCTATCTTTAGGTCATCTTTGTACTATTCCGTTCTTCTCAACGTATTGCTAAGTGTTGTTTGTGTCTTTATTTTTTTTATTTTTGTTTACTTGAGTTTTTTTTCTTTCTTTTCTTTTTAATCAAAAAAAATGTGGATTATTCATTCCTATTGGGCTCACATGACTATGACGTAGTCCATAACGCGTACGTGCAATGTTTGAGTTTAGATGTGTAATCTAAGTAAACATTGTCCTCCAGTCATAGTGGGTTTAATCTATTGGTGCTTAGATATTAAGTGTGACAAGTCGAGGTCGTGTGTGTTGACTATGCCTCTAGGTATGTGCGAGGATTTAGATAAGGGAATGAATTCACAAGATATACACATCCCTTGCCGGTGCACTTAATACAAAAAATACTATGCGTACATGTTATAACTCATGACACCATATTCTAACATGCTAGAAATACGTTGAATAATCAATGTCACGAAACATTTATGATTATTTTAGGTGTGAACTTTGGTCTAAAAACTCTAGTATAAAAGTCGTATGTATACAAGTTAAAGTGTATCTATCTAGCTAGAGAGATTTCGATTGACTCGGGGCTCCATGATTTTAAGAAATCAAATAAAATAGTCAAAGGGATAGATCTATGCTAACAAAATAACTCTATGGAAACTATCACATCTCTTCTCGCGGCCCAAGCACAACTCACTCCTCCTGATAAGTCTTCATGAGCAATATGATGATGAGCACCGTGGTTAAAGAGTCACTTCGATCTTGTGCATCGATAATATCTTTAGACTAGTGCCCCTAGTTCTTGTAACGCCTCCACCCGTCACATGACATATAACAGTGGGTCCGGCCGGGGCCCCACGCCATATAGCACAGACAAGCGAAGGAATTACGTGTGGAAATCAAAATCTATGCGTATCCTTAACTCATTCCATTCTAGCGCAGCATTTTTCTTGTTAACATGAACTCAAACTAGAATGTCCACCCATATATAAATACCACATTTATATAAAAACACCAGGAATGTATACAACTCACACACCCTGGCCTTATGGCCTTACAAGTTCCTCTTTCACATCAATGGTTTCGTACATCGGCACGCAGGCCGGCCACACATGAAATCCAACCATGATTCTTCATATAGCTCTCAAGGACTAAGAACACCAGGCTAGCCAATCCACTTATTCTTTCCAAACCGCAGCACCTGCAATTCATCATCCAAACCAACACAGAAAACAAAGTAACGGTCAGCATTGCTGACCCATTATAACGACCCTACCCCCTACCCGGGGTAGTGGTTCCTTCCCTGTATACAGTGCTTCCTTTCTCATCAAGCATCAACAAACATCACCAAATCACATCATAGCTAGATCATTCTCTTTATTCCACTAACAAACACATCACATCACAAACGTTGGAGTCCACCAACGCTCCGTGCACTCAGGGCACCTTCTTGGCGTACCGGAATCCACCGTCGTACACCGCTGTCTCTCGAGGTTTTAACTTGTTGGTTGACCGGCCCTAGTCCACCAGCTCGCAGGCTGGCGACATCCCGCCCAAGCCACTCAGAGGTCCATCCTCACAGCATCACAAACAGAGCAGACTGACCCACACTATATGGTGTAGCAAGCCGGGTTTATCTAAGCTCCACAGGCATTGTCTACCCATCGATCCCCCTCCTAATCCGATCGACCCACACTATGTGGTGCAGCAACCTGGGTTTAACTCGGCTCCCCTAGCATTGCCACCCATCGATCCCTTCCTTAACTGGATCAACCCACCCTAGTGGTGTAACAGTCGGGTTTATCACGAGCTCCCCAGGCATGTTACCAATTGATCATATCACAACCAGGAGCTTTACCAAAGCCTCCTCACATCACATCGATACAGTCATCACAACAGAAATCCGTTTCATAGCATCAAAACCACGGAGTCTTCTCCGGTTTACCCATGAACATCACCAATCTAGACTACCGGTCCAGATAGGCTTCACACAGCATGCCTATGCCGTACTCCATATTTCCGGCTCTAGATGCAGACACAACAAAGGAATCACTTCCGCGATCCACCTCTTGGTGGAGGATTCCAAGCACATGTATAGAGAAAGGACTTCGATGTCCAAGAAGGAGATCGTTACCCTTGAAGATCACTTCGGCGCCATGAAGTAGCCGGATGGAAATCACCGCCTCGGCTCTGCCTTCACGAATCCGCTCTCGGATCTTCGCTCCGCACTCCGCAGCTCCTACAGCAGCTGGAAGACTCCTCCCCTCTCTCTCCTTTAGGCCTCTCTTCTTTTTCTCTCTTGAAATGAAAGTGAAGAAGAAGAAGGAGAAGAAGATAAGAGGATTTATCTTCTAATTCTCAGCCTCCTAGACACCTGGACAAAGCCCAGCCCTTGGATCCAGGAAGAGGGAAACAAACGGCTCAGATCTGGCCAGAAAACCCTGAACACGGCCCGACACGCCATGTGACACGCCCGTGTCACAGGCCGTGTCCCTCTAAGCGGCAGACAACCGACTCAATCCAGCCAGTACACGGCCGTGTGACACGCCCGTGTCACGTGCCGTGTACCCGACACGCCCTCAGACACGCCCGTGTCTGAGGCCGTGTTCCTCAACAGAAATAATTCCAAATCAACCCGAGACTTCACACGGCCTGGCACACGGCTTGGCACACGCCCGTGTTCCTGGCCGTGTGCACCAGGACACACCCGTGTCCCGCAAACACGCCCTAACCCGAGACGTCGAGCTGAGTTTGACGCCCACTGACACGCCCTGTGACACGCCCGTGTCCTCACAGGAACTCGATACTCGACGATCGTCACGTAACACTTGTCGAGCATACGACACGGCATCCGACACGGCCGTGTCCTGGGCCGTATGCCCCTCTCGACGATGTCGAGCGAAATCGTCGACACCAAGTCCGATCGTCGACACAACCTCGACATGCCCTGCAACACGCCCGTGTCGCAGGCCGTGTCAACTGACACGCCCTGGGACACGCTCGTGTCCCAGGCCGTGTCACCCATGCCTGAACCCGATTTTGCTCAAAATGATCCTCTTGACTTCGGGGTGTTACAATCCTCCCCCCCTTCAAATAATTTCATCCTCGAAATTTGACTCCAAACAGCCAATTGGTCACAACATCACAAAATCATAGCCTCCGCACACACTAACAAACAAACAGCACAACAAACATCCCTAACTTCCACTTGTGCACATTCAGCCACATAAAACCTCAAAACAAAACAACATAATTTATTTATCTCCTCACAAGCACAAGTGCACCAAGCTATTATAGAGACCTCCAACTATATAGAAACATCATTTACATACATCACGATGGATGATTCATCAAGATCCGATTCCCGATTCAGTCAAAAGTGATTCACATCAGCGATTATTCATCACACCTGATATAGAAACATAGTTTACACAACATTCATAACATCGACATAATTCACATCACAGTTCACTTCCGCTCAGCCTCCCGATTTTGAAATTCGCGATTTAAAGATAAATGAAACGCTCGAGGCTGAATTTCACCAACTGAGCTTTGCGGCTCTTGCACTTCCATCGCATGCAATCTAGGTTGCGTCCGGGGTGCAGATGATTCGGCCACTGCTTTCCCTTTTTCGTCATATGACGCACCTGTCTTTTTCTCACTCCCTGGAGGGACATTCCAACAGAATTTTGCGATGTGTCCTTGCTGCCCACAGTTATAGCATACACGTCCTGGCCCATACATTGCCCCCGAAGAAACAGTCGACGGTGCTGATTTCACCGGCCTAAATCTTTTCTTCTCTTGTCGTCGAAACTCCGATTGATCCAATTGCGACACTTTCAACTCTGACTTTTCCCTTGCCAATCGCTTATTCTCTTGTGCTCGCTTCATATCCTTCTCCAAGACACGAGCTGTATCGACTAACGCCTGAAAGCCTTGACTCACCGAACTCGGAAGTGCCAACCTCAATTCATCCCGCAATCCTCCATAAAACCGATTCGTCTTTCGCGCTTCCTCCGCAAAGGTAGATCCCGCATATCTCCCCAATCTTGTAAACTCATGCAGGTAGGTATCAATATCTCGCTCACCCTGAACCAAATGGAGAAACTCATTTTCCATCGCAATCCTCTGCGACACTGGCACATACTTGGCTAAAAATAGTTGGGTGAATTCCTCCATTGAAACCTCCATTAAACCTCGACCTGCCATGTGGTGCACTTCAATTTCATCCCACCACAATCTCGCATCTCCTTCCAACAGAAAAGTGTCCAACATCACTTTCTGCTCCTCGACCGTCCTAATTGCGGTTAGGATCCTTTTTACTCTTACCAACCAATCTTCTGCCTGCGTTGGTGAGAGCGCTCCACCAAACGTCGGTGGATGAAAGTGCATAAACCGTGACAATGCGTCGTCACTCGCTTGCGCTTCCACCACCTCGGCAGCATGCTCTTGCCTTCCACCAGGTCTTGCCTGTCCAGTTGGCTGTGCTTGTAACACTGCAAGCACTGTCTCCGCTACCACCCGTATGGCTTCTGCCGAGGGAGGCATAGGCTCTCCAACGGGTGCTGCACTCTCATCAGACCGCTGGGGCTCAGACGGCCCAGCTCCATCCCTCGCCACCTATCAATGTACAGAACACCATTAAATTCTTCCAAATCATAACGGTACTGGTACATTGACTACACACGCACGCACATCATGTGCATGACATACATTCCTAGTGGACATTCATGAGTTCAATTATGTTCTCTCCTCCCAAACAATCTCAACCTGGCTTTGATACCACTTTGTAACGCCCCCACCCGTCACATGACATATAACAGTGGGTCCGGTCGGGGCCCCACGCCATATAGCACAGACAAGCGAAGGAATTACGTGTGGAAATCAAAATCTATGCGTATCCTTAACTCATTCCATTCTAGCGCAGCATTTTTCTTGTTAACATGAACTCAAACCAGAATGTCCACCCATATATAAATACCACATTTATATAAAAACACCAGGAATGTATACAACTCACACACCCTGGCCTTATGGCCTTACAAGTTCCTCTTTCACATCAATGGTTTCGTACATCGGCACGCAGGCCGGCCACACATGAAATCCAACCATGATTCTTCATATAGCTCTCAAGGACTAAGAACACCAGGCTAGCCAATCCACTTATTCTTTCCAAACCACAGCACCTGCAATTCATCATCCAAACCAACACAGAAAACAAAGTAACGGTCAGCATTGCTGACCCATTATAACGACCCTACCCCCTACCCGGGGTAGTGGTTCCTTCCCTGTATACAGTGCTTCCTTTCTCATCAAGCATCAACAAACATCACCAAATCACATCATAGCTAGATCATTCTCTTTATTCCACTAACAAACACATCACATCACAAACGCTGGAGTCCACCAACGCTCCGTGTACTCAGGGCACCTTCTTGGCGTACCGGAATCCACCGTCGTACACCGCTGTCTCTCGAGGTTTTATCTTGTTGGTTGACCGGCCCTAGTCCACCAGCTCGCAGGCTGGCGACATCCCGCCCAAGCCACTCAGAGGTCCATCCTCACAGCATCACAAACAGAGCAGACCGACCCACACTATGTGGTGTAGCAAGCCGGGTTTATCTAAGCTCCCCAGGCATTATCTACCCATCGATCCCCCTCCTAATCCGATCGACCCACACTATGTGGTGCAGCAACCCGGGTTTAACTCGGCTCCCCTAGCATTGCCACCCATCGATCCCTTCCTTAACTGGATCAACCCACCCTAGTGGTGTAACAGTCGGGTTTATCACGAGCTCCCCAGGCATGTTACCAATTGATCATATCACAACCAGGAGCTTTACCAAAGCCTCCTCACATCACATCCATACAGTCATCACAACAGAAATCCGTTTCATAGCATCAAAACCACGGAGTCTTCTCCGGTTTACCCATAAACATCACCAATCTAGACTACCGGTCCAGATAGGCTTCACACAGCATGCCTATGCCGTACTCCATATTTCCGGCTCTAGATGCAGACACAACAAAGGAATCACTTCCGCGATCCACCTCTTGGTGGAGGATTCCAAGCACATGTATAGAGAAAGGACTTCGATGTCCAAGAAGGAGATCGTTACCCTTGAAGATCGCTTCAGCGCCATGAAGTAGCCGGATGGAAATCACCGCCTCGGCTCTGCCTTCACGAATCCGCTCTCGGATCTTCGCTCCGCACTCCGCAGCTCCTACAGCAGCTGGAAGACTCCTCCCCTCTCTCTCCTTTAGGCCTCTCTTCTTTTTCTCTCTTGAAATGAAAGTGAAGAAGAAGAAGGAGAAGAAGATAAGAGGATTTATCTTCTAATTCTCAGCCTCCTAGACACCTGGACAAAGCCAAGCCCTTGGATCCAGGAAGAGGGAAACAAACGGCTCAGATCTGGCCAGAAAACCCTGAACACGGCCCGACACGCCCTGTGACACGCCCGTGTCACAGGCCGTGTCCCTCTAAGCGGCAGACAACCGACTCAATCCAGCCAGTACACGGCCGTGTGACACGCCCGTGTCACGTGCCGTGTACCCGACACGCCCTTAGACACGCCCGTGTCTGAGGCCGTGTTCCTCAACAGAAATAATCCCAAATCAACCCGAGACTTCACATGGCCTGGCACACGGCTTGGCACACGCCCGTGTTCCTGGCAGTGTGCACCAGGACACTCCCGTGTCCCGCAAACACGCCCTAACCCGAGACGTCGAGCTGAGTTCGACGCCCACTGACACGCCCTGTGACACGCCCGTGTCACAGGCCGTGTCCTCACAGGAACTCAATACTCGACGATCGTCACGTAACACTCGTCGAGCATACGACACGGCATCCGACACGGCCGTGTCCTGGGCCGTGTGCCCCTCTCGATGATGTCGAGCGAAAATCGTCGACACCAAGTCCGATCGTTGACACAACCTCAACATGCCCTGCGACACGCCCGTGTCGCAGGCCGTGTCAACTGACACGCCCTGGGACACGCCCGTGTCCCAGGCCGTGTCACCCATGCCTGAACCCGATTTTGCTCAAAATGATCCTCTTGACTTCGGGGTGTTACAGTTCTAGCCCATGTATAACATAGAATGACATGTGAGGTGATTATTCATCTTATTTCGTTTATGTTAGGTTCTTAGACGATCGAGATATCCATGGACAATATGTTGTCTTCCCCTTTGTGTTATCTCGCTATCGATGTTACACAAACACATGTCATTGCCGTGTCTAAGACTTCCACTCATAAGAATTGGACTGCAACTACACTATCCTTCTCTTTAGCACAATACATACTAGCACACGATTTGCACTCAAGACGTTTTTCAATGTTTGTGTCATGTGATTACATCCTAACTCTTATAGCATTGTAGCCTTACTCGTTGTGTGCTCAGTTTATTCCGTGATGTCCAATTCATGCTTTCTCAAAAAATTGAATCTCATTTTCGGTGTTCCTTGTCCAGTGTGTGACTCATGTGCTTGAAATTCTCTTATATGTATTTTTGTTGAGTCACCTCTATACATGTCATGTTTATCTTTAACTTTGTGTGTGCACTACTTGGTATTTGTCTCAAAGCTCATCATTTCTACTATTTTTCATCCTGCATGTCTGCTGGCCTTTCCCACCCTTTTGATATTATCAAAGGGGGAGTGTAAAGTGTTCATGAGTACGCTCTTGAGTATGGGATTAGGAGAGGTCATATGTAGGGGGAGTGCACATAGATAGATGGAGCATGTCGAACATGTAGATAGGGGGAGCGCGTGTAGGGGAACCTTATAGAGAACTAGCAACCTGATGTTAGTGTTGAATTCTGTGAAGTGAAAGTGGGTGAATGGAAGGCTTGGGAAACCTATCCGCGCGGACTACGCGGACTGGGTTGGCGGACTGCTAGGTCGGCAGGGATGTTGCAGGCGGTTTGCTCTGTGGCGGCCTGGGCGGTCTGTTCGCGCGGACTGCGCGGACAGCAGCGGCGGTCTGACAGGCCAGTGTATGCTCAGCAGGCGGTCTACTCCCAGGAAGTAACCGGGCGGATAGGAATGTTATCCGCGGAGTCCGGCTTGAAGCGGACTGAAGAACTGGAGCTCGGCAGACCGGTTTGGCAGATGCCTTGGTCTTGCTCTAGTGAAGCGGCAAGTGGAAGCCGTGGAGACCGCCGGTCAGCGCGGACAGGAACTGGAGGTCGCCCGGTATGGCGGGCTAGATCCAGTGTCCGCCTGTAAGTGCGGACTGGCCCTTGCGGCCAGTGGGCTGGACTTGGTGGGAATTGAACCAAGTCCAGGATGGCTCAGTCCGGGGAGATCGCGCAGTGGAGCGCGGGCTGGTTTCTCAGTCCGCCAAGCGTAGTAGAAGTGCAGTTGCCTTGTTTGCTAGCTTGGGGAAATGCGGACTGGAGAATTGCTTGTGCAGGAGCGTGCGGACTGGAGCCGGAGTCCGCTGAGTCCGGTTGAGCCTTGTGATGAGGTTATGGACTCAGGGAAGCGGACTGGAGTTCGCTGTATACGCGGACTGGGGTCTGCTGTTAGCGGACTGGATTGGCGTGTCCGCTAAGTCCGGAGGTGCCTTGGAGTTGAGGTAATGGACTTGGGATATGCGGACGATAGCCGGGTATCCGCTGAGTCCGGTAGGTGCCTTGATGGCGCGGTTGCGGGCTCGGGTTTTGCGGGCTGATGCCTTGTCCGCAGAATGGCGGATACGGCTGTTGTGGAGTCCGGCTGTGGTGGTCCTGGCTTGGTCTCTGGCGGCAAGGCGGGCTGAATATTGGAGTCCGGCCTTGGAGAAGCTAGGGCGGACTGGCTATCTGCACAGGGCGGCGAACTGGCATGTGTGTCCGCGGGCTGGCGGACACATAAGTTCTTGCTGCGGGTTGTGGCGGTGATCCTATCGGGAAGGGCGGTGACCATACTCATCGTCGTGCCTATAAATAGGACCCATGTCACATCAGGAATTAGAGACCTAACCCGAAGTAAGTGAACAGTTTTTGAGCTCGCGTAAGTTGCTGCGGTCTGGACTTTGTGTCCGCGCGGATAGAGTTGACCCGGTTATGCTGTGCAGGTTGTGCGGATAGCGCTGGAAAGCCAGGACTTGGCTCTGATTGCGGTCAGGGACAGTGCGGACTCTGCGGTTAAGCAACAGGCGGTAAACAGCAGGTCGCGGATAGCGGCCAGGCGGTCTTCTCTTTGGCGACTTGGTTCGGGGTTCAGGAGGTCGCCTGCATCAGGCGGACTGTTCCATTCGGTGGCGCAGCTTGTGCGGTCTGGCGGCGTGCAGACCGGCGGTGAAGAGCTAAGCATTGGAGCAAGGGTGAGTCCGCGCGGCTTGGGTTGCGGTCTGGCGACCTGGCGGACTGAGCGGACTCCACAGCTGTAGGTCGGCGGCTTGATTGTTTGAGTCCGCGCGGCTTGTTTTTTGTTCTTGTCTTTGTAACTGTCTCTGCTCTCCCGGTGTTGGGTTTTGGTGAAGCATGTCTCGCCATGTATGTCTCGCCTTGTAAAGAAGTTTGCTCTTGATCAATAAAGAAGCTTGTGCTGCATGTGTTGCTGGTTGTTACTGCTTTGTTGAGATAACCACTGTTAACTCCACGATCCGGGAAAAATTTCAACATATAAGTGGGCGTTTTCTCCTTCGGTTTGTTGAGTTTTCAGCAGGGTATCCAAGGGGGCGTCTGCGGTTTGTTGAATTTTAACATGGTATCAGAGGGAGGTTGTTGGAGTGGTCAAGCAGTGCTCAATGGAAGTAGTTGCTCGTCTGTCGAGGAAACCAGTGGTAGAACCATGGCAGTGGAGGATGCAAGTTGTCTTGGTATTGATCTTCTTACAGAGGCGAACTGTGAACGGTGGAAGTCCTGTATGAAGAGCTTTCTTCTTGGCGAGGACCTTTGGGAGGTTGTATGCGGAGCAGGAAGACAAGAGGATACTGCTGGCAATGCTGAGGCGATGAGAGCTTGGAAGGAGGCAAATGCGAAAGCGGAGTCTATTCTCAAGCAGGTGATCTCATCGGAGCTCTTGGACCACATCAGTGGATGTCGGTCAGCTGCGGAGGTTTGGACTTCCCTTGATGGGTTGTTCCGGAAGAAGGTGAAGGAGGTTGCTGCGGATGATGGTCCCTCTACTTCATATCAGGAAGAAAGGAGTGTTTCTCCTAGGCGTGATAGGAAGAGGAAGGAAGGACCACGGTGCTATAAATGCAAGCAGCAAGGTCATCTTCGGAAGGAGTGTAAGGTTACCTTGCTCTCGGCGAACGTTGCTCAGATAGGGAGGAAGGAGAAGAACTTAGTTGGGACCTCAACTAGTTCTGGAGCTGATCGGCTGGATGCCAAGGATAGTGCTGCTATCTGGCATGAAAGACTGGGGCATGTAGGGATGGACAAGCTGAAAGCAATGGCGGAAAGAAGACTCGTAAGAGGCTTGCCTAGATTGTCATCCTATGGCGATGGTCGGGGGTGTGCGGGTTGTCAGGAAAGTGGAGCCTATCGCTTCATGGTCGACAAAGCACAATCCAGGAGTAATGCACCATTGGCGGTTGTCCATTGTGCTCTGGTGGGACCGACCGTCACGGCCAGTCTTGGAGGCAGCAGGTTCATGCTGATATTGGTTGATGACTATTCTGGGTATACTTGGGTATACTTTATGAAGACGAAGTCCAGCATGGTACGCTTGTTTGTGGAGTTCAAGAAGCTTGTCGAAGGCCAGCTTGGCCGGAGGATCAAGGTGTTGAGGACAGGTTTCGGTGGTGAGTTTGACTCAACCGAGTTCTCACGCTTTTGCAGGAAGCAAGGGATCCGGATGGAGCTTTCTTGTGGACATACTTCACAACAGGGTAGTGTTGCAGCTCGAATGATCCGTTGGTTAACGGAGACCTGCAAGTGTTGGCTTCGGAGTAAAGGCGTTCCGAAGGCTCTTTGGGCGGAGGGAATAGCCTGTGCTACTCATGTCATCAACCGGATGCCTCTTAGTCCGATCATAATGAAGACTCCTTATGAGCTAATGTTCGGAGTGAAGCCCTCAGTGAAGCACCTTCGGGTGTTTGGATCTACCTGCTATATACACTCTCCGGGTGCTCTCAAAACAAAGCTAGTCTTTGTTGGGTATGATGAGCAGAAAAGAAGATGGAGGTGTATGGATCCTGCGACGAAGAAACTCATAGTGTCGAGAGACATTATTTTTGATGAGTTGACGCCGTATTGGGGTAGCTCTTATGTGGAGCTAGAGATAAGCAGGTTAGATGGTGGGCTGAAGGAGGCTGCTGCTAAGGAAGTGGAGTTGCCTGAGTCACCAGGTGCTCCAGGTTGTTCTAGCTCCGGGGCAAAGGCGTCAGAGTCGGGAAGAAGGGGGAGCGATGCTCCAGGACCTTCTGGCTCAAAGGCGGAGGCTTCCTGTTCAGGAAGCAAGGGGAGCGATGTTCCAGGCAGTTCATGTTCAAGAGGGAAGTCTTCTGGTTCAGGTAGTAGGGGGAGCGTTGCTCCAGGTGCTCTTGGTTCCAGTAAGGAGGCGTCTTGTTCAGGGAACAAAGGGAGCATTGTTCCGGGTTTGCCCGGGAACGGAGCTGGTTCAAAAGCAGCGGAGGTGGTTAGCCATGATCAGGTTCTTCGGAGATCGAAGAGGATCAGTAAGCCACCAGCTCGATATAGTGAAGGGAACACGGCAGACTTGGTCCCGTGTTTCCTTGTTAGCCCTCAGGTCGAGCAAGGGACTTCTGGCTGTGATGACCCCACTAGAATCAAGGAGGTGGTTGACACCAAGTCTGATGAGGTGACTTCTCTCAGAGGCAACGAGGCTTGGGCTTCTGGGTCCAAGGAAGTTGGTGATACTCCTATGATGCATGAGTGGAGGTTGAAGCTGAAGAAGGCAGAGGGAAGCATGGCTCCTTTTGGGAGATGCTGGAGGGCTCCCTCATGGTCCATGATATGCGGGGCGAGGACTATGTCTTGGACATCTCTTCGTAGATGCTATCGGAAGGACCAGGTGCAAGGTTACGGGAGCTGCTGGAGTTATTCACCACTTCTCACTTCAAGGGGGAGTGTTGAATTCTGTGAAGTGAAAGTGGGTGAATGGAAGGCTTGGGAAACCTATCCGCGCGGACTACGCGGACTGGGTTGGCGGACTGCTAGGTCGGCAGGGATGTTGCAGGCGGTTTGCTCTGTGGCGGCCTGGGCGGTCTGTTCGCGCGGACTGCGCGGACAGCAGCGGCGGTCTGACAGGCCAGTGTATGCTCAGCAGGCGGTCTACTCCCAGGAAGTAACCGGGCGGATAGGAATGTTATCCGCGGAGTCCGGCTTGAAGCGGACTGAAGAACTGGAGCTCGGCAGACCGGTTTGGCAGATGCCTTGGTCTTGCTCTAGTGAAGCGGCAAGTGGAAGCCGTGGAGACCGCCGGTCAGCGCGGACAGGAACTGGAGGTCGCCCGGTATGGCGGGCTAGATCCAGTGTCCGCCTGTAAGTGCGGACTGGCCCTTGCGGCCAGTGGGCTGGACTTGGTGGGAATTGAACCAAGTCCAGGATGGCTCAGTCCGGGGAGATCGCGCAGTGGAGCGCGGGCTGGTTTCTCAGTCCGCCAAGCGTAGTAGAAGTGCAGTTGCCTTGTTTGCTAGCTTGGGGAAATGCGGACTGGAGAATTGCTTGTGCAGGAGCGTGCGGACTGGAGCCGGAGTCCGCTGAGTCCGGTTGAGCCTTGTGATGAGGTTATGGACTCAGGGAAGCGGACTGGAGTTCGCTGTATACGCGGACTGGGGTCTGCTGTTAGCGGACTGGATTGGCGTGTCCGCTAAGTCCGGAGGTGCCTTGGAGTTGAGGTAATGGACTTGGGATATGCGGACGATAGCCGGGTATCCGCTGAGTCCGGCATGTGCCTTGATGGCGCGGTTGCGGGCTCGGGTTTTGCGGGCTGATGCCTTGTCCGCAGAATGGCGGATACGGCTGTTGTGGAGTCCGGCTGTGGTGGTCCTGGCTTGGTCTCTGGCGGCAAGGCGGGCTGAATATTGGAGTCCGGCCTTGGAGAAGCTAGGGCGGACTGGCTATCTGCACAGGGCGGCGAACTGGCATGTGTGTCCGCGGGCTGGCGGACACATAAGTTCTTGCTGCGGGTTGTGGCGGTGATCCTATCGGGAAGGGAGGTGACCATACTCATCGTCGTGCCTATAAATAGGACCCATGTCACATCAGGAATTAGAGACCTAACCCGAAGTAAGTGAACAGTTTTTGAGCTCGCGTAAGTTGCTGCGGTCTGGACTTTGTGTCCGCGCGGATAGAGTTGACCCGGTTATGCTGTGCAGGTTGTGCGGATAGCGCTGGAAAGCCAGGACTTGGCTCTGATTGCGGTCAGGGACAGTGCGGACTCTGCGGTTAAGCAACAGGCGGTAAACAGCAGGTCGCGGATAGCGGCCAGGCGGTCTTCTCTTTGGCGACTTGGTTCGGGGTTCAGGAGGTCGCCTGCATCAGGCGGACTGTTCCATTCGGTGGCGCAGCTTGTGCGGTCTGGCGGCGTGCAGACCGGCGGTGAAGAGCTAAGCATTGGAGCAAGGGTGAGTCCGCGCGGCTTGGGTTGCGGTCTGGCGACCTGGCGGACTGAGCGGACTCCACAGCAGTAGGTCGGCGGCTTGATTGTTTGAGTCCGCGCGGCTTGTTTTTTGTTCTTGTCTTTGTAACTGTCTCTGCTCTCCCGGTGTTGGGTTTTGGTGAAGCATGTCTCGCCATGTATGTCTCGCCTTGTAAAGAAGTTTGCTCTTGATCAATAAAGAAGCTTGTGCTGCATGTGTTGCTGGTTGTTACTGCTTTGTTGAGATAACCACTGTTAACTCCACGATCCGGGAAAACTTTCAACATATAAGTGGGCGTTTTCTCCTTCGGTTTGTTGAGTTTTCAGCAGGGTATCCAAGGGGGCGTCTGCGGTTTGTTGAATTTTAACAGTTAGCCCATAGATTTTATTCTTTATCCACGCACTCTATCTCATTGTTATTTCACATGAACAGAAGTTGATATTATCAAAAGGGGGAGTTTGTTGGAACTGATGTTTCAGATTCCTCGAGTTTGAGAATATCAACTCTGAGATTATATTTGATCACGTCTTCTGTTAATAGAGTGTGCAACAGGTGCAAGCAAAGAAGAAGGCTCCTATGGCGACTAACATTGAGCGGTAGAAATTACCGCAGAGCGGTAGCCGTGAATTAATTGGACAGAGCTCTCGGGAAGCTACCGCCCCGTGCTAGGCCTATCGCACGCACTAGCACAAGGAATTAATTTGTCCTGGCTCTCGAGTAATTACCGCCAGGCGATAGCAGTTACCACGTCGCGCTAGCCACTCGACAAATACCTCTCGACTAAAGTCGAGCAGGATTTCTCGAGAAACGACCTACCGCCAGGCACTAGTAGTACCGCGCTGTGGTTGTAGTTCGATGAATGCCGAGGCGCCACTCGATGACTCGACACGACTGCTCTGATTCATCGTGCTCCATATTACCGCGCGGTGGTAGTAGTAACCGCGTGGCATTGACAATTATTAAACAATAAATATTCATTTTAAATGGTATTCCATATTTGGACGACAGCTGGCACAATAAGACCGCGAACCTACCACCAGGTGCTAGTATTACCGTCGGTGGTAGCACAATTTTATGGAGATGAATAAAAGGCCGCCTTGGTTTCTGTGTGTGAGATCTGGAGAAATTGGAAGGACGACAGTTCGTGAATTTTAGGGCTCGGTCGATCTTCCTTGTGCTCCGTTCCACAAGTCTCCTTCGAAGAAGAAAATAGTCGTCTCCTTCCCGCTCGTGATCCAAAGACTCCGGCGATCCAAGATCTACATCGAATTCATAGAGCCAACCGGTTGCCATCAAACAGAGATCTCAAGCACAGACCTAGGATCGTTCTACAGAGAAGTCTTTAAGAGGGAGAACTTTATCTTAGAAATATTTATATCTCTTATTCTTATAATCTTGCTTGTTTTTTTCTAAATATTGTGGAGAGGAAAATCAACCGGTAAGGGTGATCGGAATCCGAGTAGGACTCCATAGGAAATCATCCTGGGGATAAGGACATCTAGATCGGCAGGATCTATTGGTGCTCTAAGAACCTTCCTTGGGTGAAGGTGAAGAGTCGGCTCGGAGACTTTTCCTAGAGGGAAAAGGAGAGAGCCAACCGGTCCGTCGAGCGGATCGGTACATAAACCAAAATGTTTTCTCGACTCATCGCCTCGATCTCCGGCGTCAAGGAGTTCATCTTTTTGTACTCATCTATAACTTTTGTTATTTTGAAATCATGCAATGAAATCTTTTATTTATGTGTTGATTATTTATGGATGTGTGATATGCCTGCTTAGAGAATATATGTGTTAGTCGAGGTTGGACTCAAATCTGCACAGGAAAACAAGTTCATTGAATTACCACTGCGCATTAGCTATCTAATGCCTCACGGTAGCTTCCAGAACTCGAATTACTGGAAAGAAATAATTTAAATTCTTCTTAACACTCCAATCCTTATTCCCCCCCCCCCCCCCCCCCCCCCGTATAAGGTTGGCCACAAGATCCAACAGAACTGAGTCTTATATTGACAACTCCTTTAGCTTCAGGACTTATCCTGTTATGCTTGATGTACCTGGCTTATCATTGTAATACATAGAACTTTCATCAAATACAATGTGAACAGACTCCTCTACAACTTGATCCCTCAAGTTATAAACCCTATAGGCCTTACTGTAGTTACTATAGCCAACAAATATGCCTTCATAGGACTTCTCAGCAACTTAGTTAAGTATGTTTTCCCATTAATAAGGACAAAACACCTACATCCAAAGATTTTGAAGTACGCTATGTCTGGTTTTCTGCACTTCATTAGCTCATAAGGAGTCTTATTCAGGCTTTAGTTGATTGAAGCTATATTAATAACATGGCATGCTGTGTTAATAGCTTCAGCCCAAATATATTCTGGGAGAGAAGAAACACTCAGCATGGTTCTTCCAGCTTCAATGAGAGTAATGTTCTTTCTCTCAGCAATCCCATTTTGCTGGGGTATTATTGGAGAGGAAAGCTCATCCTAAATCCCAATTTCTTCACAAAACTTTATCATGCACTCAGATTGAAACTCAGTTCCATGATCACTTCTGATTCTGACCCCAAAACTTTTCAATTCATTCTATATTTGTTTGACAAATGTCTTGAAGACATCAGAAGTTTCAGACTTTTTCATAAAAAGAAAACCCAAGTATATCTGCAAAGGTCATCAACAACCACAAAAGAGTAGACTTTCCTACCTAGACTATGAACTGGCATAGGATAAAACAAGTCCATATGCAAGAGGTATAAACACCTCATAGAGTCTTTGGTTTCAATACTTTTGAAGGAATCTTTGATTTGCATGACTTTTTTGCATGCAGAGCAAATGCTCTCCTTAGTGCATTTAATGTTAGGACCATTCCCAACTAGCTCTTTACTGAATAGCTTGCCTATGGTCTTATAGTTCAACTAAGCTAGACTCTTGTGCCATATGACATAGTGTGAGGCTTTCTAATTTGCAACAATTCATATGAGAGAGTCTTAATTTAGAAAAATAAAATTTAAACAGTACACATTCCCACGCCTAGTGCCTATCAAGATGACCTATTGGTCACTTGAATTCTTTATGTGGCACTCATCCTTGTTGAATGAAATGTCATAGCCAAGATCACAAAGTTGGCTTATGCTTTTAAGGTTATGTAGCAACCCTTCCACATAAGCTACTTTAGTGAAAGTGACTAAGTCATTTGAAATCTTACCATAACCTCTGGTAATCCCTTTATCAGCTCAACCAAAGATCACCTTTGGTCCATTATTCACTGGAATAACTTCCCTCAAATTACTCCTTATTTCAGTCATGTTTCTGGAAAATCCACTATCCAAGTACCAGATTGGTCTATCACTGATGCTTGGAAATACCTGCAAAATAAAGATTTATTTATCCTTAGGAACCCAAATTGTCATGGGTATTAGGTTCTTGCTAGCTGGGGCTCCATTACAACCACCTGAGAATTTCTTAGCTGGGTATATTTTCTCTCCTTAAGACACTGTGTGATTAAACCAGCAGTCTAGGGCAAAGTATCTAATTTTTCCACAATACCAACACTCATATCTGTTGTATCTCCTCTTTGGAGGCACAATATGAACTTTATGCTGACATTCCTTAGGACAGGAATCAACTGCTTTTACAATTGCATATTAACTATGATCAAATTGTTTGTTTTGCATCACTTTCATAGCAATCCTCCTTGGAGGAAGCATATTAGGAGTAGCTTTCCAATTCACATATGAGTTTTGTCCTACTGGTGCAGACTTTTGGATTTCTTTTCCCTTAGTATGAAACATAGATTGTGGCATGACTGGACCATTTTGCCCTGTCAGCTTTTTGTCTCTCCTTCTCTTACGTTTAATATAAGCAAGTCCACTTCCAAGAGTTCCTGAGAAGGTATCTATAATGAGGAGCACAATCTTATGTTTAAAGAACTGCTGAACAAGTCTTTTCTCATTCTGGAGTTTGAGTTCTAACTCCTGAATCGTTGCATCACTTTGTTTGAGCAACATGATTTGACATAAATTATCATAGTTAGCTTAGCAAACTTTGAACTTTGAAGACCAATCTGCTGAGTAGCCATCTCATGATGGTACTCAAAACCTCTTATTGATGCAAACTTGATAGTTTGTTCTTTGACAAGCTTTTTGCTCTTTATAAGAGCCTCTAGCAATTTTCCAAACTTCATTATGAGCTGTTGCAGCTCAGTCTTAGAGTTGGACTCATGTGAATCAAACTTTGGGCTACATGAGTCTGACTCATCCTCAATCTCATAAACAGAAGTAGTAGAACACATAGATTTGTCAAAGATTACCTCAGTGTTCTGACGATCAACTCTTTCTATTTCTTGATTATCAGTCAGTGTCATTAAATAGACCTCCATATCATCTTCAGAGTCACCATAGAGTGTTGAAGTTGCGGATTTACTGCCCTTGTATACGACCTCTCTAATGAATTCCACTTCACAAGAGAAAAATCCAATGTGAGCATGTTCTTCATCTGATTCAGTTGAATCAGAATCACTATCAGATAAAGTCTTTGGCTTCTTTACCATCAGACACTTTTCTTACATCTTATCTTTGTAGAACTTCTTTTCCTTAGACTTCTTCTTCTCCTTTCTCTGTACTGGACAGTCATCAATGACATGTCTAGGCCTGTTACAACAATAACACATAATGTCAGTCTTAACTTGTTTATTCTGGTTTGAATCATACCTGACCACAAAGTTGTTTCTGTGTTTGTCTTTATTTTTGCTTGAACTTGGTCCAGATTATGTCTTCTTGTTCCATTGCTTCCTTATTCTCATCATCTTCTTGAATTTCCTGGTAAACAATGCCAATTCACCATCTGAGAATTCTTCTGATGAAGAACTAGTCACAGTGCTAACTGTATCTTCATACCTTCTTTGTGATTATGGAATTTCTCTTCTAGCCTTCTTTGATGTATCTGCTTTGAAAGCCACAGATCTAGTCTGATTTGAACTTCTGGCATTTTCAACTTCAGGTTTTCTAGAATTTAACTGAAGCTTATGTGACAACAGCTACCCATACAAATCCTGAGGTAACATGTTCCACCGATTGCCCATTTCTCTTACATCACCAATCTTTATGTCCCATTCTTTGTTTAGAGATCTCAAAAACTTGACATTAAGCTCATAGTTTGAGAGTTGACTGCAATAATTCTTTAAGTCATTGACTATTCTAAAGAACTTTTCATAACAAAGTTCTATAGAATTTGTCTTCCCTTGCCTGAAAGCCTCATACTGTTGATTGAGTAGAGACTTTTCGTCATCTCTGACTCCTTAGTGCCTTCATTATAGATTATTAGAGTATCTCACATCTCCTTGGATATTATACAGTTGAATAAGTTCTAAAAGGTAGAGTTGTCTTTTGTATTGACAATTATGTTTTATGCTCTTTTATCCATAGTGGCAAAAACCACCTCATCCTTTGTCATCTCAGACAAACTCTTAGGGTTTGCATATTTGTATTTAAGATAGATACTTTCATAGGAATGTATGATCCTTCTTGAACTGTGATAAAGATTCTTGGATCTGATGCCTCCATGAATAATCTCACCCTCTGCTTCCAAATAGCAAAATTATCCTTTGTACATATAGGAAGCTTCATAGAACTGAGTTCTCTATGAGATTTTGAAGCCATGAGATCTGATATGTATCAACCACCTTTAGTGTCTTTTTCTGACTGTTAGGTCTTTCTTTGAATAACCTCCCTCTGATACCATTTCAAAGATAAATCTATGGGTAGTAAATCACCTAGAGGGGGGGGGTGTCTTTTAAATTTCTTTATCACTTATACTAAAGGTTTAGCAGATACTTGAAAATAAACATTCATCAGAACAAAACACAAGCAATCCACAGAACATAGAGATTTTATAGTGGTTCCCCTATCTATGGTACATCCAGTTTCCCCATTCTTCCTTACTTGAAATGTGCTAGATAAGGTTATATATCCTCCAGATCAACTCAGATAAATGATCTTACAGGCTCTGTTAAGAAACTTAGACCCATTGGTCCCTCAAAAACCCTACCTCAGCCTTTATAAATCAGGCTTACAACTCAGAGAATAAATCTCCTACACACTCAGATCTCAAAGAGATCTTATAGGTTTAATAGGAAAATGAGAAAGAAAGTAATCTCAAAAAACATCAACTCTGAGATCTGACTTATTTGAGAATTTAGATTCTTCAATTTAGCAGCACAAGAATGGTTCATGATGAGCAGACTGGCTGAAATGATTCTTCACTAGATCAGCAATGTTCTTGATGATGATCGGCTTGATTTCCTTGAAGAACTTGTAGAACAAATCAACCTTAATCCTATGATCAACTTATTGAAAGAATTAGAAGACTTTCTTGAAGACTTGTGTCTTCCTTCTTCTTGGAGTTGTCGCCCTTCTCTGACTTGTGAGAAATAAAAAACATTCAACAATTTCCTCCCTAGTGTCTTATGTAGATGACCCCTCTATTATAGCCTTCACTGGTCATGTATCCGCTGTCGTCTGATTGATGACATCATCATTATGCCATCATACTTTAAGTCCTCCTTCAAACAGATTTTGATGAGATGTCAAGTTACTGTAGCTGACATGACACTTCTGACTTGACTTGACACTCAGCTGTGTTGACTCTGTACAACTTCAGAATCATAAGTGTTGAGAAGTCCTAAGTGTCTCGACACAATAATACTTAGTGTTCTTAGACTGTCAACTACAAGGTGTCGAGAAATTTTAGCAGTCTCGACACAACTGTCTGTTGGGTGTCGATATCTGCTTTAAATCTTCGCTGTATCAAGACACTTAAATTGACTCGACACTTTTGTCTTAAATCTTCAAGGTGTTGAGATAACTGAATTGTCTCGAGACTACTGTCCTGAGCTTTAAGGTGTCGAGATATCTGACTTGTCTCGACATTGCTGTCTTGAATCTTTAAGATGTCGAGATAACTGAATTGTCTCGACATAGCTGACTTGATCTATCGACACTTCTCATACAAAGGTGTCGACATAGTTGTGAAGTGTGTCAGCATTTTTGTACTTAATCATTTCTTCTGCATTATAACTTGCTGGGCTTTGACTGTCCTGACTTCACTCAACACTATAAGCTATATGGCGTTAAGTGAACAGGCTTCACTCAACACCTGCGTACTTAGTCAATTTTCTTCTCTGTCACTGCCTTGATATTTGGCATTGTGTGAGTGTGCTTCACTCAATTCCTATGAACTTAGTCAATTTCCAACCTTTCCAGTCAGCTTCTTTGAGTCCACCTGTCAATGTTACTTGGACCACCTGTACAATCAATATGACATAGACTAACCTGCATACGTAAACTGAAACATACATCAAATACATACTTGTGTTTATCATTGAGTAGAAAGGGATTCTTCAAATCAAGTACATTATTTCCATTGTACCCAATAGAAAGCCTGATGAGTTTTTTGAACTTATCAAACTGACCACCTCCTTCTCGAACTCAATACATCAGGTGGTTTTATACCTCATCATCCCCTTCTTCTTCTTCTGACCCCGACAACTCTTCAGCCTTCATGGCCAATATCTGTAGGTTTGTCTCGTTTGATGTAACTTGGCAATGGAAAGAGTCCGAGTCATTTGAAGCGGTCGACTTCATAGGAGGATCTGACGGTTCCTTCACCACCAACTTTGTGTCCTTTAAAGAAGGGGTGACGTCTAGAAGAACGATGTCCTCACTGCTGTTCGACATTCGTATACTCGATTTCTGCCTTTTCTGGGTATCAGATTATGTGGGTTGATAGCTCTCCACTGGTGTGTTCGCACGGTCAGAATACTCAAGCTCAGGATTGTTGTCCAAGAATTCAAGGGATTCAAAAATAGTAGGTGTGGAGCTAGATTTTCCCTCCGATATTTTTTAAGGGTGTTTCTTAGAAGTATTTCCTGATATTTTGGAGGGCTTCATTGGCCTCTTCGGATCAGGTGTTTTGGAGGATTCTGCATTTAAGCCTAAGTTTGTGAGAAGGGATTGATTCATGCTCATAGTGGAAGGATGAAAATGATGAATTATGAATAATGGCTCGTTTAAAGAGGGGGTCTGCACTATTTATAGCCTCCTTGGGAATATTTAATACATGTTGGAATTTTTGTGGCCAACAATCGAACATTTTGAAGCACACGCGGTCTATCAAAAAAGTGTGTGTATCATGTTAACCCCAATACTGTGACAATAGAAGGAGAGCATCCGTCGGGAGTGGACATAGTAAGCAAGCAATTTTTTTCCGAGTTCGTCGACCTCTCATGCAGACATAATAGAGGTCTCGCGGACATTCCCGAGAGCCTGACTATTTGGCATGGATAGGTATCTAGCGGCCTTCGGGTGGCCTCTAAAGATGCGGTGTGTAAGCTCCAAGTAGCTGTAACACCCCAAATCCCATGATTGGGAAAAGTTGGGTGATACGGCCTGGGACACGGGCGTGTCCTACTCGGGTGAGCAGCCGGCGAGTGTTCGACGAAAATCCGTTTTGCAAAAAATGAGGGCACACGCACTCTGACACGGGCGTGTCAGAGGCCGTGTCCTCCTCTGGTAGACAATTGCAGCTCGACGAAATCAAGCTGTAGGCGTGTCTACTGCCGTGTATGGGCACACGGCCTAGGACACGGGCATGTTCCAGGCCGTGTCCTTTGCTGGATGTGCCCAGGCATTTGAGGACTGGTGAACACGGGTGTGACACAGTTGTGTCTTGGGGTACAGGGAATGTGATACGGTCGTGTCACAGGCCGTGTCCCGCTCGGGTTGATTTGGTTTTGTGCAGCCTGAAGTACACGACCACATACACAGGCGTGTTTGAAGGCGTGTCAGGTGACACGGCCCATGAAACGGGCATGCATATTGGGGGTGTACTGGACTGGATGAGTCGGTTGTGTGCCGCTTAAGGCACACGGCCTGTGACATGGGTGTGTCACAGGCCGTGTCAGGCAAAAAAATAGCCTTTTGTGGCAAAATCGTGGCCGTCCATTTTCTCAGCTGGGGTCCAATGGATGAGGTCCCTCCCTGCTTCCTTAAGGCCGGAAGATGAGAAGGAAAAGCTCATTTGTTTTGGCCTTCATATTTCTACAAACCTAGAGAGAAAGAGAGGAAGAAGGAGGAGGAGGAGGAGGAGGAGGAAGAGGAGCAGGCCACCGGTGGAGCTGCGGAGTTCCTGTGCACAATCCGAGGGTAGCGTTGGGACAACGAAGCCGCTGTGGTATTTTCCAGCCAACTAGGAATTCATGGCTCCGAAGCATTCTTCAAGGGTAACGATCTTTCTTCCTAGCCATGTGAAGGATTCCTTTTTGTCATATGCATAGGATTCCCCCACTAGAGGGTGGTTTGTTACGGGAGTCCCTTGGGTTGATTCATGGAATCCCCAATCATTTGTCATATACATTCGGAAATGGAGTACAAAATAGGCATGATGTGTGAAGCCCATCTAGACAGGTTGCTCTGGATTGGTGATGTTGCATATACGCACTGGAGAAGACTCCGCGATGAAACGTGTAGTTTTAGGATTCAACGGGTTGACCTATGAAGGGCAGTAGCAGGAAGTACTGGAGTGGTAGTCTAGGAAATACCTGTATCATGCTTGTGTTGAATGGGTTGTACCTGTAAAGGGTAGTAATAGGAAGTACTGGATTGGAAGTCCAGGAAATACCCTTGTAATGCTTGATGTTCATGGGTGGTACCTGTGAAGGGTAGTAGCAGGAAGTATTGGCGTGGTAAGTCAGGAAAATACCCGTGATGCTTGTGCTTCTTACTGGGTTGTTCTTGTGAAGGGTAGTAGCAGGAAGTACTGGTAGGAAAGCCTAAGAAAAGACCCGCAAATGGTTAAAGCTACATACGAAAAATGAGTTTTGTCGCTACCGCTGAGTGTGGCACCTAGCTAACCTGTGATTGTGAAGGTTGTCCTGTGAGGACACTATGGCTATTTGCTGAACAGACAAGGGGATGCCGACCCGCATTAGTCTGGTTATGGAACTAACGATTTGAGCAACGGGCAAAGGCTGAACTATATCCACATTATGGTTGTCTGCCATGGGTGTCTGGATAATTAGCATTTGGTAGAAATGCATATCGAGAGTCTTAGGTCTGCACGCCATGACACCATGGGGGGCTACGGGCCAATCCCGGGTCATTAAGACTGAAATCACTGGATGCACGCCATGGAGTAAATGCTCAATTATTTTTTCGTTGGGTTGCGACCCTGATACGGTGGTCGGGCCGCGTGGTTGGCGATTGTGATGGAATGTTTGTGCGTGAGTGCACAATATGTGATAAATATATATATGCATGAGAATTTCTATGCCTACAGGGAAGAAATACCACTGCCCCGGGAAAGGGGTAGGGTCATTATAAAATTGGTCAGCTGAATGCTGACTGTTGCCTCGTTTTCCACCGTTGGGTGGAATGTCCTTGTACAGGTGTTGGAGAGCCAAGTGGGACATACAAAGGTTGAAGTCCCTGCTGTTGTTGTTGTTGTTACTGCTAGCCCTTGAAGGCTAAGTTGAACATGCTATGTTTTGTTTTTTATGTGGCTGGCCTGCGTACCAATGTTTGGAGCCACTGTTGAAAACAGACTTGTAAGGCCATAAGGCCAACTGACTTTGTATTTGGTGAACATTCCTTGTATATATAATGTGGATCTTTACATGGTGGACATTCATGTTTAGAGTTCCGTTGTGTATTATAGGCTTCCGCTAGAATGCAATGAGTTAGGATGCGCAACTCTGGTATCACTCCGTGACTTCGCCGCCCGTTTTGTGGTATATGCTGTGGAGCCCCGGCCGGACCTTCTTATATATACAATATGAATGGATGGAGTCGTTACACTAGGAGTGCATACTAGTGATTCAGACAAGACTGCGCGGACTCACCCTTCTTCAGATTCAGCTCAGGCATCCCTGCGTGGCTTAATGTGACCACTCCTTTAGTGTTCACCAGAAAACTCTTCTAATTCCTTGGGTGGCTACGTATTTAATGGCGTAATTTATAAGGCATTAAATGGCAGTCAGTTTGTGAATCATCCATACCGCCTACCCTCTAGTATAAAATGGGAACTAGGGTGGCTTGGAATGATATGCCAGACTTAGCCTGGAACCTGCCCCATTGTAGGTGATGACACAAAGCTCCAATCTTTTTTCTCAATCTCTGTGCGTGTGCGCACCATACGGGTGGCCGCACTGCATTGTAATCCTTTCTTAAGATAAATAAAGAGAGACTCATCGTAAGAGAGGCATTTGTCGTAACAGGTCCAATCTGGTGTACGTTATTACTAGTGCCCTCCTCCTTGCTTTTTCTTTGCACGGTCTGGAGTAGCCGATCAATTGTGATCCACTTTCCTCCCTCTGTCAAACATCCTACCCTGGATTAACGCGCAGAGAGTTGGTGACCATTTCTGGTTCCAACAACTATGACCATGTATCAAGCAATTGTTGCATTTGAGTTTATACTGATGATAACTAGATATCTTGGTTGCAAAAAATCTATTTAAATTTTAAACTGGGAAGTTGCTTCGACTTCAACTTGACGTAACTTTTTGGTTGCGTCAACTTGATGTAGACATAAACATCGAGTTGTGCTGATATGTTCTCGAAGCAGACACATGTCTAAGTCCACTAGAAGTCAACATATCTATAGTGTTGCATCAATGTGATGTTGATGCATGTTCCCGAAGCAGAATTTCTATTTTTCATTACTTTAAGTTTTATTAGTTTCTTTCTCATAATGCCTTTAGATTGAAGTGTACTACTTTGTTAAAAATAGAAATCTTTTCATATTCATCATTAGTTATGATGTGGATTGGGTCATCATTTGCGATTATAATAGGTTGACTGTCCTTACCCAAAATGAGTGATAAATAATTCTCCCATACAGGTGTGCTGGAAGATTTTTCTGAGCTGGTAGTGTTAACATCCAAACTCTGGTGATTAAATATTTTATTTATATTTTCAGTAATGTACTTGAGTTGATGACTCCTTCCATTTAAGGAGTCCTCAAAGACCTTTGCCTTTGTTAGCTCATTTTCAATATTTTTTGTGCAGTTAAATTTATTATTAGTTTTTTCAATAAACCTTTTCAACTCTCAGACTATAGTTTGTATGGTACTGTTTTTTTTACTTCTTACTTAATTTAGTTCATTTCGTAGATGTTTAATTTGCTTTTCAGCTATTACATGGTCTCTACAAAAATCTTTGAAACATTCTTCAAAATCATTAGATGAAAAATAAATGTCAAAACATATTATCTGATCCTCTTCATCCTCTGAATATGCTCCTAAGGCCATCAGACAATCTTCTTCAGCAACAACTTCATCTTCACTTTCTGATGAAGAGCTTGACTCTAAACTATTATCACTCCAAGTTTCTATTATGAACCCTCTTCCTTTCTTCTTCTCCGTCCCGTTGAAGGACTTCTTCTTATGATCCTTCTTGCTGACCTTATCATTCTTTTCTTCAGCATAGTCAACAACAATATGGTCTGGTTTTCTACAGGCAAAGCAAATAACCTCCTTACTTGGGGTCTTATCAAACTTAAGCTTGTTGAATCTCCTTTCTCTTCTTCTGGATTATTCTTCTTTAACCCATCTTTTAAACCTCATATCCAGGATATTGAACATCTCCTCTTTAGAGTTGGAAGGTTCTTCATTTAGGGCGTTGAGAGAAATGAACTTCTATCTATGGGTAAATATTTTGTCGTTTACTTCTGACTCAGTCCTACTCTTTAAGAGGAGTTCATAGGACCGGAGTTTTCCTAATAGGGCATCAGTAGGGATCTCCCAATGGTATTTGGACTCTCTAATGACCTAGATTCTTCAATCACAAGTGCTTGGGAAGCATATGAGAAGCTTGTCATTGATCTCAGTCAGTGAGATCTCCTTGTCCAGTTCTTTAAGTTCATTGACAATGATACTGAACCGTTCATACATCTCAGCCACTGTCAATTCAGCTTTCTTTTGGAAATTCTTATATTGGGATATGAGAAGAGATCTCTTACCCTTTCTTTCATTTGAAGTTCCATCAACAATCCTGGAGAGTTACTCCCAGATTTCCTTGGCTGACTGGAAATCAACAACTTTCTAGAAAAGCTCATCTGACATTATTTAGACTAAGATGTCCATGGCCTTTGCATCCTAGTCCTTCACTTTCTTCTTTTCATCTATCCATTGAGATCTTGGCACGGGTGCTAATGTGGCGTTGCCATCTAAATCTTTTTGTAAAGCATAGGAGGTCCTGTCAAAATAGAACCAAATATACCCTCATCAATATAGTTCTTATATAATTTAATTTTGTCCTTATAGAGTGTAAACTTCTTTAAGTTGAACATTGGAGGCCTGCTGGAAGCAAATCCTATGAAATTATTTAAATACATTTTAAAATTGGATTAATGTATATATATATATATATATATATATATATACTATTCTAAAAAGATATATGGTGGTCTGCCAATAGCGTGTGTTCAAAAATAAGTGGAAAATAAGTGGCTGTTGGATTTGACTGTTTTAATCCTCAATGGTTTGATCTTGGGCTGTAAATATCAGATTTGGTTTGCATATAAGAAAAACACCCAAAAACCCCAACACTCACTCCCGAACAACAAAATCGCTCCCCCCAAATTGCGGCCTTCCCCACCGCCGGCGGCGTGACCGGCGACCCCCAGCAGGTTTGCCGGGAGCAGGAGATCCTACTAGCGGTGATCATCTTGTGCTCCGGCGGGGCCACCCTCGGCGATGGCCCTGCCAGAGCGCCACCAGATCACCGCCGGCAGGATCGCATGCTCCCGGCGAACCAGCTGGGGGTCGCCGGTCAGGCCGCCGGCGGCTCCGTCGCCGGCGGTGGGAAGGCCGCAATTTCGGGGGGGGGGGGGGGGGGGGGGCGATTTTTTTTATAATTTTTTAATTATAAAAATTAAAATATTAATATATAAGATATTAAAAATGTAAATTAAAATATTAATATATAAAATATTTAAAAATGTAAATTAAAATTAATATAAAAATAAATAAAATAGATATATTTAAAACATTAAAAATAATTTAAAAAGAAAAATTTAAAACATAAAAGGTGCCACGTCAACCCAGGGGGCGGGCGGAGCCCGCCGGGGGGGGGGGGGGGGGGGGGCAGAGCCTGCTGGGGGTGGTGGGGCGGGCGGAGCCCGCTGTCACCGGCCAGGTACTATGAAGCGTGGACATCGGGCCTGAGGCCTGTGCCTGTGACTCATATATATATATATATATATATATATATATATATATATATATATATAACTTTATAACTCTTCTGATCTTTATAATCAAAGTGTTAGCCTTTATTTGATCAACCTCCCATTGATATTAATTGAAAGTGTGAATAGTTGAAGCAATCCCCTAAGAATTCTCTAATGGGGGCGAATAAAGATTTAAAAATTCTACTTTAAATAATTCAATTTACTTAGAATTTTGCACAAACACGCACACACACACACACACACACACACACACACACACAGGTTTCAGGCTAGAAATTAATATCAAGGAAAGTAAGCACAACACCGCAAGAAAATAAGCACAAAAAGATAACAACAAAGAAGACACCAAAGCTATAGTGGTTCCCCAAAATATTAGTATATCCACTTTTTTACCGCCTTGGTAGGAAAACACTATCCCAATGCTTAAGTCTTTTGATAAGGAGACTCTTAGAACTAACAACTAGATCTTTTGGTAAGGAGATCTTGAACCACAACCAATCTGAGTCTTTTGATAGGGAGACTCTCAAAACAAAACCTAAATCCTTTAAAGAGGGTTTCTAAGAACACTTTACTCAATCTGTACATTAGAGTTAAGACGAGATTAAGAGAGAAAGTTATGAAGAAAGAAATTTTTCGGAATAAATTCTCTCAGTAAGAATCTATGGACTATTGGGCACTAAGTATATTTGTTCCTCCAATATGATTAACCCTTGCTGAAAGAAGATTTATATGGGTTATTAGCCTTGTATCAGAGATCTTCTCTAAATATTCTAGTTGATGCTTAGTTGAAGCACTAGCAGAGAAGATTGAGATGATGATGAAGAACTGTAGTCAACTATCTGTATTTTTGTTCTTGTTATGCTTGTTGCTATTTTTATTTTCTTCTAAGATCATATCATCTAAATCAATTTTGAATTGTCCCTTTCTTGGCATAAATTCTTTAGAAGGAATGATGAGATATTCTTCCAAAAATACTTCAATCAATCTCGACATCCTCTTCAAAAGCTTTCTATATTGTCTTCTCTGAATTTGATAGAGAATAAATTCCTTTATACCTTCTTCCAATAGTTAGACTTGTTTGAATTAACTCCATGAAAGTCCCTTGAATTATGCCTGGAACAATTCTCTGAAATTTTCATCCTGGACTATATTCATGTTGGGTTTTGTAAGGATGAATGTGTTGGTGTTACCATTATGACCTGGAAGTGATCAAGCATGTGGTCTGTAACGTCCCTATTTTTTGATGTTTATGTTAATTCATTTATTGGCGTGTTTGTGATGTCAGGGCGTTACGTTAACGCGTGCTTAGCAGGTGCTATGGTTAGAGGGTCGTTTTTCCTCTTTATGTTTTTAGTGTGGCCGGGTTTTAGCATGTTTGCAAGATTCCCTCGCGAGTCGGGTCTGTTTTGGTGACTCGGTGAAGTCTTTTTGTGATTGCTTGTGTTTTCGCTTTGGGAGGTGTTTTGCCGAGTTTGGTTTGTCGGATTTCAATTTCAACTTCGATGTTGGATTCATAGCACCGGTATTTAGCTATGGTCCGACTTTCGTAGAAATCCAAGGTCGGTTTGATTGATTAGTCATTTTGACGTTATTTAATTAGGTAGATCAGTCACGTCAAACCCTACCTGTTACTGTTCATCATCTTCCTTAACCCGACGATGCTATTTGGAAAAGAGAAGATTTTGGCGGGCTTGGCGTGTTTTGGCCGGCGATTTCCAGAGGTCCGGTGGTCAGACTCGTCAAAAGATTAGAGGTTTGAAAAGCTCTCGGTAAGGAATACGCCATCGTGGTATGTTTTCCCAATTTCTCCGATTTTTGTGATTTAGGGTTTGAGGTTTTGACTCCTTTTCCCCTCCAAAAGTTTCAGGAATCGATGATCGGGCCTTTTCATGGAAGATGTAACTTCCCCGATTTTCCGATTTTATTGTTTGATTTGGTGTAGTCATATTTATGACATCGGGGCGTTACCCCCCTTTTTTATGTTTTGTTGATGGCTGTCACAACCCGCATTTTTCACCGCCAATAAAGGCGCATCGGAGTACACCATTCACGCAAATGCCCAACACCCGGTAGAGCCCCACAAAGTACTAATAGGGAGAACAAATGTTGCGGCGGTGGTTTCGTCCACAAATAACACTCGCAACCAAGGAAAACCGGAAAGAAAACCCCGTAACGACCCGGGTTTAGAGCTCAGAGGCCCACCATAACACTTCATGGTCTGGAGGCGTGTCTCTCCCACGGCATCGCCACGAAGTAAACCATGATATAAATCTCAAGACAATAATGACACATCAGATTCTGCTAGACACTTCTAGATTTGACATGGTTGATCAAACTTTTGGAAGAATTTACAGTCCTAAATAAACTCCAATGCGTTCTACAAGAAAGTTAAGGAATGGTAAAAAGACTAAGATCCCACCACACATAATACTAACAAGATTAGGTAACAAAATCAAGAACATGGTGATTATAAACAAACAAGACAAGAGATCTAAACCACACTAAAATTCAACAAGTTAATTAACAATCATGACAACAAAAGTTAGAAATTTCTGTAAATCGGGGTAAAGAAAGGAAGAGAAGGAGGAAACCATCACTTGCCTTGGTTTTGCCGGAGAAAGACATCCAAATCGCACCACGACGTAGATCTGAGCTAAAGAAGATAAGGGAAGTCGAAATCTGACAAGAATGGTCAAAAATAGGAGTTAGGGCCGAAAACCCTAGCGAGAAAAACTCAAGGAATAGGGAAAAATTTACCACGATTACGAAGCTCTCGCTGAGAGCTTTCCAGATCTGTACTCGGTTGAGGATTTCGAGCACCGGAGCATCATCGGCGGTGACCAGAAGTATAGGGGAAAAACTCCTCACACACGTTTACGCCGCTCTGTTTCGGGAGATAGACAGAAAATTAGATCGGGTAAAAGAGAAAGAAGTAAGTATATATATGAGTGTAGCATTCGGATAACCACACCTAAGAAATGAACCGGATCCTGCTGAACCTGGTATCCCAAGAAGAAAGGAGGTATTCTCGAGATCAAACAGGCATCTTGGGAACAAGAATGCCGTTCTCGAGGACAAAAATGTCAGTTCTCGAGAGCAAGGATGCTGCTCTCGAGAACTAAGAGACTATTCTCGAGAACAAGAGGGCTATTCTCGAGAACGAAGAGGCAGTTCTCGAGAACAAGAATGTCGTTCTCGAGAACAAAATGGCAGTTCTCGAGAGCAAGGAGGCTGCTCTCGAGAACTATGAGACTATTCTCGAGAACAAGAGGGATGTTCTCGAGAACGAAGAGGCCATTCTCGAGAATAAGGAAGCTGTTCTCGAGAACGAGGAGGCATTTTCTCAAGATCAAGGAAGCCTTTGTCGAGATCAATTAGGCAATACTCGAGTAGAGGATCAACTTCTCGAATATAAGTAGGAAAGACAAACTGCTCGATGCTTCATCGAGCTCAGCTCGATGATCGTGGATCTCTGCTCGACGTTCGTCAAACACCCACAGGAAAAACCCTGTTGGATGAATTCTGTTCGAAATTCATCGAACTCAAGACCCGATCGCCGAGCTAAGTTTGAAAATCATCGAACACCAAGGAACAAACATTCCGTTCGACGAACTATGCACGAAAATCATTGAAATCAGAACACAGAACCACTCGACGCTTCATCAAGCTCAGCTCGAAATTCGTCGAGCTCCACTCGACGCTTTATCGAGATCAGCATAACGTTCGTCGAGCTCCGCTCGACGATCACTGACCTCCAAACAACGCCTAGAATTGCAAGAAACTATGAGTATGTAATTATTATACATATACTTTAGGAGGGCCTTCCCAAGAATCAAAAACAAGCCCAAGGCTTTATTATAGTAATTATCATACTCAGATAGTTGAACAGGAAAATAAGAGTTCAAAACAAAGGCCCAAATGCGCCAAATTAAACGATTTAAATAGCGAAGACAACCCTAGAATCTGACGTACCATTCATGAGACATAACATCAAAAGCTCTCACAAGTGAGAAAAAAAAGATCACCACAAGGGTCCAAACACGTGACTAGACTCCAAAATGCTCGGAATGCAACAGAACTGGATAAGCCCAAGGAATCAAAACCTCATCCTTAATATCAAGGAAAACATTCCAACCCATTAGAATCCAAAAATCAGGATAAACAAGCTCAACGAACGTGAAAACGGACAGACGGTGCAGCGCCGTCAACAAAACGAAAAAGGGTAACGCCCTGACGTCGAAATTTTGACATCGACAAACCAAATAATGACGTCAGAAAATCGGTGGCGTTACAGTCATACCCCCTAAAAAGAAGTTTCGTCCCAAAACATAACATAACTTTAAAACCAAACCCAAAACAAAACTCAATCATTACCAACAACTTGATGACATACCTGAACTAAGGAAAGAGATGCGGATGAGATTCTCTCATCGCCGATTCCTATTCTCACGCCGTGGTCTCGACGTCTTGATTTCGCCAGAGAACTTTAACCATGGGGATGGTCTTTCTCCGCAACACTTGATCTTAAGAATCCAGAATACGAACATGTTCTCCACATACATAAGGTTGGGCTTAATCTGGGGCACCGAGTCAAGAACTTGTCGATCACTACAGATACACTTCCATAACTGGCTCACAAGGAACACATCATGGACACCAGGAAAGGTAGCAGGCAACTCCATCTTATAAGCTGACACTCCGATGCTCTCAAGAATTTGAAAAGGTCCCACATACCGGGGGTCTAACTTGTAGTTCCTTCCAAACCTTTTAACACCTGACATCGGAGAAACTTTCAAAAAAACCAAGTCCCCAACGGCGAACTCCAGATCAACACTTCGTTGATTAGCATATTTCTTATATCGCTATTATGCCACACGGAGCTTTTGTCGAATATGTGTCACAGCACAATTCATCTCTTCAAGGGCTTTCGAACCTAGCAACGGACTTTCACCAACTTCAGACCAAAACAAAGGAGTCCTACAATGCCTCCCATATAGGGCCTTAACGGGGCCATCTGTAGACTTTCTTGGTAACTATTATTGTACGCAAACTTCATGAGTCTGAATCATTCATCGCAAGCACCACTGTGATCCAAAATATAACACCCGATCATGTCTTCTACGATCTGATTAACTCTTATCGTCTGACCATTTGTCTACAGATTATAGGCGATGGAATACCTCAAATCAGTACCCAATCCCTCTTGTAAAATCTTCCAAAAATGGGACGTAAATCTAAAGTATCGATCTGATACCATACTGACTGGCACTCCAAGCAATCTGATAACCTCATCAAGGTACAATTCAGCTATCTTCTTCTTAGAAAATCCAATCTTAAAAGGTATGAAGTGAGCACTTTTAGTCAATCTATCAACTATCACCCAAACAGAGTCGTGCCCACGTGGAGATCTCAGTAAGCCAGTGATGAAATCCATTGAAATACTCTCCCACTTCCAACTTGGAATATCTAGCGGTGTCAATTTACCACCAGGCCTCCTTTGGTCAGCCTTAACACGATGACACGTATAACATTCTGCCAAAAACTTTGCTACATCATTCTTCATCCCCGACCAAAAACATAATCTGCTTTCGATCTTTATACATTTTAGTGGAACCAGGATGGTTGGAAACACTTGAACCATGAGCTTCATTACAGATTTTAGCTCGATTATCACCAAAAGCGGGAATGTAAAATCTACCCCGATACTTTAAGGTATCCAACTCATCCAAGGATAAATCAGGTTGCTCTCCGTTCTCAGTTCTATTCCGGAGATGTAATAAATCCGGATCATCCTTCTGGTGTGCTCTACTAAGGGAAATACAAGAGGGTTCTTCTGCTTCCAAACTTGCAGGCACAACACTATTCCCAACTTCAATGTCCATCAACAAGAATTCTTCTACCAACGGCTGCACCGACAAATTAAAAATTTTGGAAGTCTTTCTACTCAAAGCATCAGCTACTACGTTAGCCTTTCCCGGGTGATAAAGAATTTCCACATCATAATCTGCCACATATTCTAACCACTGACGCTGGCATAGATTTAATTCCTTCTGAGTGAATACGTACTTTAAACTCTTATGGTCTGTATAGATCTTGCACAATGCGCCATATAATAAATGTCTCCAAAGCTTCAGCGCATAAATTACTGCAGCAAACTCCAAATCATGCGTAGGATAGTTTCTTTCATGAATCTTCAATTGTCTTGATCCATACTTGATCACCTTCCCATCTTGCATCAAAACACTGCCAAGTTCTATATGTGATGCATCCACACACACAGTGTACTCAACGCCTTCGGTAGGCAAGGCTAAGACTGGAGCAGTACAAAATCTCTTCTTCAACTCTTGGAAAGCTTGTTCACACTTATCACTCCAAATGAATGCAATATTCTTTTGGGTAAGTCTAGTTAAAAGAGCAGACAACACTGAAAACCATTCCACAAATACTCTATAATAGCCAACCAAGCCTAGGAAGCTCCTAATCTCCTTAGGTGTAGAAGGCTTCTCTCATTCCATCACAACAGACATCTTGGTCGGCTCTACGGAAATACCATCCTTGTTTACAACATGCCCCAGAAACGACACCTAAGATAGCCAGAACTCACACTTGCTCAGTGTAACACCCCAGATTTGGCAAGAGGTTCAGTCTGCAGTTCTGAAAATTTTTGGGTTTCTGGCAGGAGGCACACGGCCTGCGACACGGGCGTGTCGCAGGGCGTGTCGAGGCCGTGCCGACACTCGGCCCATGTGTCGACACTTTCGCTCGACAATGTGTCGAGAGGGAGGCACACGGCCTGCGACACGGGCGTGTCGCAGGGCGTGTCGGGGCGTGTCTACACTCGGCCCAAGTGTCGACACTTTCGCTCGACAAAGTGTCGAGAGTGGGGCACATGGCCTGCGACACGGGCGTGTCACAGGGCGTGTCGGGGCGTGTCGACACTCGGCCCAAGTGTCGACACTTTCGCTCGACAATGTGTCGAGACTGGGGCACACGGCCTGTGACACGGGCGTGTCACAAGGCGTGTCCCGCTTGGTCGACGATCTTCGCTCGACGTTTTTCCGCGGTGTCGACACAAAGCCTGTCGACGGGTGTCGAGACTTGGCACACGGCTTGGGACACGGGCGTGTCCCAGGCCGTGTCACCTCTCGGGTTGGTGTTGGGGCCGTGTCGTTGGAGACACACGGCAGGCCACACGGCCGTGTCGCTGGGGACACGGGCGTGTCGGATTGAACACGGGCGTGTCGAATGCCCGTGTCTGATTCCAGGCGCATCGATTTGAGACGGCGAATGAGGCACACGGCCCTGGACACGGGCGTGTGCCAGGCCGTGTTCGGCCCAGGTCTTCTATTTTCCAGGCGAATCGCGGCCATTCTTTTTCTGGTTTTAGGATCTAATGGTTCAGGCCATCTCCTGGGGAGTTAAGACCGAATTCAGGGTTGGAAACCCTCACTGTTTTCCAAGTTTTCTCTTTCTAAGATCTTGAGAAAAGCTAGAGCAAGGAGGAAGAAGAAGAAGGTCTTGGGCTGTAGGAAGGGTTTCGGTGCTCCAAATCGCGAGCCGAGTCCGGATCCGTGAAGCTTAGACCGCTGCGAAGATTTCCATCCGGCTATTTTGCCATGGCAAGGAAGAGGAGTCGGAAGGTAACAGCATCTCTCCTCTCGGTCTTTAGGATGCACGTTTTTAGCATCGTTTTCTTCTAGATTTTTGGGCACCAAACTCTCAAATGAGAGGGGCTTTGGTTTGCCAAGGTTCAAGAGGAACCTCCGGGTTGATTGAGTCCGTCCCCGGCATATTTTGCATTAGAGATCCGCTTCGCTAGTGGATTAGGCATGGTGGTTGAAGCCGTAGTCGCGATCGTTAGTCCGACTCGGTGATGTTGCATACGAACTTAGGGATTCGTAGAGATTTCCGTTGCGGCAAGATGTCGTTTGCGTTGTGGTGGTGATTGTCCCGTTTGCTTGAAAAGGTACGTGTAGTCGAACCCGGACAAGGTTAGCTCCTCGTGGCGGTAGATGGTTTCCTTGAGGGACAAGGTTAGCTCCGTATGAGAATGGAGATGGTTTCCTTGGTGGACAAGGTTAGCTCCGCACGAGTTGGAGATGTTTTCCTTGGTGCGCGGGAACGCTGCGGTACAAAGAGGGATTGCAATGTGTTTAGTCTTGGTTGTGTTGTGCCAAGGCGTGGCTATGTCTCCGTGGTCGGCTGGCTATCCCGTGACATGTGCGTCATGTGTGGAGAGTGTCCCGGCGAGACTAGTCCCCTTCTGTGAGACTGACGAGAATGCCAAGCTTGGGGCAAGCCCGGGCAAAGAGGCCATGAGCGGGTGGGGTCCAGCAAGGCTTCTTAGAATCGGTCAGTCTGTGGTTGTTGGAATCCTGACATGAGATGTCAGAGCTTGCAGACAAGCCCGGGGCTAGGCCCACGAGCGGGTGGGGCCTTGGCAAGAATTCCATGTGGCGGCCTGTGCGCCGTGTGAGGGAGTTGTGTCTCCCTCAATGTTTGCGGCTTTATGCCAATTGGGGAAATGTGAGTACCCAAATGATGTGATGTTGTGCTAGATGCATACGCTGTAGGGTACCTTGGGTGAAGCCCGGGTGTTGCATCCATGTTGCATAGTAGGCCCTTTCTTTATATGCTCAACCAATAGAGAACATGTTTGATGATTGAGACATCCAAGCCTGTTTTAATGCTTTTCTATTTATAGATGTTTATTTGCATATGAAGTGCTGACTTGCAGGTTGGAGGGTTCCCCGGGGTCCGTTAGGGGCGGCCGGGAGGAGATGTGTTGTTACACATTTTGAGGTCAGCCTTTTCTGACCCACGTTAATAATAATTTTTACAGGGCAAGGATCGCACGCAGGAGCTAGCACGCCGGCCAAAAAGGCCTAAGCCCCATGAAGTGTTTTTCCCTCTTTTGTAGCACTACAGTTATGATGATGTTGTTTGAGACTATTTTGTCCAGCTTGCATGCCGAGGTAGACTAGGAGTGCTGAGCACATTCATGTTTGATTGTACTATTTACTTTTGGACTTTTGTGGTAGGCCTTAAGGCCATAGTTGTAACTCTTTTGGTTAGTGGATAACTTCTAGTTGTGCTTGGTTTTCCGCTGTGTTGTGCAAGTGTTTTGAGTTTGGGTAGCTATATCAACTTATAATACTAAAGCTGTGGCGTTCGTATGTTGTGGGGCCCCGGCCGGACCCATATTATACGTCCACTACAGGGGAGGTGTTACAATTTGGTATCAAAGCGAGGTTAGATTCAAGGTCAGTGCGTAGAGAAGTTATCCACATAAGAGTAACGCGGGACCATGAGTGTCCTTATGTTTTAGTCTTGAGATTGGAGACTAATCCCTTATTTCTTGTCTTCCTGAAGAGTGCAAGAAACGAGGCGGGCACTTCAAGAGCAAGGGATGATCTCTCGGCGAGCAGTGCTACTGCTGCTCCAGGTCTTTTGGGCACGGGTGTAGTCCCGGCCGACTTCTGCCGCATGCTTGCAGAAGCAATGGTGGCAGCTCAAGCTGCAGCAGCGGCTCAGGTGGCAACCCCTGCCACACCAAATACGGCAACGACCGTGCCAGGAGGAGAAGCCAGGCGAGTGGAGCCTTTGGCGGAGAGGGTAGTTGTCGGACATGGAGATCGGCACATGAAGTACTTCCTGAGTTTCCATCCCCCGTCTTTCAAGGGTGTTGGAACGCCAACGGATGCGGAGGATTGGAGGGTTCGTATTCAAGAACTACTAAGGGCGGCAGAGACGCCAGAGGAAAAGAAAGCGGAGTATGCGGCGTTCATGTTGGAAGGAGACGCCAAGTTGTGGTGGGTGAGCCATAGCGGCCGCCTGTTCCCGGGACGCACCCCGTCAGTGGAAGAGTTTGGGGACGCTTTCCTTAAGAGGTATATCCCAGTTTCAACACGATTGGCCCTGCAGAGGCAGTTTCTGCATCTAATGCAGCGAGACAAGACAGTGGATGAGTACGTGCAAGAGTTCACCCGATTGGGTCATTATGCGGGAACGACAATGGCGGATGATGTAGAGAGGGATAACCTCTTCTACCAAGGGTTGAGGGAAAATCTGAGACAACCCCTCATCTCCATGAAGAGGGCGGGATTTAATGAGCTAGTTGAAGCTGCCAGGAGTTTGGAGAATGATCTGGAGCGAACCCAGCGTCGAAAGGGTTTTACTCCCAAGAGCGGGGAAGGGAAGCCCTCCCAATCTCATATAAAGTCTGATGGGAGTAGGTGGAGGAAGAAGCCTCACACTTCCAGATCTGGTGAGAGGAGCAACTGGACGCCTGGGGGTTCCCACTCTAGGGGACCGCCGACGTGCTACAACTGCGGGAAGGTTGGGCATATAGCCCGTGCTTGTCAGCAAGGGGGAGCGGGGCAAGAGGCAAGGCAGGAGCAGACTATGCGCTCCGGCCCCAGTGCTGCAGAGAAGGGAAAGATGGCGGAGTCGAGCACTTCTCGGTTCCAACCGGTGCAACCAAGGGCCTACAACCTTGGACAGCAAGAAGCGATCCGCCAGACTGATGTGGTGACAGGTATGAAGAAAATTTAAGTTTAAATTTTGTGCTTCATCCTTTTAGACTTTTGTGGAATGTCTATGTTGTAGGCTTCGTGTTAGTTTCCGGATACCCCGCTAGGGTATTGTTTGATACGGGAGCATCGCACTCCTTTCTTGCGGAGAGCTTCATCCGGAGAATAGGAGTTGAGTCTTTCTCGTCGGGAGCAGAGCTGAGAGTGCGCATGCCCAATGGGTCATCTATGACCACCGGGGCTAAAGGGCGCATTTGTTGGGAGCTAGACGGAGTTGTCTTCGCTCTGGAAGCAGCAGTGTTACCATTAGTAGAGTTCGATGTCATTTTGGGCATGGACTGGCTTGCAGAGCAGCGCGCCAGCATTGATTGTTTATCCAAGGTAGTGACTCTAAAGAGTAAAGGGCAAGCATAAGTCAAATTTGAGGGCCTTTGTGGAGTGGCCTGTTCCCTGATTTCGGCCATGCAGTTGGTGCGGGCGGTTAACCAGGGTGGTGTAGCGCTTGTAGCGTTATTGGAGGTTCTTCTCTCCCAACTGTCTATTGAGGAAGTGCTTGTGGTGGCAGAGTTCAAGGATGTGTTTCCGGATGAACTTCCTGGGGCGCCTCCTCGGCGGGAGATCGACTTCTCGATCGAGTTAGTGCCGGAGGCTAGACCGGTGTCACGTCCTCCATTTAGGATGGCACCAAAGGAGTTGGCGGAACTTAAGGTACAGTTACAGGAACTGTTGGAGCAAGGGTATATTAGACCCAGTTCTTCACCGTGGAGCGCACCGGTGTTGTTTGTAAAGAAGAAAGACGGTAGCATGCGCCTGTGCATAGACTACCGAGAGCTCAATAAGTTGACCGTTAAGAATAAGTATCCGATCCCTCGGATAGACGATTTGTTTGACCAATTGGTGGGGTCAGTGGTATATTCGAAGTTGGACTTGAAGTCGGGATACTATCAGCTACGAATTCGAGATGAGGACATACCCAAAACTGCCTTTGGTACAAGGTATGGACACTTTGAGTTTACAGTGATGCCGTTCGGGTTGACGAACGCACCATCGGTGTTCATGGATCTGATGAATCGAGTATTTCGGGATTACTTGGATTCGTTTGTGGTTGTCTTCATTGATGACATCTTGGTGTACTCCAAGTCGGAAGTGGAGCATGAGACCCACTTGAGAATGGTTTTGCAAGTGTTGAGGGAGAATGCGTTGTATGCAAAATTCTCCAAATGCGAGTTCTGGTTGGAGAAGGTGGCATTTTTGGGCCACGTGATTAGTGGTGATGGGGTGGCAGTGGATCCAGCGAAAGTGGAGGCCATCAGAGATTGGCCGGTGTTGAGGACCGTGGCGGAAGTCCAAAGTTTTCTTGGACTAGCCGGGTATTATAGGAGATTCGTGGAGAATTTCTCGAAGATAGATCTACCCCTCACCTCTCTCACTCGCAAAGACCATAAATTTGTGTGGACCCAAGAGTGCAGTCAAGCATTTGAGGCCTTGAAGGAGAGGCTTATGATGGCTCCGATCCTGAGTTTACCGCAAGGGACCGATGGATTCAAATTTTCAGTGACGCATCGGGATGCGGCTTGGGTTGCGTGTTAGTACAGCATGGCAAGGTGATAGCTTTTGGGTCTAGACAGCTGAAACCTCATGAGAGGAATTACCCCGTCCATGATTTGGAGCTGGCGGCGGTAATCTTCGCATTGAAAATATGGCGACACTATGTGTACGGCGCAAGGGTGGAGATCTTCACGGACCATAAAAGCCTGAAGTATCTCTTGGATCAAAAGGACTTGAATATGCGGCAACGCAGATGGGTTGAGTTTCTTGGAGACTACGAAGTGGCGATTCAGTACACGCCGGGTAAAGCCAATGTGGTGGCGGATGCGTTGAGTAGAAAGTACTCGGGGCAAGGAAATTGGATCGAAGCTCATGATGAGCGGTTGGTACGGGAATGGGAGTCCCTTGGATTGGAATGTGTTGCGAGAGGCGAGTCTAGCGTGGCTCGGTTGAACTGGATTGAAGTGCAAAGCGACTTGTCCGATCGTATTCGGGAAGCGACTCGATTAGATGTGGAGTTTCAACCTTTTGTGTTGGAGGCTCAAACGGGCGAGAGCAGCACCTGGGAGATGATCGGGGGAATCTTGAGAAAGGATGGAAGGGTTTGTGTACCGCAGTTTGGCAATCTCCGTGAGGAGTTGATGTTTGAGGCTCACTTCTCAAAGTACTCCATTCACCCGGGCAGTACAAAGATGTACTTGGATATGAAGAAATCCTTTTGGTGGCCGGGGTTGAAGCGAGATGTAGCTTTGTATGTGAGTCGTTGCCAAACATGTGCCTTGGTGAAGGCCGAATGTCAGAAACCGGGCGGGTTCCTGAAGCCCCTTCCAATTCCTGAATGGAAATTTGAGGACATCTCCATGGACTTTGTGCATGGGTTGCCTAGATCGCAGCATGAGAATGATGCTATTTGGGTGATCGTGGATCGCCTAACCAAGGTGGCTCACTTCATCCCAAATCGGAAAGAGGACAGCGTGGAGAAGCTGGTGGAGTTGTATGTTCGCAACATTGTGCGACTGCACGGAATTCCTAAGAGCATAGTCAGTGATCGCGATGGACGGTTTACGTCCAAGGACTGGAGATTGGTTCAGAAGAGCTTGGGCACGAAGCTAAAGTTCAGTACGGCGTTCCATCCTCAAACCGATGGGCAAACGGAGAGAACGAACCGTACTATGGAGGATATGTTGAGAATGTGCGTTCTTGAGTTTGGCAAGAGGTGGGAGGATCACCTCTTCATGGTAGAATTTGCGTACAACAATAGTTTTCAAGCAAGCTAAAGATGGCGCCTTACGAAGCTTTGTATGGGAGGCGGTGTCGAACGCCGATGTCTTGGGCAGAGGCGGGAGACACCAAACTTCTGGGAAAGGATGCGGTAGTTGACGCTTGTGAGTTGGTACGGACCATCCAAGAGCATATGAAGGTGGCGCAAGACAGACAAGCAAAATATTTCAATGCTCGTCACCGGAAGTTAGAATTTGCAGTTGGTGATTGGGTTTATCTGAAGGTCAAGCCGTTCAAAGGCGTCTCGCGGATTCGCCGACTCAAGAAGTTGAGTCCAAGGTTTTTGGGGCCTTTTGAAATTGTTGAGCGGGTAGGAGAAGCAGCCTATCGGTTGGCGTTGTCCGCAGATTTGAGTGGATTACATGACGTCTTCCACGTCTCCATGTTGAGGAAAGCCTTGGTGGAGGCTAGCGTGGTGATTGAGCCGGCATCGGTGCCGATTGAGGAAGACTTGAGGACGCGAGTCCTTCCAATCGCTATAGAAGATTCAGAGATTCGGCAGTTGCGGAATAAAGAAGTTAAACTTGTGAAAGTTCGTTGGGACAACTGCGGTCGTGAGGAGTTCTCGTGGGAGCGAGAACAGGCCATGCTAGAAGACTATCCAGAACTATTTTTGTCAGGTACAATTTAAGTTTTGTACCTCTTTTGTTTTGAAATTTCGGGACGAAATTCTGTTAAGTGGGGGAGAGTTGTAACACCCCAGATTTGGCAAGAGGTTCAGTCTGCAGTTCTGAAAATTTTTGGGTTTCTGGCAGGAGGCACACGGCCTGCGACACGGGCGTGTCGCAGGGCGTGTCGAGGCCGTGCCGACACTCGGCCCAAGTGTCGACACTTTCGCTCGACAATGTGTCGAGAGGGAGGCACACGGCCTGCGACACGGGCGTGTCGCAGGGCGTGTCGGGGCGTGTCGACACTCGGCCCAAGTGTCGACACTTTCGCTCGACAAAGTGTCGAGAGTGGGGCACACGGCCTGCGACACGGGCGTGTCGCAGGGCGTGTCGGGGCGTGTCGACACTCGGCCCAAGTGTCGACACTTTCGCTCGACAATGTGTCGAGACTGGGGCACACGGCCTGTGACACGGGCGTGTCACAGGGCGTGTCCCGCTTGGTCGACGATCTTCGCTCGACGTTTTTTCGCGGTGTCGACACAAAGCCTGTCGACGGGTGTCGAGACTTGGCACACGGCTTGGGACACGGGCGTGTCCCAGGCCGTGTCACCTCTCGGGTTGGTGTTGGGGCCGTGTCGTTGGAGACACACGGCAGGCCACACGGCCGTGTCGCTGGGGACACGGGCGTGTCGGATTGAACACGGGCGTGTCGAATGCCCGTGTCTGATTCCAGGCGCGTCGATTTGAGACGGAGAATGAGGCACACGGCCCTGGACACGGGCGTGTGCCAGGCCGTGTTCGGCCCAGGTCTTCTATTTTCCAGGCGAATCGCGGCCATTCTTTTTCTGGTTTTAGGATCTAACGGTTCAGGCCATCTCCTGGGGAGTTAAGACCGAATTCAGGGTTGGAAACCCTCACTGTTATCCAAGTTTTCTCTTTCTAAGATCTTGAGAAAAGCTAGAGCAAGGAGGAAGAAGAAGAAGGTCTTGGGCTGTAGGAAGGGTTTCGGTGCTCCAAATCGCGAGCCGAGTCCGGATCCGTGAAGCTTAGACCGCTGCGAAGATTTCCATCCGGCTATTTTGCCATGGCAAGGAAGAGGAGTCGGAAGGTAACGGCATCTCTCCTCTCGGTGTTTAGGATGCACGTTTTTAGCATCGTTTTCTTCTAGATTTTTGGGCACCAAACTCTCAAATGAGAGGGGCTTTGGTTTGCCAAGGTTCAAGAGGAACCTCCGGGTTGATTGAGTCCGTCCCCGACATATTTTGCATTAGAGATCCGCTTCGCTAGTGGATTAGGCATGGTGGTTGAAGCCGTAGTCGCGACCGTTAGTCCGACTCGGTGATGTTGCATACGAACTTAGGGATTCGTAGAGATTTCCGTTGCGGCAAGATGTCGTTTGCGTTGTGGTGGTGATTGTCCCGTTTGCTTGAAAAGGTACGTGTAGTCGAACCCGGACAAGGTTAGCTCCTCGTGGCGGTAGATGGTTTCCTTGAGGGACAAGGTTAGCTCCGTATGAGAATGGAGATGGTTTCCTTGGTGGACAAGGTTAGCTCCGCACGAGTTGGAGATGTTTTCCTTGGTGCACGGGAACGCTGCGGTACAAAGAGGGATTGCAATGTGTTTAGTCTTGGTTGTGTTGTGCCAAGGCGTGGCTATGTCTCCGTGGTCGGCTGGCTATCCCGTGACATGTGCGTCATGTGTGGAGAGTGTCCCGGCGAGACTAGTCCCCTTCTGTGAGACTGACGAGAATGCCAAGCTTGGGGCAAGCCCGGGCAAAGAGGCCATGAGCGGGTGGGGTCCAGCAAGGCTTCTTAGAATCGGTCAGTCTGTGGTTGTTGGAATCCTGACATAAGACGTCAGAGCTTGCAGGCAAGCCCGGGGCTAGGCCCACGAGCGGGTGGGGCCTTGGCAAGAATTCCATGTGGCGGCCTGTGCGCCGTGTGAGGGAGTTGTGTCTCCCTCAATGTTTGCGGCTTTATGCCAATTAGGGAAATGTGAGTACCCAGATGATGTGATGTTGTGCTAGATGCATACGCTGTAGGGTACCTTGGGTGAAGCCCGGGTGTTGCATCCATGTTGCATAGTAGGCCCTTTCTTTATATGCTCAACCAATAGAGAACATGTTTGATGATTGAGACATCCAAGCCTGTTTTAATGCTTTTCTATTTATAGATGTTTATTTGCATATGAAGTGCTGACTTGCAGGTTGGAGGGTTCCCCGGGGTCCGTTAGGGGCGGCCGGGAGGAGATGTGTTGTTACACAGTTTGAGGTCAGCCTTTGCTGACCCACGTTACTAATAATTTTTACAGGGCAAGGATCGCACGCAGGAGCTAGCACGCCGGCCAAAAAGGCCTAAGCCCCATGAAGTGTTTTTCCCTCTTTTGTAGCACTACAGTTATGATGATGTTGTTTGAGACTATTTTGTCCGGCTTGCATGCCGAGGTAGACTAGGAGTGCTGAGCACATTCATGTTTGATTGTACTATTTACTTTTGGACTTTTGTGGTAGGCCTTAAGGCCATAGTTCTAACTCTTTTGGTTAGTGGATAACTTCTAGTTGTGCTTGGTTTTCCGCTGTGTTGTGCAAGTGTTTTGAGTTTGGGTAGCTATATCAACTTATAATACTAAAGCTGTGGCGTTCGTATGTTGTGGGGCCCCGGCCGGACCCATATTATACGTCCACTACAGGGGAGGTGTTACACTCAGCTTCGCATAAAGCTTATGCACCCTTAGGGTCTACAAAATAAATCGTAAATGTTGAGTATGCTCCTCAACACTGCGGGAATACACTAGGACGTCATTTGTGAACACGATCACAAAACAATCCAAGAAATCCTTGAACACTCTATTCATTAAATCCATGAACGCAAAGGGTGCATTAGTCAACCCAAAGGACATCACCAAAAACTCAAACTATCCCAGCCACGATCGGAAAGCGGTCCGTGGAATATCTGCATCACGAATTCTCAACTGGTGGTAGCCTGAACGAAGATCAATCTTTGAAAATACTGAGCTACCACGCAACTGATCAAATAGATCATCAATCCTCGACAGGGGATATCTATTCTTAATGGTCACCTTATTCAATTCTCTATAATCAATGCAAAGCCTCATCAATCCATCCTTCTTCTTTACAAATAATACTGGAGCACCCCACGGAGAAGAACTTGGTCTAATAAATCCATACTGCAGCAATTCATCAAGCTGAGTACGCAACTCATCCAACTCATGCGGAGCCATGCGGTACGGTGATTTGGCAATAGGACGAGTACCTGGCTCGAGGTCTATCATAAACTCTATCTCCCTCGCCGGAGGAAGTCCTGAAAGACAATCAGGAAAAACATATGGAAACTCTTGCACCACCGAGACATCCTCATGATGTGGTGTAACAAAAGCAGTTTCCAAAGCAGAAATAAAAACCAAAATGCCTCACAACCAGACTCGATAGCACGACAAGCACGTACTGTAGAAATGATAGGGGAAACTCAGTCCAGAAGGCCATAGACCCTCATAGGTTGGCCATTGTCCATCCTAAAATCCAGTTGCTTTGCCTTGCACTGGATGACCACATCATACTTGGACAGCCAGTCCATGTCCAAAATCACATAAAAGTCCGCCAGATCCAACACCATTAGATCCCCAAAGGCTAGGAAATTGCCTAGATAAATAGGACATCTTAGTACTCCTTGATTAGATATTACTAATTAACTGGAGGGAAGCTTGACATTGGAGGAGTATCCTAACTGATCTTATCTACGAACCTCCGGGACACAAAGGAATGGATGTCACCCGAATCAAAAAGAACGCGCACCCACCTATTCCGCACCTTAAACTCCCATAAAGCCGTAACATACATAACTAAATGAACGAAAACTAGGGCAACTAAAGAGGATAAAAAAATTAAACCAGGGTCAAACCTGAAATCACTTGAGTAGAGGTCTGAGCTTCCTCTCTAGTCACAATGGTTAGCTTTCCTTTCCCTTTGTCCTGGTTTGGAGGCGGCGGCAGAGCCTGAAGTGGGGCAGGCTATAGTAGAGTCTGAGCCTGGGGGAAAGAAGACTTCAGGTGCCCCTTCTGCCAGTAGTGGAAGCAAGTCTTATCCTTTGATCAGCAGTGACTGACGTCATGACCCTTCTTTGCACATATCGGGCACACCAGATCACTTTTGGGTGCACCTTGTATGGCGAGCACCTGCTGCTGCTTCAGGGTGGCAGTCCTCTTGAAACACCTTTCGAAGGGGTGGCCAGGCCGACCACAGAAGCTATATACTTCTTTACTTTTCTTCTTTGAAGAGGGGTCAAATGCCCTAAAGCTTCCATCCTTATCACCTTTCCTCTTCTCTTTTCTTGACGCAACACCTCGATTCTTGGCATTTTCGATAGCCTCAACCTCCATCGCGGCTTCCACTGCCTCAGCATAGCTTTCAGCTATATAAGTGAATGCCAATTGTTGGACATCGCTTCTTAATCCTCCGAGAAAATGCTTCACTCTCCCTTCCTCCAAAGTTACCATATCAGGAGCAAATCTGCTCAATTTACTGAAGTCGATCTCATATTCACTCACCGCGAGTTGTATTTGCTTCAAATGCAGGAAATTGTTCATCAAACGGTCCAACTCAACCAATGGTAAGAACTTCTTAAGCAATATCTTCTTCCCATAAGCTTCCTTCCTTCAAACCCTCCTTTTCACGAATCCACCAAGTCTTTGCTAGGCCTTTCAGCTGGTAGGCCGCAATCATTACCTTTTGGGCTTCAGTAATCCCCGAATATGTGAACATCTCATCCATAGTGATGATCTAGTCATCCAAAACCATAAATTTGGCACTCCTGTCATAAGTTGGAGGTCTCAATCACTGGGAAGGAGATATAAGGATCATCTCCGGTGGTAGCGTCACTGGGGGTACCAAAGGAGCAGGATTAGCAGGTACAGGTTGAACCATGGAAGAAACTTGCGCTAAGGGTTATTGCGCAGGAGTGGCAGACAAAAAGGACTAAATCTGCGAATGCATCGCAACAAGCTTCCTCGACAGAGCCTCATTACTCTGACAAAAGCTCTTGATCAATGCATCACTCTGAGCACCTGACGACTCACCCTCTGACTGGGGAGTTGACCTCATCGCAGGATGCTCTGGCTATATTTCTAAAAAGTAACGAACAGCTCATCAAAAATACTAGATTACAACTAGGTCACACAACTAGCTCAAACCATACTTAAGACACTTGTTTATGCTGCAACTTGCTCTGGGTTTTTAAAATGATGTTATGTCCTACTTAGGATAATATCCTCTCATCCTATTTACTCATGCGCTTATTAGATGAAGGAATGAATTCTTTATTCTTCCTTAAAACCATGTGTGTACATGTGTCATCATGAAAACCATAACTTAACATGCATGCATATACGATGATATGAAATGTATGTAGTGCTATGCATTCTAAAAAGGCCTTAATGCATGCATGAGCAGCATACACATGAAATGTTATGCATCCTATACCACATAACATCGCATGCAATGAAAAATAAAACATGCTAATGGGCACCCATATGATGATGGTTATGCATCCTATACTACATAACCGTCACATGTTACCTACTATGGTGGATCCATATACAAACACATATTATGCATTCCATACTACATAATATGCCCAGTATACTTCTTATCATGCTATGAGTATAGTGACTATGCTTCAGTTAAGACATATTGATGACACAACGGTGTGCGTATGCAAATGAATGAAGGGAGAGAAACTAAACGAGGTTGGCTGGTTCGACCAACTTGTCAAACCAACCTCCCTCTGATACCAACAGTCACAACCTACATTTTTCACCCCCAATAAAGACGCATCAGAGTATGAGAAAAATGCACGTCATGATGCCACGTTAGTAGTGGATAACTGCGGACGCTCAGGCAAACACCTACTTAATTATGAAAAAAAATTCTTTAAGTTATTTAAAGATAAAAATCAGTTTAAGTGTCGTAGCTAGCCGTATCCCTCGGCTTGGTGGCTCATCTAGTACATGAGGAAAGTAGTTATACGCTGCAGAAATTACTTCTTTTATAAAATTAGACGCCCTACATGAGTTTAGGGGTTCCCTGGGGACACCACATAATATGCAAGTTCTATATTTAGAATAACAATAAAAGTAGATTTTTACGGTCGTTAAATATAGTGAGTTAGAGTTTTAAAATATATAATGCATGAAGTAATAATAGTAGATTTTATATTGAAAATACCTGACATGCATTCCTAGCACAAAACATCCCCGAGAACAAGTAATCACATACATAGAAGGAAAGCTAGCAGCTAGCAAGTATCCAAAAATCAACAATCCTGTGGGCGTCAACAACTAACACGAACCCACATAAAACAGAGTATGTCTGAACTAACAAGAAAACAAATCAACAAACGTTCCTTCGCCACGGCGAGGCAAAACCACGGCCAAGACAGCTATCAGGAACTCCAAGACTAGCACGGCTATCAGATACAACCCTAAACCTGAGGCATTCCAAAGATAGAACAACTCAGCAAGAAAGTACAAGAGATGGAAGGAAGTAAGCCAAAAGTAAACTAAGTCAAGGGGTACCAACCCAAGACCAAAGAAAGATACTTACATAAATGACAACAGTCAGGTATAAGGTAAAAAAAAAGCGAACACTTGCGTGAAGCATCACGTATACCCACAACACCACAAATGTGCAAGACTATAACGGGAAAAGGTCAAGATTAAACCATTAGGAGAGGAACAACCCTTATTAGCCACCTGTGTTCAACTCCACCAAAAAAACCAAAACGGGCGGGATGGCCAACCCCGAAGACAATTCATCCATCAAATTGCGGGGGAGACTGAATACTCCACAATTCAACGCAAATGCCCAACACCCGGTAGACCCCCACAAAGTACTAATAGGGAGAATAAACGTTGCGGCGGTGGTTTCGACGACAAATAACAGTCGCAACCAAGGAAAACTGAAAGGAAACCCCTGTAACAACCCGGGTTTAGAGCTCAGAGGCCCACCATAACCCTTCATGGTATATAGGTGTGTCTCGCCCCACGACGTCGCCACGAAGGAAACCATGATATAAATCTCAAGACAACATTGCCACATCAGATTCTACTAGACACATCTAGATTTGACATGGTTGATCAACCTTCAGGAAGAATCTGCAGTCCTAAATAAACTCCAACACATTCTATAGGAAAGTTGAGGAACGGTAAAAGAGTAATTTCCCACCACACGTAATACTAACAAGATTAGGTAACAAAATCAAGAACATGGTGATTATAAACAAACTAGACAATAGATCTAAACCACACTAAAATTCAACAAGTTAATTAACAATCTTGACAACAAAAGTTAGAAATTTCTGTAAATCGGGGTAAAGAAAGGAAGAGAAGGAGGAAACCATCACTTGTCTTGGTTTTTCCAGAGGAAGACGTCCAAATCGCACCACGGCGTAGATAGGAGCTAAAGAAGACGAGGGAATTCGAAATCTAACAAGAATGGTAAAAAATAAGGGTTAGGGCCGAAAACCCTAGCGAGAAAAACTCAAGGAATGGGGAAACATTTACCACAATTACGAAGCTCTTGTAGAGAGCTCCCCGGATCTGTACTTCATTGAGGATTTCGAGCACCGGTGCACCATCGGCGGCCACCGGAAGGATCGGGGAAAACTCCTCACACACGTTTACGCCGCTCTCGTTTAGGAGATAGACAGAAAATACAGTCGGCTAAAGTAGGAAGAAGAAGAAGTAGGTATATATATGAGTGTAGCATTAGGATAACCAAAACTAAGAAATGAACCGGGTCCTGCTGAACCGGGTATCCCGAGAAGAAAGGAGGTATTCTCGAGATCAACCAGACATCTCGAGAACAAGAATGCCATTCTCGAGTACAAAAATGGCAGTTCTCGAGAGCAAGGAGGCTGCTCTAGAGAACTAAGAGACTGTTCTCGAGAACAAGAGGGTTGCTCTCGAGAACGAAGAGGTAGTTCTCGAGAACCAGAATGTCGTTCTCGAGAACAAAATGGCAGTTCTCCAGAACAAGGAGGCTGCTCTCGAGAACTAAGAGACTGTTCTCGAGAACAATAGGGTTGTTCTCGAGAACGAAGAGGCTGTTTTCGAGAATAAGGAAGCTGTTCTCGAGAACAAGGAGTCCTCTTATAGAGATCAAGGAATCTTTTCTCGAGATCAATTACGCAAAACTCGAGTACATGATCAACTTCTCGAATACAAGTAGGAAGGACAAAAACTGCTCTACGCTTTGTCGAGCTCAACTCAATGATCATCGAGATCTGCTCGACATTCATCGAATACACACAGGAAAAATCCCGTTCGACGGATTCTGTTCAAAATTTCTTCGAACTCAAGACCCGATCAATGAGCTCAGTTCAAAAATCATCGAACGCCAAGGAACAAACATTCTGTTCGACGAACTGGGCACAAAAATCGTCGAACTCCGAACCTAGAACCGCTTGACACTTTGTCGAGCTCCGCACGACGCATCGTTAGATCCGCTCGATGCATCGTTAGCTCCGCTCGACGCATCGTCAAGCTCAGCATGACGCATCGTCGAGCTCCGCTATACGATCGCCCACCTCCAAACAGCGCAAATAATTGCAAGAAACTATGAGTATATAATAATTATACATATATTTTAGGACGGCCTTCCCGAGAATCAAAAACAAGCCCAAGGCTTTAATATAGTAATTATCATACACAGATAGTTGAACATGAAAATTTGAGTTCAAAACAGAGGACCAAATGCGCCGAATTAACGATTTAAACAGCGAAGACAACCATAGAATCCGAGGTACCATTCTTGAGACATAACATCAAAAGCTCTCACAAGTGAGAAAAAAATATCACCACAAGGGTCCAAACACGCGCCGAGACTCCAAAATGCTCGGAACGCAACAGAACTGGACAAGCCCAAGGCCTCAAAATCACATCGTTAATATGAAGGAAAACATTCCAACCCATCAGAATCCCAAAATCAGGATAAACAAGCTCAACGGACGCAAAAATGCACAAATGGTGCAGCACCGTCAACAAAACGAAAAAGGTTAATGCCCTGATGTCGAAATTATGACGTCCACAAACCAAATAATGACATCAGAAAATCGGGGGTGTTACAACGCCACTGCACCGTTTGTGTGTTTTTACATCCGTAGGGTCTGTTTGACCGGATTTTGGGATTTTGATTGGATTGAATATTTTCCTTGATATAAAAGATGAAGTTTTGAGGCTTTGGACTTGTCCAATTTTATTGCGATCCGAGAATTTTGGAGTCTCTGTGCGTGTTTGGATCTTTCTGGTGATTTATGCTTGTGTAAGAATTTGATGTTGTGTCTCAAGAATGGTATGTCAGATTCTAGGGTTGTCCTCTCTCTAAATTCGTAGTCACATTTTATCCCGGATGTTAGTCAAATTAAAATTTCTGAAATTACCCTGCGTAGTACTCGAGATGAGCAGCTTTGTCCTCGAGAGAGATCGTTGTGTACTTAGGAGCTTTGTCCCTTCATTTCTGAGAGGCCGGGACTTGTTCCCGAGTAGTGTGTTGATTCCCTGTAATGCTTGTGTTGTTCCCGAGTAATACTAGTTTGTCCTCAAGATGTACCTTATCATCCCCGTGATGTGTAGTCATGTTCTCGAGAAGTCCCTTTTACTTCTCGAGAAGGTTATTTAGTACTCGAGTGATCTTCTTTTGTACTCGAGATCTGCTCTTGCTCTCGAGAAGGTCGTCTTGTTCTCGAGAAACTTCCCTTCTTGTTCTCAAGAAGATTCGCTTGTACTCGAGAACAACCCTTATTCTCGAGAAGTTTTGGCTCTGTACTCGAGAACTGGGTTCGTTGTTCCCTAGTGGTGCTTCCTTCAGTTCTCGAGTAATGCTTCTTGTACTCGAGAAATATCGTCTTCCTTACTTGAGAAACCTGTTTCTTCTGCTCGAGTAATCTTCCTCCATATTCCTGAGACATATCTTCTACTTGAGAAAACTTCCTTTTATTCCAGAGAATTTATCTTCTACTCGAGAAATATCTCCTTCCACTCGAGAAATCCATACTTCTCAAGGATTCTGGTTCAGCCAAACCTTGTCTCTTCACTTAAGTGTACTAACCCTTATATTATATTCATTATATATATATATATATATATATATATATATATATATATATATATATATATATATATATATATATATATATATATATATATATATATATATATATGGTAAACTTCTCCTTCTCCTTAGACCGATTTTCTCCCTTCTTCCCAAACCGGAGCGTCGTGTGCATGAGAGAGAGTTTTTCATGATTCTTCCGGTGGCCGCCGACGGTGCTCCGGTGCTCGAAATCTTCAACCGATCGTAGATCCTGAAAGTTCTCAATGAGAGCTACACGATCGTGGTAAAATCTTCCCCATTCCTTGAGTTTTTCTCGCTTGGGTTTTCGGCCCTAACTCCTATTTTTGGCCATTCTTGTTAGATTTAGATTTCCCACATCTTTCTGTATCCTGATCTACGCCGAGGTGTGATTTGGTGGTCTTATCCAGTAAAACCAAAGTAAGTGATGGTTTCCTCCTTCTCGTCCCTTCTTTATCCCGATTTGCAGAAATTTCTAACTCCTTGTTATCATTATTTTTAACAACTTCCTGAATATACCGCTGTTTAGATCCCTTGACTAATTCTACTTATAGATTTCATGTTCTTGACTTTGTTATCTTGCCTTGTTAAGTGTTATATGTTTTGATGATGTAGTTAAATCTCCCACTTGTAACCATTCCTCAACTCTTTTGCAAGACATGTTAGAGTTTATTTAGGATTGTAAATTCTTCCTAAAGGTTGATCAACTATTTCAAATCTAGAATTGTCTAGTAGAATCTGATGTATCATTGTTGTCTTGAGATTTCTATCATGATTTTCTTTGTGGCGATGCCATGGGGCGAGACAAGCCGCCAGGCCCCGATTGCGGTGTGGTGTGCCCCTGAGCTCTAAACTCGGGTCGTTACGGGTTGTGACTTCATGATTTTCTTTGTTGCGAGTGTTATTTGTTGGCGAATCCACCGCCGCAACATTGATCCCTCTGTTAGTACATTGTGGGACTCTACCGATTGTTTGGGATTTTCTATGTATGGTGGTGTATCCAGTCTCCCCCGCAATTATGACGAATTAATTTATATCTATGGGGGTGTGTCCAGATGAGTTGGCCACCCTGCCCATTTTGTTTTTTTGGTGGATTTGACCACATGTGGCTAATAGAGTTTTGCCTTCTTCCTGATGGTTTAATGGTGAAAGTTTTCCCTTATAGTCTTGTGCATTTGGGGAACTTTTGTTGTACGTGACGCTTCACGTAACTATTTTTTTTACTTTTGTACCTTACTGCTGTACTTTATTTAAGTATTTTTCCTTTGGTCTCGGGTTGTACCTCTTGACTTTGTTTACTGTTGGCTTACTTCTGCCATCACTTGTACATTCTTGCTGAGGTGTTCTGTATTTGAAATGCCTCAGGTTCAGAGCTGTAGCTGATTGCGGTGATTGTTTTGGAGTTCTTGGGCAGTAGTGTTGGCTGTGGTTTTTGCCTCGCCGTAGAGAGGTAGACTGTTGTTTTCATTATTTTACTAGTTCAGACATACTTTGCTTTGTGTGGGTTCGTGTCAGTTTGTTGACGCCCACAGGATTGTTGATTTTGGATGCTTTATAGCTGCTTGGTTGGTTTTCTTTCTGTATATTTGGATTACTTGCCCTCTGGGATGTTTTGTACTAGGATTGCATGATATATATTTTCAAGTATAAAACTACTATTACTACCTCATTCATTACATGTTTTAAAATGTTAAATCACTATATATAACAACCGTACAAAAAATCTACTTTTATTATTATTATAAACTTAGAACTTGCATACCATGAGGTGTCCTCTGGGGACCTCTAACTCATGTAGGATGTCCAGACATGTAAAAGAAGTATTTTTTGTAGCGTATAATTATTTTTCCAAGTGGACTAAATGAGCCACTAAGCCGAGAGATACGAATAACTACTACACTTAAACTGATTTTGCCTCTAAATAACTTAAAGATATTTTTTCATGGTTAAGTAGGAGTTTTGCCTGAATGTCCACAGTTATCCCCTGCTGACGTGACATCATGACACACATTTTTCCCTTATTCTGATATATCTTTAATGGTGGTGAAAAATGCGGGTTGTGACAGTTGGTATCAGAGGAAGGTTGGTTTGACAAGTTGGTCGAACCAGCCAATCTCGTATAGTTTGTTTCCCTTCATTCATTTGCATACATGCACCGATTTTTCATCAGTACGTCTTAACCAAAGAATAGTCATTACACTTACTGCATGATAAGAAGTATATGGGGAATATTTTGTAGTATGGGATGCATAATATGTGTTTGTATATGGATCCACCATAGGAGGCAACATGTGACGATTATGTATTATGAGATGTATAACCATCATCACATGGGTGCCCATTAGAATGTTTTCTTTTCTCGTTGCATGCGATGTTATGTAGTATGGGATGCATAATATTTCATGTGTACAACGCTCATACATGCATTAAGACTTTTTTAGAATGCATAACACTTCATACATAGCATATCATCGCATAAGAACACATGCTAAGTTAAGGTTTATATGATGACACATGTACACACATGATTTTTTCTAAATGAAAACAAGGACTTCATGCATTCATATCATAGACACATGAGTAAATAGATGAGAGAATATCATCCTAAGTAGGACATAACATCATAATAGCAGAGCAAGTTTGCAGCATAAGCAAGTATCTTTAAGTATGGTCTGAACTAGTTGTATGTGATGCTTAAGATAACGGCAGTGAACCGGTCGCACAAGTAATATAAAATGGGGGTTTTCCCAAGTATCAATCTCACAAGGAACACAGTAAGGTGGAGTTAATTTTGAGGAGGACTTGAGATTGAAGTCCTCAGGTCGGAGCTAACTAAGGGGGGTTTGGATTGTTGCGATAAAAAGAAAGTAAAAATCTAACAACTACTCCTATGCAACGCCGCTATGCGATGCTTCACCGGGCGGGATGGAAGACTAATCGGGCCGCTATGCACCGAATCACTACGTGGATGGACGAGAAGTCTAGCGAATGAGGTGGTTAGAATGACAGAATAAGGGTCGTGAGCACCTCTTCGCAACGCACGCCGCTAGCAATTGCTAGTGCGGCAAGGGTGGATGGTGGTGGATGGAGTATGGCGCAACTCAAGTAAATAACGAAAACATACAAAATCACATAGACATGATTGTATAAAAACGTTTTACAAACTAAGCATACTTCATCAATATAAACAAAGTTAAACACCAATATTCAACAATAAAGCAAGAATAAGTCAAGAGATCGACCGAATCTGAAGTCTTGCTGAGGATTCACGGTTGGAATCGTCGGGTTGTCATTCCGCGTCCAAGCTCGGTCCTCAACTGCGTCTGAGGTAGAGAAGGGCTGTCACCACCTTCCAATGGCCCGTCTTCTTCGTCTCACGATAGCGGTCGAAGTTTGCTAGCTTTCCTTTGCTTGATGGATATGGCGTCAAACCCTACTTGAAGCTCACGGATGAAGGAGAAGGCCGAGAGGAAGCTCCGGCTTGGATTTGGCGGTGAAAGCTTGCCCGGAGCACCTCCCTAGGGTGGAAGATGAAGGGGAACAGTGGAGAAGGCGGAAAACGGCGGAGAAATGTCGAGCTCCGAATCCTCCCTCGAATTAGGGCGAGACCTGCACTATTTATACAAAGAAGAAATTAACAATGCACACGATCACAGGCGCATGACCAGTGGTCGTGCGCACTATATCTGGTGCTCGTGCGCACTGGCATGGAAGATCGGGAAGAAGAACTGGGATAATGCGCACGAGTAGTGGTGCACGACCAGTGGTCATGCGCACTAAGTTCAATGGTCGTGCGATTACCCCAGACAGGACTCCAGAAAAGAGGAATCAATGCACATGATCAGTGGCGCACGACTGGTGGTCGTGCGCATTATGTCCATTGGTCGTGCGCTTACCCCAGGCTGATTCTGGAAAATGTAGAGTAGTGCGCACGATCAGGGGCGCACGACCAGTGGTCGTGCACATTAGATCCCATGATCGTGTGCAGTATTCCTGTTTCACAACCATCCCGGAACACGCACACGACCCCAATAGCGAAAGGAAAAACCAATCACTAATATGTGCAGACATTCCAGGCAATAAGAAAAAGGAGAACAGACTATAAAAATAACAAAATACACAACCACGGGCATAAATGTGCACTTCCTATGGAAATATAGGCAAGATGAAATAGGAACGGTAAAGAACTAAAAGTGAAGTGCAGACATGTGAAAACTAGCCCAGATGAGTCCGAAAATAGGTATATAAAGAGGACTCATCACACCCCTAGACTTAACTGTTTGCGCGTCCCGAGCAAACAAAATCTAAGCATATAGGGAAAAATACTGGTTAACAAAGAAATTACGATACAAAGTACCATGCGAAGTCGCATGCTCGCGCGCGTAAAAATATAATAGAAGAAATTTCTAAGTATACAAAATAGTTTATACTTTTCACAATGCATATCAACATTTTATTATTACTCAAAAATGGAATCACGGTGAATCATCCGGTCATGCATAGGGAGAAAGTAGACTAATGGCTAGGCGAGCATTGCCAAAGATCGGGGCTCCGGATAACCTCCAAAGGAATCCACCAATCGGTGACCATATGCTTGCCCTTTCGCATTTTCTCCACGACACTGGTTTGGTTCACACACGAATCAGTAGGACTTTAGGTGAAGAGATTGGGCTTGGGTTTCAATGAGGTAAACAATGATAAATAAGAATGGCTATGCACCAACCCCAAATGAGCTAAAATAAAATGAATCCATCAGCTAACCAAAATATATGCGGGTACACCACACCCCCAAACTTAACTTTTAACATATGGGTGTGTGCACCACCTACTCCAAAAATAATCATAACTCAAATAGGATTTTCAATTATACTTTTTCTTTTCACTTTTGCACAATTAACATCATATTTTATTTTATTTTTAACTTTTTTTTTTCTTTTTCAACTTACTTCTCTTTTAACAATTTCAACAAATATAAGCTTTGCAGCACATCCACATGTTCACATGTAAAAGCACCACATCAACACCCCAACATGAAAAATGTAAAACTCTAAAGCTCGACTTTGGTGTGAGACTAGGATCGGGTATGAGGCTTTGGTGAAATAAAGGTGGAGCTGAATCAAAAGAATGGGTAAACACAACGGGGCTAGCGAGGATACGACGTTAGGAATGGTACAAAGCTCAATCGGGCCAAAATGATGGCCTACATCACACTCATGCATGACTAACCTATACCCATGCTTCAAGAATAGCTTGGGGCAAGTTCTTAGCCAACGAGAAAGACTATCCATCCTCCCGGCTCGAGCAATATGAACCTAACGGCCGTCTACACACATCCCTAAGCTACCGTCGGATTCACACCGGATTCACGAATTTTTGAGTAGAATAAAAGGTATTTACACAATTAGAAAAATATAAAACTATAAGCATACAGAAAAATTAAATCTACTCAAATTTCTACACGAGACGAGAGCAGTTGACTAGGAGCACAGCAAGGTCAACATTTTACTCCGTCTCACAATCCTATGTTAGCACCATAATTTTCCCAAATCTAACGAAGAAATGAGTTTAAATCACGGCACACTAACAGCTAAGTACGTGCTCATGTGGGTGCAGTGGTGTGTGATGCAATGAACTAATCAAAATAAAATTATAAAAGCTTCTAGTATGCACATGAGATGTGCACGTGCAAAAGGTAACAACACTGGCTCTCCCCCAGACTTAAACTAAACTACACAGCATATGTTAGAGAAATTAAAATCATAAAGAGCTAAGGGAAGAGGTTACCCAATGCTCAGCCAGTGAGCATACCAGAAGACGCGTGGAAACCTGAAGCAGGCCCGCAATTCGAAGAATCACAACCCCGCCAATGCGATTTGCTATGAATACCTACAGGGGTGAGCTCTGCAAAAACAAAACAAAAATATATAGACTATAAAGAAATACTAAAACAAACTAGGCATGAAAAATAAAATGCAGAAAATGGAAGATAAGTACTAGGGTTATTGTCATCCCAACACGACTTATTCAGCTACGAAAAGGTTCTAGCTAATGGGCCTATGAAATAAAAAGTGCACAGGTAACTGTTCCAATATCCATTTCGGTAACGGGTACCGATACGGTGATAGAGCAGTTACCCCTCTACCTAAATAGTAATACCTGCGTAACACAGGTAGAGGAAATAGGAAATAAGAAGAGCAGGAGCACTAGTCCTCGCTCATCTTATCACAAAATAAATCCTTGCCTAGCAAGGTATCGTCTATCACAGGCCCGCAGGAGGCGATGACAACGACATGGGTACAAAGCTCATCGTCATCCCAACGTACTTGTGGAGACTCATCCTGCACAGGCTCAGATAAGGAAGGGGGATCAAGTAATAAAAGAGAAGAAGAACTGAAAGAATCAGAAAATGGGAGAGTGATCCCGGTCTCACTCTCAGCAGGATCCAAATAGAGATCATCATCGGTATCATACGAGTCATACTGAGGGCAATCCGAGAACTCGAGGTCCGCGATGGTAAGAGGAACGACCTCATCCAATAAGGAGGTGCAAACCTCTGCATCGGAAAGAGGGTATTCCTCATCCCACCGGGGTGCATAAAAGTGTTCCAAAGATCCACCTTCTCCTTCAGAGAAAGAGGAATCATCATCCCACTTCGGCGCAACCTCGGGCACCGAATCATCAACAAGTACGACATCATCAGCCGACTCACACAAAAATGGAGTAGCACAATCCGGCAAAAATTGTGGAGGGGCAAGGCTTCTCTCAAAATCAAGCACTGAATGAGCAGGCCCCATCGTAAAATCATTCGCTGACACCACCCCGTCGACGACCGGAACAATCTCATCGTCCCATACAGGAGCGTCCATGAGTTCCTGCTCCTCTTTTTGTTGGCTAACACCAGAGTGATCATCATCACTCAAGGAAAGCTCGTAAAAAGGGATCGAGGGACCCATGAAAGAGCTGTATGCGGCCAGAGATTCTTCAGTAATCTCAACGGGTAAAGAATGAGCAAGGTGTGTTATGTCAGTGTATGGGCCAGACAACACCCTGGTAGGCCTGTCCACAACAGTCTTCCGCGAACGGGAGGTTGTTGTGCACACACCCTCAGAGGGAGAAGGCTTGCACAAACGAGGGAAATCCTTAAACATGTGGCCCACACCTTGACATAACAAACACCGAATGCAATGCTCGGCATTCATTACAGCAATGGCATCGATGGATCGGTGCAAAGTGTCAAGGATACGGCACTCAGCATCAGGATCCATCACGAACAAAAATAATTGCTGAAAAAGTGCTATATAGCTAAAATGAAAATAACACGGATCTGCTATCTAAATCAAAAATCAGAAAAGGGTAAAAAGGAATAAGCAAAATAAAAATTCTAATAACCAAAGCAAATAAAAAAATGATATGCACAAATGGAAAAGGGCTTCAATCTATTATCTCCCTCTCCACAAACTCATACGACTGTGTTCCCCGGCAACGGCGCCAAAAACTTGATGCTTAAGATAACGGCAGTGAACCAGTCGCACAAGTAATATAAAATGGGGGTTTTTCCAAGTATCGATCTCACAAGGAACACAGTAAGGTGGAGTTAATTTTGAGGAGGACTTGAGATTGAAGTCCTCAGGTCCGAGCTAACTAAGGGGGGTTTGGATTGTTGCGATAAAAAGAAAGTAAAAATGTAACAACTACTCATATGCAACGCCGCTATGCGATGCTTCGCCAGGCGGGATGGAAGACTAATCGGGCCGCTATGCACCGAATCACTAGGCGGATGGACGAGAAGGCTAGCGGATGAGGTGGTTAGAATGACGGAATGAGGGTCGTGAGCACCTCTTCGCAACGCACGCCACTAGCAATTGCTAGTGCGACAAGGGTGGATGGTGGTGGATGGAGTATGGCGCAACTCAAGTAAATAACGAAAACATACAAAATCACATAGACATGATTGTATAAAAACGTTTTACAAACTAAGCATACTTCATCAATATAAACAAAGTTAAATACCAATATTCAACAATAAAGCAAGAACAAGTCAAGAGATCGACCGAATCCGAAGTCTTGCTGAGGATTCACGGTTGGAATCATCGGGTTGTCATTCCGCGTCCAAGCTCGGTCCTCAACTGCATCCGAGGTAGAGAAGGGCTGTCACCACATTCCAATGGCCCGTCTTCTTCGTCTCACGATAGCGGACGAAGTTTGTTAGCTTTCCTTTGCTTGATGGCTATGGCGTCAAACCATACTTGAAGCTCACGGATGAAGGAGAAGGCCGAGAGGAAGCTCCGGCTTGGATTTGGCGGTGAAAGCTTGCCCGGAGAACCTACCTAGGGTGGAAGATGAAGGGGAACGATGGAGAAGGCGGAAAACGACGGAGAAATGTCGAGCTCCGGATCCTCCCTCGAATTAGGGCGAGACCTGCACTATTTATACAAAGCAGAAATGAACAATGCGCACGATCACAGGCGCACGACCAGTGCTCGTGCGCACTATGTCCGGTGCTCGTGCTCACTGTTATGGAAGATCAGGAAGAAGAACTGGGATAATGCGCACGAGTAGTGGCGCACGACCAGTGGTCGTGCGCACTAAGTTCAATGGTCGTGCCATTACCCCAGACAGGACTCCAGAAAAGAGGAATCAATGCACACGATCAGTGGCGCACGACCGGTGGTCGTATGCATTATGTCCATTGGTCGTACGCTTACCCCAGGCTGATTCTGGAAAACATAGAGTAGTGCGCACTATCAGGGGCGCACGACCAGTGGTCGCGCGCATTAGATCCCATGATCGTGCGCAGTATTCCTATTTCACAACCATCCCGGAACACGCACACGACCCCTGTACTGAAAGGAAAAACCAATCACTAATATGTGCAGACATTCCAGGCAATAACAAAAAGGAGAACAGACTATAAAAATAACAAAATACACAACCACGGGCATAAATGTGCACTTCCTATGGAAATATAGGCAAGATGAAATAGGAACGATAAAGAACTAAAAGTGAAGTGCAAACACGTGAAAACTAGCCCAGATGAGTCCGAAAATAGGTATATAAAGTGGACTCATCAGTATGTCCTAGTTGTAATCTTGGATTTTTGATGAGTCGTTCGTTTCTTTTCTAGAAATACAGGCTTGATGTCCTGTGACGAGGTCAACTCCCTAGTCGGATGGTGAGTCGTCTGGTGCGTAAAGTGATGCGGTGATCGAGGGTTTGCGTCATAGTAACGAGACTTTATTAAGACAGTTAGTTGCGATGTAGTCGCAGATTCAGTCCTTCTTGTCTACCGCTCCCGCGCAGTAACCCTTAGCGTGAGATTCTGTCGTGGGTCAAGCCATACCTGCTAATCCTTCTCCTCTGGTGCCCCCAGTGACGTTACCACCGGAGATGAATTTTGTATTGCATTTCCAGCGATTGAGACCTCCCACTTATGAAGAGAGTGCCGACTTTATGGTTTTGGATGACTGGATCATCGCTATCAATGAGATGTTCACGTACTCCAGGATTGCTGAAGCCTAGAAGGTAATGATTGTGGCCTACCAGCTAAAAGGCCTGATAAAGAGTTGGTCGATTCGGGAAAAGGAAAGTTTGAAGGAAGGATACTCTTGGGAGTACTTCAAGAAGATGTTGTTTAAGAAGTTTTTACCCTCGGTCGAGCAGGACTGTCTGATGAATAATTTCCTGTACTTGAAGCAAAGACAGCTCACAGTGAGCTAATATGAGATTGAGTTTAGTAAGTTGAGCAGATTTGCTCTTGATATGGTAGCTTCGGAGGTAGGAAGAGTGAAGCGCTTCCTCGGAGGATTAAGAAGAGATGTTCAACAGTTGGCATGCGCTTATAGAGCTAAAAGCTATGCTGAGGTAGTGGAAGCCGCTCTGAAGGTTGAGGCAATTGAGAATGCCAAGAATCGAGCTGCCATGGCGAGAAAAGAGAAAAGAAAAGGTGATGAGTATGGAAGCTCTAGAGCATCTGGCCCTTCTTCGAAGAAGAAAAGTAGGGCAATATGTAGCTTCTGTGGTCGATCTAACCACCCTTACAAAATGTGTTTCAAAAGGACTACCACCTTGAAGTAGTAGTAGGTGCTCTCCATCCAAGGTGCACCCAAAGGATATCTGGTGTGCATGAATTATACAAGGAAGGGACATGAAGTGAGTCGTTGCTAGTTGAAGGATTAGACTTGCTTCTAGTGCGGGCAGAAGGGGCACCTGAAGAATTCTCGCCCCCAAGCTCAGACTCCACTGTAGCCTGCCCCACTTCGGGCCCTGCTGCCACCACCAAACTAGGACAAAGGGAAAGGAAAGCTGAATGTGGTGACCAGGGAGGAATCTTAGACCTCTAAAAAGTGATATCAAGTTAGACCCTAGATTGATTCTTTTTTGCTCTCAATTATTGCCTTAGTTTTCGTTCGTTTAGTTATGTATGCTACGGTTTTAGGGGAATTTAAGGTGCGGAATAGATGGGTGCGCGTTCTTTTCGATTCGGTTGCCAACCATTCCTTTGTGGCACGGAGTTACGTAGATAAACATCGATTGGACGTGGATCAATTAGGAGACTCCTTCAACATCAATCTTACTTCCGGTGATTTAGTGATATCTAATCTTGGAATTCTGGGATGCCCTATTTATCTAGGCGATTTCCTAGCCTTTGAGGATCTGTTGGTTTTGGATCTGGCAGATTTTGATGTGATTTTGGGCATAGACTGACTGTCCAAGTATGATGCGGTGATCCAGTGTAAGACAAAGCTACTGTCATGGACAATGGCAAACCTATGACCGTATATGGTTTTCAGGACAGTGTTTCCCCTATTATTTCTTTGGTACGTGCTTGTCGTGCTATAAAGGCTGGTTGTGAGCCGTATTTGGTTTCTATTTCTTCTTTGGAAATAACTTTTGTTACAACACATCTTGAGGATTTCTCAGTGGTGCGAGAGTTTCTAGATGTTTTTCCTGATTGTCTTCCAAGACTTCCTCCGGTGAGGGAGATAGAGTTTGGGATAGACCTCGATCTAGGTACTCATCCTATTGCCAAAGAACTATAACGTATGGCTCAGCATGAGTTGGATGAGTTACGCAATCAACTCGACGAGTTGCTGTAGTATGGTTTTATTAGACCGAGATCTTCTCTATGGGGTGCACCTATATTATTTGTAAAGAAAAAGTATGGATTGATGAGACTTTGCATCTATAATAGAGAATTGAATACAGTTACCATTAAGAATAAATAACCCTTACCGAGGATTGATGATCTGTTCAATCAATTGTGTGGTAACTCGGTATTTTCAAAGATCGATCTTCGTTCAGGCTACCACTAGTTGAGAATTTATGACGCAGATATTCCATGGACCCCTTTCCGTTCGCGGCATGAACATTTTGTGTTTTTGGTCATGTCCTTCGGTTTGACCAATGCACCCTCTGCTTTCATATATTTAATGAATAGAGTGTTCAAGGATTTCTTGAACCGTTTCATGATCGTATTCATAGATGACGTCCTTCTTTATTCCCATAGTGTTGAGGAGCATGCTTAACATTTGCGATTGGTTTTGTCGACCCTGAGAGAGCATAAGTTATATGCGAAGTTGAGCAAGTGTGAGTTCTGGCTACCTTAAGTGTCCTTTCTTGGTCATGTTATCAGCAAGGACGGTATTTCCGTAGACCCGACCAAGATTTCTGCTGTGATGGAGTGGGAGAGACCGTCTACACCTAAGGAGATTAGGAGATTCTTAGGCCTGGCTGGCTATTATAGATGATTCGTGGATGGGTTTCCAGTGTTGTCTGCTCCTCTAACTAGACTTACCCAGAAGAACACTGCATTCATTTGAAGCGATAAGTGTGAAGAAGCTTTCAAACTGTTGAAGAAGAGATTGTGTAATGCTCTAATTTTAACCTTGCATACTAAAGGAGTTGAGTACGCTGTGTATGTGGATGCATCACACATTGGACTTGGCTGTGTTTTGATGTAAGATGGAAAGGTAGTCGTGTATGGATCAAGGCAATTAAAGATTCATGAAAGAAACTATCCTACGGATGATTTGGAGTTTGCTGCTGTAATTTATGTGTTGAATCTTTGAAGACATTTATTGTATGGCATGCCATGCAAGATCTATATATACCATAAGAGTTTGAAGTACGTCTTCACTTAAAAGGAACTAAATCTGCACCAGCATAGGTAGTTAGAATATGTGACTGATTATGAAGTGGAGATTCTTTATCATCCAGGAAAGGCTAATGTAGTAGCCGATGCTTTGAGTAGAAAGACCGCCAAAATTTTTAATCTATCTGTTCTGTCCTTGGTAGAAGAATTCTTGTTGATGGACATTGAGGTTGGGAGTAGTACTGTGCCAGCTAGTTTGGAAGCAGAAGATCCCTTCTGGATTTCCCTAACTAGAGCGCACTAGAAGGATGATCCGGATTTGTTGCATCTCCGGAATATAACTGAGAAGGGAGAGCTACCTGATAACTTTTTGTATAGGCTGGATACTTTGAATTATTGGGGTAGATTTTGCATCCCCACTTTTACTGATATTCATGCTAAGATTTGTACTGAAGCTCATAGTTCCAGTGTTGCCTACCATCCTGGTTCCACTAAAATGTATAAAGATCTAAAGAAAATTGTTTGGTGGTCGGGAATGAAGTATGATATTGCGAAGTTTGTGTCAGAATATTATACGTGTCAGTGTGTTAAAGCTGACCATAGAAGGCCTTGGGGTAAATTGACACTGCTTGAAGTTCTAAGTTGGAAGTGGGAGAGTATTTCGATGGATATCATCACCGGTTTACCGAGATCTCCCCGTGGGCACAATTCTATTTGGGTGATAGTTGATAGATTGACTAAATGTGCTCACTTCATCCCCTTTAAGATTGGGTATTCTATGAAGAAGATAGCTGAGTTATACCTTGATGAGGTCATCAGATTACATGGAGTATCTGTCTGCATCGTATCAGATCGAGACTCTAGATTTATGTCTCCTTTTTGGAAGAGTTTACAGGAGGGTTGGGTACTGATTTGAGGTATTCCACCAACTATCATCCGCAGACAAATGGTTAGAAGGAGAGGGTAAATCAGACCGTGGAGAATATGATCAGGTGTTAAATTTTGGATCATGGTAGTTCTTGGGATGAGCATCTCAGACTCATGGAGTTTGCTTACAATAATAGTTATCAAGAGAGTCTGCAGATGACCCCGTTTGAGGCCTTATATGGGAGGCATTGTGGGACTCCTTTGTTTTGGGATGAGGTTGGTGAGACACCGTAGCTAGGTCCGGAAGCCCTTGAAGAAATGAATTGTTCAGTGACTCATATTCGGGAGAAGCTCCGTGTAGCATAAGAATGCAATGAGAAATTTACTAATCAACGAATGGTTGATCTGGTGTTCACTGTTGGTGACTTGGTTTTCCTGAACGTCTCTCTGATGTCAGGTGTTAAAAGGTTTGGAAGGGACCAAAAGTTAGACTCCTGGTATGTGGGGCCTTTTTAGATTTTGGAGCGCATCAGAGTGTCTGCTTATTGGCTGGAGTTGCCTGCTACCTTCCCTGTTGTCCATGATGTGTTTCATGTGATCTAGTTGCGGAAGTGTGTCCATAGTGATCATCAAATCCTTTACTCGGTGCCCTAGATTCAGCCCAACCTTACGTACGTGGAAGAACATGTACGTATTTTGGATTCTCAAGAATGAGTGTTGCGAAGAAAGACCATCCTCATGATTAAAGTTCTCTGGCAAAATCAAGACGTCGAGAGTGCGATGTGGGTGTTGGAGTAGGCAATGAGATAATCTCATCCGCATCCCTTCCCTTAGTTCAGGTATGTCTTTAGGTTTTTGGTAATATTTGGATTTTTCATTTTGGTTTTGTTTTAATGTTGTGATAAGTTTTTGGACGAAACTTCTTTTTAGGGGGTGTGACTGTAACGCCCCGGATTTTCTGATGTTATTATTTGATTTGGTGTCGTCATAATTATGAAGTCTGGGCGTTACCCCCTTTTTTACGTTTTGTTGATGGAGTTGCACTTTTTGTGCATTTTTGCGTCCGTAGGGATTGTTTGACCGTATTTTGGGATTTTGATTGGATTGAATATTTTGCTTGATATAAAGGATGAAGTTTCAAGGGTTTGGACTTGCCCAATTTTATTGCGATCCTAGCATTTTGGAATCTCGGCACATGTTTGGATCTTTGTGGTGATTTATGCTTTTGTAAGCATTTGATGTTGTGTCTCAAGAATGGTACGTCAGATTCTAGGTTTGTCCTCGCTCTAAATTCTTAGAATCACATTTTATCCGGGATGTTAGTCAAATTAGAATTTTTGAAATTACCCAGCTTAGTACTCGAGATGAGCAGCCTTATCCTCAAGAGAGATCATTGTGTACTCGGGAGCTTTGGCCCTTCGTTTCTCGAGAGGCCGTGACTTCTTCCCGAGTAGTGTGTTGATTCCCGAGTAATGCTTTTGTTGTTCCCGAGTAATACTAGTTTGTTCTCGAGATATACCTTATTGTCACCGTGATGTGCAGTCATGCTCTCGAGAAGTCCCTTTTATTTCTCGAGAAGGTTATTTACTACTTGAGTGATCTTCTTCTGTACTCGAGATCTGCTCTTGCTCTCGAGAAGGCCGTCTTGTTCTCGAGAAACTGCCCTTCTTGTTCTCGAGAAGATTCGCTTGTACTCAAGAACCGCCCTTGTTCTAGAGATGTTTTGCCTCTGTACTCGAGAACTGGGTTTGCTGTTCCCGAGTGGTGCTTCCTTCAGTTCTCGAGTAATACTTCTTGTACTCGAGAAAATTCGACTCCGTTGCTCAAGAAACATGCTTCTTCTACTCGAGTAATCTTCCTCCCTATTCTCGAGACATATCTTCTACTCGAGAAAACTTCCTTTTGTTCCCGAGAATTTATCTTCTACTCGAGAAATATCTCCTTCCACTCGAGAAATCCATACTTCTCAAGGATTCCGGTTCAGTCAAACCTTGTCTCTTCACTTAAGTGTACTAACCATATATTATATTCATTATATAATACATACATATATATATAAGATAAAATTCTCCTACTCCATAGACCGATTTTCTCCCTTCTTCCCAAACCAAAGTGGCTTGAGCGAGAGAGAGAAAGTTTTCCGCGATTCTTCCGGTGGCCGCCGAAGGTGCTCCGGTGCTCGAAATCCTGAACCGATCGTAGATCCTGAAAGTTCTCAATGAGAGCTACGCCATCGTGGTAAAATCTTCCCCATTTCTTGAGTTTTTCTTGCTAGGGTTTTTGACCCTAACTCTTATTTTTGGACATTCTTGTTAGATTTTGATTTCCCTCGTCTTTCTTGGTCCAGATCTACGCCGAGGTGCGATTTGGTGGTCTTCTCCGGTAAAATGAAGGCAAGTGATCGTTGATGAGTCCTATTTATATAGTGATTTTCGGACACATCTGGGCTAGTTTTCTCACTCGTGCACAACATTTCAACCTGTTATTGGTTATATTTGCATCGTTCGGTCATTGACCATATTGTGCACTTTTTTGGGCCAAGGGTGTGCAATTGCGCATTCTATTGTTCGGGGTATGCACATCCTGCTCCCCATGGCTCTTCCTGTTTGGTTACGTTTGCATTCTGGTGCTGGGAGCTTATGCTCTAGCTTGGTTTTTGTTGTGCAGGTGGTTCATTTTCCCCAAGGCAGGAATTCTGATTTGTGGAAAACGCGCGGTCATGCGTTTCCTTAGCGCACAGTTTCTTTCTAATCGTGCGTTTTACTTTGTCCAGTGGGACTTGACAAACTTTGTCGAGTTGAGCTCGACGTTTATAAACGCACAGTTAACGCACCGTTTTGGCCAAACTGTGTGAGAAGGAAACACACGGTTTTCCTGTACCTTTCGTTTTGCCAGTGTTTTGTGGTTAATCGTGTGATTTGTTCACGCACGGGCGGAAACACCCATGCGCGAGTAAAATGCACGGTTCCAATGTTTTATCTTGTTTTCCTGCGTTCTGTGTTTACCCGTGCGATTTATTTCATGCACAGGCGGAAGCGCCAATGCGTGAGTAAAACGCACGGGTCAACACATCTTCATCCGCAAGCTTGGCCTGTAAGTTAATAACGCACGGTTAGCGCACGGTCGTGCGCCAAACCGTGCATGCCTATTTTTCTGACCCGACCCGTAATAGCTTTCTGACACCCACAATAGCTTTTCTGACCCGACCCACAATCACAACTTGAACAAGAGAAAATCTGAAGTTCAATAATAATATCCAGAACTAAAATATATCAACACTTAGACATGCTGAAATATTCAAGCTATCATTGTTCTTATACATCATTCCAACACCTAAATATGTAGAAAAAGAAATACTACAACTGAAGGGGAAGAGAAGAAACCAAACGCACGAAAACATGATTGTATACAAACATTTTACAAAATAAGCATACTTCAACATATACAAAGAGATTAAGCTACACGATCAACAACAAGAGAAGAAAAGTGTGCGAAATCGACCGAATCTGAAGTCTTGCTGTGGATTCACGGAAGGAATCACCGGGTTGTCAATACGCGTCCATGCTCGGTCCTCAACTGCGTCTGAGGTAGAGGAGGCTGTCACTCACTCCCAATGGACCCGTCTTCTTCGTGTCACGATCCGGTGGAGGATGGCACAAACTTCTCCTAGCTTGATGGAGAAAGCTAGGTCAAAACTCTTCTTGAAGCTCAAGGATGAAGGAAGAGGCCGAGAAGAAGCTCCTGCTTGAATATGGCGTTGAAAGCTTGCCCAGAGCACCTCCCTACGGTGGAAGATGAAGGGAAAGGAAGAAGGGTGGAGCTTTGCAGTAAAACGGCGGCTGGAATGGCTCCAGATCAGGCTCTCAAGAATGGAGGAAAATCTGTGCTTTAAATAGAAGCAGGTTAGAAAAATAGGCACGCACGGTTTGGTACACGACCGTGCGCTAAACATGCGTTATTAACTTCCAAGCCAAGCTTGCGGATGAAGATGCATTGACCCGTGCGTTTTACTCGCGCACGAGCGCTTCCGCCCGTGCGTGAAGGAAATCTCACGGGTAAAGACAGAACGCAGGAAAACAAGTTGAAACAAAGGGACAATGCGGTTTACTCGCGCACGGGCGCTTCCGCCCGTGCGTGAACAAATCGCACGATTAACCACAGAACTGTGCCAAAAATGAAAGGTACAGGAAAACCGTGCATTTCCTTCTTGCACGGTTTGTCCGAAACTGTGCGTTAACCGTGCATTTATAAACGTCGACCTCAACTCAACGAAGTTCGTTGAGTTCGACTCGACAAAGTAAAATGCACGATTAGGAAGAAACTGTGCGCTAAAGAAACACACGACTGTGCGTTTTACACAAATTAGAATTCCTGTCTTGAGGAAAATGAACCACCTGAATAATAAAAACGAAGCTGGAGCATAAGCTCGCATCACCAGAATGCAATCATAACCAAACTGGAAGAGCTATGGGGAGCAGCATGTGCATACCTCAAACAACAGAATGCGCAATTGCACACCCTTGGGCCAAAAAAGTGCACAATATGGTCAATGACCGAACGATGCAAATATAACCGATAACCGGTTGAAATACAGTTCGCGAGTGAGAAAACTAGCCTAGATGAGTCTGAAAATCACTATATAAATAGGACTCCTCAATGGTTTCCTCCTCTTCCCTTCTTTATCCCGATTTACAGAAATTTCTAACTCCTTGTTATCATGATTTTTAATAACTTCATGAATATAGCGCTGTTTAGATCCCTTGACTAATTATATTTATAGATTTCATGTTCTTGATTTTTCTATCTTACCTTGTTAAGTGCTATATGTTTTGATGATGTGGTTAAATCTCCCTCTTATAATCGTTCCTTAACTTTTATGTAGGACGTGTTCGAGTTTATTTTGGATTGAAAATTCTTCCTAAAGGTTGATCAACCATTTCAAATCTAGAATTATCTAGTAGAATCCGATGTGTCATTGTTGTCTTGAGATTTATATCATGGTTTTCTTCGTGGTGATGCCGTAGGGAGAGACAAGCCGCCAGGCCCCATTGGGGTTATGGTGTGCCCCTAAGCTCTAAACCCGGGTAGTTATGGGGTGTGACTTCATGATTTTCTTCATTGTGGGTGTTATTTGTGCGTGAATCCACCGCCGCAACGTTGATCCCTCTGTTAGTACCCTATGGGACTCTACCGGGTGTTTGGGTTTTTGCGGTGTATGGTGGAGTATCCAGTCTCCCAGGTAATTACGACAGATTAATTTATATCTGTTAGGGTGTGTCCAGATGATTGACCACCCTACCCATTTTGTTTCTTTTGGTGGAGTTGACCACATATGGCTAATCGAGTTTTGCCTTCTTCTTGATGGTTTAATCGTGAAAGTTTTCCCCTTATAGTCTTATGCATTTTGGGTACTTTTGTTGCATGTGACCCTTCACGTAAGTGTTTTTTTGACTTTTGTACCTCACTGCTGTATGTTTTTTTAAGTATTTTTCCTTTGGTCTCGGGTTGGTACCCCTTGACATTGTTTGCTATTGGCTTACTTCTGCCATCACTTGTACATTATTGCTGAGGTGTTCTGTCTTTGGAATGCCTCAGGTTCAGAGCTGTAGCTGATTGCGGTGCTGGTTTTGTAGTTCTTGGACAGCTGTATTGGTTATGGTTTTGGCCACGCCGTATCGAGGTAGACTGTCGTTTTCGTTGCGTTACTTATTCAGACATACTTTGTTTTATGTGGGTTCATGTCAGTTTGTTGATGCACATAGGATTGTTGATTTTGGATGCTTGCTAGCTGCTTGGTTGGTCTTCTTTCTATGTATTTGGATTACTTACTCTTTGGGATATTTTGTGCTAGGATTGCATGATAGGTAATTTCAAGTATAAAACTACTATTACCACCTCACACATTGCAAGTTTTAAAATGTTAAATCACTATATCTAACAACCATAAAAAATCTACATTTATTGTTATTATAAACTTAGAACTTGCATACCATGAGGTGTCCTCTGGGGACCTCTAACTCATGTATGATGTCTAAATTTGAAAAAGAAGTATTTTCCACAGCGTATAACTATATTTCCTCGTGGACTAGTTGAGCCACTAAGTCGAATGATACAGCTAACTAATACACTTAAACTGATTTTGCCTCTAAATTACTTAAAGATCTTTTTTCATTATTAAGTAGAAGTTTTTCCCGAGCGTCCGCAGTTATTCACTGCTGACGTGGCATTATGACGCGCATTTTTCCCTTACTCTGATATAACTTTAATGGCGGTGAGAAATGCGGGTTGTGACAGCCGACCCTTGTCGAGGTGCGAGTGGGCGACGTTTCATCAAATTTTCGAGGCAAGTTGAATTTTCCCCTTGCATGTCCATTCTTTGCTTATTTTTCTTCCTCTCCCTCCTCCTCCCTTATAGAGTAGGATTAACATAGTTTGAATCATGAAAGAACCCCCTAGGTTAGGGCAAGATTTCAGCCAAAACCGTGGAATTAGGTTTAGCAGCTTAAGGGAATTTTGGCAAGTTAGGTAAGTTAAATTTGTCGAATATCTTGGCTCAGTTCGTCGAGTATCGCAGTTAGATATTTGTCAAGTATATTTGGTAAAATCACCGGTTAGGGTGAAGTATAGCCTAAGTATAGATTCATCGAGTGTAGGATGCCTCTTTAGCCCATGTTTTTTTGGCTAATATCGTCGAGGAATTCGTCGAGTATCGTCAGACATCGATTATTGTAGAGTTGCCAAGGAAGATTCAATGTATGTCATAGGAATTCGTCGAGTATCACTAGTTCATTTTTGCCAAGTAGTATAAAATTCGTCGAGTATCGCTGTAAATTGTCAGGTATACTCTCCGGATGGGCCATGACATAAATGTTTTTGCAGTTTTTGTCTGATTCGTCGAGTTTGGTCCTTAAGGTTTATCTTGGGTATTTTTGTCCAGTTTGTCATAGGAAGTGTTTAGGCTTTGGTATTTGGGTTTTGTCGGGTTTTAGGTTGTGTTTTAATGGCTGGATCGGCAGTGGATAAAGGACCGCCAATTGGACGTTGTTTCGTGAATCATTGCATGTTGTAGTTTGTTTTGGGTCTCTGTTTCCAGGCTGTTTTAGGTGTGTTGGACCTTCTGGCTGCCACCGTGGTTCCTCTGAGACATTTAGGTCTGGTAGTATGGTATTGTACGTTTTGGTCGCCGACTACGATCCATGGTTTTACTAGTGTTAATGATTCACTTGTTTTGGACCGTATAGTTCCTTTTCCTTCTATAGATTGGCTTTTTGTTAGCAGTTTGCTTCTACAGGTTTGAGCGAAGCATGGTAACTTATCGTACTTGGTGCATTTTACTTACTTTACTAATGAGTACCTTTAATTACCTATCTCTCTTGTTGAATTAGTAGCTGAGGTTGTCAGCTCTTCTTATTTTATGGTTTGGTAACCCCTTCTATTTTTTACTTGTTTGCTATCTTTTGTCCATTTTGCCACTTGTATTTTATTGCTGAGGTGTTCTTTCTTTGAATGCCTCAGGTTTAGGGTAGTAGTCGGTTGAGCGGCTAGGTTTATGAGTTTGCTAGTGAACTGCTTTGTTGCAGATGTTTTCTTCACCCTTGTTAGGTAGTTTTCGGTTGTTTCCTTATTAGTACAGACATACATACTTTCCAGTGGGTTCGTGTCAGGTTATTGATGTGCACTAGTGGTTTTCTTTGGAGATGCTAAGTATTTTGCTAAGCTGCTAGTTTGCCTATTTTGAGGTTGTTTCTACTTGCTCTCTGGGGATGATTTATGCTAGGTTTCATGTTAAGTATTTTAACTTATAAAAGTATTATTAGTAGTATTTCAAACATGTCATCTTTCCAAAACTAAGATGCTATCTTATAGCAAACGTAAAGACTATTTTTGTACATATAAAAAATCTAGAGTCTTGCATACCATGACTTGTCCACCATGGATGTTTATACTCATGTAGGATGTTAAATCAATCTAATCAAAGTATTTCTGTAGTGTATAACTATAATTTTACTCGTGGACTAGTTGATCCACCGTGCCGAGGGATATGACCATCTGAACTTAAACCGATTTTTCTCTTATTAACTTATGAAATTCATTTAAATAGTAGAGATTTTAGTTTGGCCTGAGCATCTGCAGTTAGCCCTGCATGGCATGGCATCACGACACATATTTTCCCTTACTCTGATATAAATTTAATATGGGGAAAATGCGGGTTGTGACAGTTGGTATCATAGGGAGGTTGTTTGGAAATTGGTCGAACAACCATGTCAGGTTAGTGTTAGTCATCTCGTTACATTTCATATACAACTGATGTGTCACCAGTATGTTTTAGCTGAAGCATGAACACTACACTCATAAGCATGATAAGAATTATACGGGGCATATTATGTTGTATGGGATGCATAATATATGTTTGTGTATGGATCCTCACAGGAGGTAACATGTGACTGTTATATAGTATGGGATGCATAACATCATCACATGAATTCACATTAGATTTTGATTTTCATTGCATGCGATATTATGTAGTATGGGATGCATAATATTTCATGTGTACACCGCTCATAACATGCATTAAGGCCTTTTTAGATAGCATAACACAACATACATGACATAACATTACATCAGCATACATGGAAAGTTAAAGATTTACATGATGACATACGTACACACATGGTTTTAAAGTAAAAGGAATGAAAATTCATGCATTCATAGTCAAAGCACATTAGTCAATAGGGTAACGGTATATCATCCTAAGTTAAGCATGACATCATTATTGAAAATCCCAGAGCAAGTTAGCAATATGAGCAAGTACTTGAGTATGTTTTGTCTAGACTAAGTTGTTTGGTTCTTGCTGTTAAGCTCGGTTCTAATTAGTTGTTTGTTGTTCTATTAGAATGGCGCCTAAGCATGTAGCTACTAGGTCGACTCCCCAGTCAGAGGGCAAGTCTTCAGGTGCGCAGAGCGAAGCGGTCATCAAAAGTCTGCGATAAAGTAATGCGACCTTGTCTAGACTGATGGTGGAGATGCTGTCGCAGATCTAAGTGTTGTTATTGGTTGTGTCAGGACAGCTGCTGAGAGTGCGGGACCTTGCGGTGGGTCTAGCTATTCCTGTTTCTCCTGCTCCTCTGGTGTCTCTGGTTTTGTTGCCACCAGAGATGAATTTTATCTCGCATTTGTAGCGATTAGGACCTCCTTATTATGATGGTAGAGTGTATTACATGGCTTTGGATGATTGGCTTATCATAATCAAGGAGTTGTTTTCATACTCGGGAGTTTCTGATGGCCAGAGAATGATGGTCACTGCTTATCAGCTCAAGGGTTTGGAAAAGAGCTGGTGGTTGAGAAAAAAGGAGAATCTGAAGGATGGGTGTTTCTGGGGCACTTTTAAGGAGTTGTTGCTGAAGAAGTTTCTGCCATCAGTCGAGCAGGACTGTTTGATGAATGAGTTCCTGCATTTGAAGCAAAGGCATCTCACAGTTAGTGAGTACGAAGTTGAATTTAGCAAACTGGGCCGGTTTGGCCATGACTTGGTGAGCTCAAAAGCCAATAGAGTTAAACATTTTCTGGGTTGTCTGAGGAGTGACATCCAATAGCTGGCTTGTGCGTACGGATCCGAAAGCTATGTTGAAGTAGTGGAAGCTACCTTGAATGTCAAAGCGATCAACAATGACAAGAACAGAGGTCAACAAATGAGAAAAGATAAGAGGAAATATGATGGTGGTAGGAATTCTAAGGAATTTGGTTCTGCGTCAAGCAAGAGAAGCAAAGAGGTATGCAGTTTCTGTTGCCGACCAAGACATCTATTTGAGAAGTGTTTTAAGAGGATAAGAGATCAGAAGCAAGATCGAGAGCATGTGATTCAGAGTGCTCCTAAAGGAGATTTAGTTTGTTTTGCATGTAAGAAAAGGGCATGATGCTGCCTACTATTGAGGAAGGAAAAGAGTTTGCTATCAGTGCGAACATGAAGGAAATTTCATGACTAAGTGACCACAGTTTCAGCCCACAATGTACCCAGTTACACTTCAGGCTTTGCCATCGCTGCAACAATTGGATAAGGGAAAGGGAAAGCTCAACGTGATATCTGTGGAGGAAGCACAGACGTCAACTCAAGTTATCTCTAGTTAGATCCTAACATAGATTTATATTTTAGTTCGTAGTTATAGTTTCAATGTCCATTCCCTTAGTTTCGTATGCGATTTTTATAGGAAGGTTTAAGGTAAAGAACCGTTGTTCACGTGTATTTTTCGATTCCGGTGCTACCTACTCATTCGTGGTTAGGGCCTTCGTAGATTGTGATCGTTTGACCCTCGATCTCATTGGCGACGCGTTTAGTGTCAAGTTTCCCTCTGGTGATTGAGTGGTATCAGACCAAGGTATTCAGAGTTTTCTGATTCTGTTAGGCAATTTTCTAGCTTTTGATGATTTGAAGGTGTTAGAGCTGGAAGATTTTGATGTAATCTTGGGGAAGGACTGGTTGTCCAGATATATTATTGTTATCCAGTACAAGGTTAAGCGCTTGGACTTCAAGATGGACAACGGTCAACCCAGGAGTGTTTATTGTTATCCGCGCCAGAGTTCTCTGATTATTTCTGCGGTATGTGTTCGGAAGCTTTTAGATTCCAGCTATTTTGCTTGTTTGGTTTCAGTTTTGGAAATCAGCATGGGTTTGCCGCATATCTTGGAGATTCCTGTGGTGTGTGAGTTTCTCGATGTTTTTCCTGATAATCTTCCTCGTCTTACGCCTAACAGAGACGTGGAATTCCTCATAGATCTAGAGTCGGGTACCTGTCCTATTATTAAGGCATCATACCAGAAAGCCCCGCATAAGCTGGAGGAGTTGCGTACCTTGTTGGATGAGTTGCTATAGAATTGTTTTATTAGGCCGAGTTCATCTCCTTGGGGTGCTCCCATTTTGTTTGTAAAGAAAAAGGATGGATCAATTAGGCTGTGCATTGATTATAAAGAATTGAACAAGGTAACCGTCAAGAACAGTTATCCTCTACCGAGAATTGTTGATTTGTTTGATCAGTTGCGAGGTAGTTCTGTGTTTTTGAAGATTGACCTTCGTTCAGGCTACCACCAGTTGAGGATTCGTGAGACGGATATTCCATGGACCGCTTTTTTTTCGGCACAGACATTTTCAGTTCTTGGTGATGTCTTTTGGTTTGACTAATGCACCCTCTGCCATTATGGATATGATGAACAGAGTGTTCAAGGATTTTCTAGACCGTTTCATGGTCGTGTTTATAGACGATGTTCTTGTGTACTCCCCGCAGTGCTATGGAGCATGCCCAACACCTACAGTTAGTTTTGTTTTCTTTGAGGGAGCATAAGTTGTTTGCTAAGCTATGCAAGTGTGAGTTTTGGTTGCCTCTGGTTTTTTTCCTATGTCATGTGGTTAATAAGGACGGGATTCCTATTGACCCAGAGAAGATAGCTGCTATTATGGATTGGAATAGGCCTGTAACGGCCTCCCCAATCCACGTCTCGAAAGGACGGCCGCCGGCACCCCCAGCACCACGCTTGAAAGGGTTCAGCCTAACCAGGTCTGCAGACCATGCACCCCAACCCCTCTCCATACACGGGCAGGTAGTTGAGGTCGAGGATCGAACCCGAGACCTCCTTGATAAGGAGTTTTCAAACTACTCCCCATCACCAACTGAGCTGCAGCTAAAATCTTTCAGTGGATTCTCTGGTTGAGGAATTTCTCCTGATGAATATTTTGGTTAGTGGTTATGACTCGCCTAATAGTTTGGTGGTGCAGAGCCTTCATGGATTTCGCTGACAAGGCTACAACAAAAGGAAGATCGTGATTTGTTGTACCTTTATAATAGATCTGAGAAAGGGGAGTTGCATAACTTTTTGATCGATAACGCGAGTACTTTAAAGTACCTTGGTATATTTTGTATCCCCAATGTTGAAGATATTCGAGCTAGGTTGTGCAGATAGGCTCATGGTTCTAGTGTTGAATACCACCATGGTTCTACCAAAATATATAATGATCTGAAGTAGATCGTTTGGTGGTATGGTATGAAGGGTAATATAGTAAAGTTTGTATTAGAATGTTTCAGATGCAAGCGAGTTAAGGCTGATCATGGAAGGCCTAGGGGCAAGTTAATGCCCATAGAGATTCCAAGTTGGAAGTGAGATAGTATTTCCATGGACTTTATTACTAGTTTGTTGAGATCTCCCCGAGGGTATGATTCTATTTTAGTTATAGTTGATAGATTCACGAAGTGTGATCACTTCGTTCCTTTTAAGATTGATTACTGCATGAAGAAGATTGCCGAGTTATACTTAGATGAGGCTATCAGGCTATATGGAGTGCCTATTAGAATTGTATCGGATCGAGACTTTAGGTTTACGTCGCTTTTGGAAGAGTTTACAGGAAGGGTTGGGTATTTCACCACTTATCATATACATACTAATGGTCAAATGGAGAGAGTAAATCAGATCGTAGATGATATAATCAGATGTTATATTTTAGACCACAGAGGAGCGTGGGATGAGCGTTTAAGATTGATGGAGTTTGTATACAATAACAGTTATCAGGAAAGTTTGCAGATGACCCTGTTTGAGGCTCTATATGGGATGCATTATAGAACTCCCTTGTTTTGGGCTAAGGTTGGTGAAAGACCATTATTAGGTCTTGAAGCGTTAGAAGAGATGATTTTTTCTCTAAAGCTTATTCGAGAGAAGCTTCGGATAGCTCAAGAGCGCTATGAGAAGAATGTAAATCGGCGTAGGACTGATTTGGAGTTTGCTATTGGTGACATGGTGTTTCTTAAGGTTTCCCCAATATTTGGTGCTAAGAGGTCTGGTAAGAACCATAAGTTGGACCTGAGGTACGTTGGACCTTTTAAATTTGTAGTGCGAATTGATGTGTCACCGTATAGACTAGATTTGACCACAAGTTTTCTTAGTGTGCACGGTGTGTTTCACGTAAGCCAATTGCGGAAGTGTGTGGTTAGCGACAGGAAAGTTCCTTATTGTGTGCCCTAGTTGGAGCGTAACCTTTCTTATGTGGAAGTACCTATTCGTGTTTTGGATACTCAAGATCGGGTATTACGAAGGAAGACAATACCTATGATTAAATATTTATGGCGGAACCAAGACGTAGAGAGCGCGACTTGCGAGTTGGAATCAGCTATGATGGAGGCTCGTCCTCATCTATTCTCCTAGTTTGTTCGGTATGTATTCGATACCCTTGGTTGTTTTTCTTTTGTAGTAGGTGTTTTTGTGCGTAAAGTTTTGGGACGAAACATTCTTTTAGGGGGAGTGGTTGTAACGCCCCTAAAGTTTTTTGATCTTTATGTTAATTCTTTTATTGGCGTGCTTGTGATATCAGGGCATTACGTTAATGTGTGTTTAGCAGGTGCTATGGTTAGAGCGTTGTTTTTGATCTTTAGGTTTTCAGTGTGACTGGGTTTTTGCATGTTTGCAAGATTCCCTCACGATCCTGGTCTGTTTTGATGACTCGGTGGAGCATTTTTGGGAATGCTTGTGTTTTAACTTTAGGAGGTGTTTGTCTGAGTTTGGTTTGTCAGATTTTGATTTCGACTTTGTCGTTTGATTCGTAGCGTCGGTATTTAGCTACACTGTCATTTTTGTAGAAATCTGAGGTCGTTTGGATTGATTAGTCATTTCGACTTTATTAAATTAGGTAATAATATATTATATTATAATTATCAGTATAAATAGGATATCGGTCTCGTATAACCCTACCTGCTACTGTTCATCATCTTCCTTAACCTGACGGTGCTGTTTCACAAATGAGAGGAGTTTGACGGGCTTGGCGTGTTTTAGGCCGGTGATTTCTAGAGGTCCGGTGGTCGGATTTGTTAATAGATTAGAGATTTGGAAATCTCTCCGAGAGGGCTACGCGATCGTGGTAAGTTTTTCCTTTTTCTCCGATTTTTGTGAGTTAGGGTTTGAGATTTTAACTCCTTTTCCCCTCCAAAAGTTTTAGGAATCGTTGTTAGGGCCTTTTAACGGCCGACCCTTATCGAGGTGCGAGCAGGTGACATTTCTCCGAAGTTTCGATGCAAGTGGAATTTCTCCCCTTGCATGTCCATTCTTTGCTTATTTTTCATCCTCTACCTCCTCCTCCCTTAGAGAGTAGGATTAGCATAGTTTGAATCATGAAAGAATCCCCTAGGTTAGGGTAAGATTTTGGCCAAAACCGTGGAATTTTGTTTAGCAACATGAGGGAAATTCGGCGAGTTAGGTAAGTTAAATTCGTCGAGTATCTTGAGTCAGTTCGTCGTGTATCGACGAAAGGGGTTCGTCAAGTTTAGTTGGTAAGATCGCCGGGTAGGGTGAAGTGTAGCCTAAGTATAGATTCATCGAGTGTAGGATGTCTCTTTAGCCCAAGTGTTTTTCAGCGAGTATAGTCAAGGAATTCGTCGAGTATGTCAGTCATCGATTATTGTATAGTTGACAGGGAAGATTCGACGTATGTCATAGGAATTCATCGAGTATCACTAGTTCATTTTTGCCATGTAGTATAGAATTTATTGAGTATCGCTGTAAATCGTCGGGTATACTCGCCAAATGGGCCATGACTTAGAATTTTTTGCCATTTTTGCCTTATCCATCGAGTTTTGTCCTTAGGGTTTATCTTGGGTATTTTTATCTTCTTTGTCATGGGAAGTGTTTAGCCTTGGTATTTGGGTTTTGCAGGTTTTTTAGGTTGCGTTTTAACGGCTAGATCGGCAGTGGATAAATGACCTCCAATTGAACGTCTTTTTGTGAATCATTGCATGTGGTAGTTTGTTTTGGGTCTCTATTTACATGTTGTTTTAGGTGTGTTGGACCTTGTGGCCACCATCGTGGTTCCTCCGAGACATTTGGGTCTGGTAGTTCGGTATTGGACGTTTTGGCCACCGACTCCGATCCGTCGATTTACCAGTGTTAATGATTCACATGTTTAAGACCGTATAATTACTTTTCCTTCTATAGTTTGGCTTTTCGTTTGCTGTTTTCTTCTGCAGGTTTGAGCGAGGCATGGTAACTTATCGCACTTTGTGCATTTTTCTTACATTATTGATGAGTACTTTTCATTACTTGTCTCTCTTGTTAAATTAGTAGCTGAGGTTGTCAGCTCTTCTTATTTTATGGTTTGGTAACCCCTTTTATTTTTACTTGTTTGCTATCTTTTGTCCCATTTTGTCACTTGTATTTCCTTGCTGAGGTGTTGTTTCTTTGAATGCCTTAGGTTCAGGGTAGTGGCCGGTTGAGCGGCTAGGTTTGGGAATTTGTTAGTGGACTACGTTTTTGCAGTGGTTTTCCTCACCCTCGTGAGGTAGCTTTCGGTTGTTTCCATGTCAGTACATACATACATACTTTCTAGGGGGTTCATATCAGGTTGTTGACACCCACTGGTGGTTTTCTTTTGGGATTCTAAGTACTTTGCTAATCTGCTAGTTTGTCTTTTTTGTGGTTGTTTCTACTTACGCTCTAGGGATGCTTTATGCTAGGTTGTATGTTAGATATTTTAACTTATAAAAGTATTACTACAAGTATTTGTGATGCAGGCACATGATTTTCGACGGATAAAATTATGCGCTCTTGGTTTCAATAATTAAAATAAATATGTCACGTGTAGTTTATCTAATTAACACTATCGATTATCTACCCGATCCGGACAATTAGTGTTGGGTACATTGGTTTAAATGTACCTGATTTGAAGATGCCTCACCCAACTCAATGATATACATCAAAATGTATTTGATGTGTTTTTGAGTTACTTGTGCAGGTTAAGTATTTGCAGGACTGAAGCAAAAATTTCTAAGTCCATGTGTCGACACCCAGAGGGAAAGTGTCGACACTTAAGAAGACTTGTGTTGACACCCAGACAAGCAGTGTCGACACTTGGAGTCATTGTGTCGACACCTGGGATGCAGAGTCGACACCAGACACAAAGTGTCGACACAAGGAGCTGTGTCGACACTCAATGAAGAAAGTACAGTAGAACAATGTGTCGACACTCAACAGCAGTGTCGACACCCAGTGAAGCTGTGTCTACACCAGAAAGTGTCGACACTTGGAGCTGTGTCGACACTCAGCAAAAGTCAGCAGAGACTAAGTATAAGTGTCGACACTCAGAACAATGTGTCGACACTCAACAGAAGAGTCAGCACTTAAAGAAAGTGTCGACACACAAATAATGTGTCGACACTCAGCTGAAGACTCAACACTTGAAGAAAGTGTCGACACATGGAGCTGTGTCGACACTTAGCAAAGAACAGAAAGATCAACAAAATATTCTAAGTACAAGTGTCGACACTAAGGGAATGTGTCGACACTCAGCTGAAGTCTCAACAGAAGAATCAAGTGTCGACACAAGGAGCTGTGTCGACACTCAGCAAGTATCAACATTGAAGACTATGTGTCGACACCAAGAAGTAGTGTCGACACTTGACAGATTCAACACATGAAGATGTGTCGACACAAAGGAGATGTGTCAACACTTAGAAGAATTCAACAAAAGATAGAAGATCAAGTACTTGTGTCGACACTCAATTTCAGTGTCGACACATGCAGAAGAAACTGTGTCGAGACATAGAATCTACAACACAAGGAGTTGTGTCGACACCTTGTAGACTTGTGTCGACACTTACACAACTTGTGTCGACACTTGGTCTATAAGTGTCGACATTTAAAGACAGAAAGTCTCGACACTTTCAGACAGTTAGAGAACTTTCAAGAACTGACTGGATGACTTGACAGCTGCCGTTCCAGCCGGTCTACAGCACCTGTCAGAGATGTCAGAAGACAGTTATGAACCGGACCAGCTGGTTACCATGAAGAAGGCCTATAAATAGGCTCATACAGTCTACAGAAACTGTTGTTGTTGAGGTTGTTGAAGCAATTCAAAAGTGGTTCACAGAGTTGTTCAAGTTATTGATCAAGGATCAAATCAAGAAGATCTAGCTGTCCAAGTGCAGATCTAAGAAGTTGGAGAGAGGGCTCCATCCAAGAAATCAGCCGTTGGAACTAGGCTGAGAAGAAGGATTCAGATTCATTCTGGGTCTTAAGAAGCAGAGGTCAAGGATCAACTGCAGAAGGAGTCAATCTAATTGAGTTCTACTTTCAAGAAGCTTTGAAGAAAGCTAAGTCAGATTGAATGCAGCTGAGTTCTTCCAAGAACTCATCAAGAAACTCACAACCTGCCTCTCTTGTCTTTGGGTTATTGAGTTAACAATTGTAAATTCATTTTTATCTTGTAGGATGCTTTGGATCTGAGTGTTTTGTAAGCCTGTAATTATAAAGGCTGAGGGTAGGGCTTGAGAGCCTGAGTGTAGGAGATTGAAATCTCTGAGTGTAGGCCTTGTTGGCTGAGTGTAGGCCTTGTTGGCTGAGTGTAGGCCTTTGTGGCTGAGTGTAGGCTTTGTGGAAAAGCTGAGTTGTAGGGCCTTGGGCCTGAGGTGTAGGAACCAGTTTGGGTTCTGAGACAGTGGTGAAGTTTGGCCGAATCTAGTACACTGCTAGATAGGCGAAGGGGGAAAGTGGATGTACCCAAAGCTTGGGGAACCACTATAAAACTCTGTGTCTGTTGTGCTGTGCTTTGCTGTGTATGCTGTGTGATTGCAAAAGTAGAGTAGATTCTGTGTTATAACTGATTGCTGCCATTAAAGTTTAAAAAAGAATTAGGTCACCTATTCACCCCCCCCCCCCCCTCTAGGTGTCTAGGTACTATATCTTTCAAGTGGTATCAGAGGGAGGTTACTTAAAAAGGACTAACAGTCTAAGGAGATCCTGATTGGCAGATTCAGTCTAAGACAAATTACAGATTCAAGAAAATCAAGAACCATGGGTTCCTCTGAGAATCACAAGGAATTGGGTTCCATAAAATTACCTCTATGCAGGAAAGAGATATTTGGGATCTGGAAGGAAAGGGTAAGGCTGTTTATGGAAGCCTCAAACTCTAGGATATACATCACAGTAAAGGAAGGGCCTTATGTGCCCATGAAGATATCAGTTCTAGATGCAAATCAGAGAACCCCAAAGGATTTCTCTGAAATGACTAAGGATGAGATTGTCCTAGCCACCATGGACAAAAGGGCACAAAACATTATAGTGAGTGTCATAGATGATGCAACTTTTCAGAATCTAATACACTGTAAGACAGCCAAAGAGATGTGGGACACTCTTATTATGTATATGGAAGGTTCTGAAGAAGTTAGGCAAGATAGAAAATCTTTGCTAAATCAAGAGTATGAGAGTTTTAGACAAGGAAAGGGTGATAGCATAACTGAGTGCTATAAGAAGTTCTTCAGGATAGTGAATGAACTCATGTCTTATGGAAGAGAGTTAAGTAATTATGAACTAAATGACAAGTTCCTAAGGTCCCTAACTAAAGATTGGGACACCAAGATCTATGCCATTAGAGAAATGGCTAAGTTGGGAGAAATTCCTCCACCTACACTGTTTGGCAAGTTATTGTCTTATGAAATGCAGTTGACAGTGAGAAAAGAGGAGGAGAAATCAACAAGAACTGAACACAAGGAAAGAACTGTAGCTTTCAAGACAGAAGCCTCCAGAGAGTGCAGGAATAAGTCACCAACTCCACCTCCAAAGGTAGTTGAATCAGAGTCAGATGAGTCAGTCAGCACAAAATCTGAAAGCAGTGAAAGTGATGAAGACTTTGCTGCCTTCACTAGACATTTTCAGAAATTCTTGAAGAAGAAATAGTGGAGGTCAAGGCCTTCTGCTTCAAAGGGAAAAGAAGATTTTTATCAGGATAAAAAGGCTTCAAAGAAGGACAGGAAGAGGATTAAATCTAGCAAGGCAACTGTTTCAAAAATAGTGTGTTATTGCTGCAATAGACAAGGCCATGTTGTTGCAGATTGTCCTGAGAAGAGAAAAGAGTCTAGTGACAGGAAGAAGACTCATTTCAAAGGCAAGAAAGAGAAGTCTTTTGTTGCCAAGAAGGAGAAAACTCTATCAGATATCTCTTCTTCAGAAACTGAGTCTGATGCTGAGGCATACATAGGGCTGTTTGCTGAAGAAGAAGAAGAAGAATTCATGCAGATTATGGAGTCTATTTATGAACAAGAAGACTGTCAGTGCCAAGGACTGATGGCATTGACTGAGAGTGACAAAATCCTGGAGCAGCCAGGACCCAGTAAGGTACAAAGTTCAACTCTAAGTTCAGTTTCTTATTCCAGTACAAAATCAGATTCATCATCATCAAGTGATGAGAATATATCTGAGTCTGAGGATGATATTCATCAGCTTATAGATGAATATAAAGTACTGCTGCAAGCTTACAAGAAGAGCAAGTCCCTAGCCAAAAGTCAGGCAAAGGAAATTGCTGATCTAAAAGCTGCTGCAACAGATTCTGAGAAGCTATTTGATCAAAAGCTTAATGAGATAGCCAGGCTGAAACACATAACAGTGATTCAGATGGGGACTATCACCTTTAAGAATGATCAAATCAAGAGTCTGGAGATCAATCTTCAGAAAGAGAGAGAGCTTGTTGCTAGGTTTTCTAAACCTAAGTCAGTGTTACCCATAATTGATGAATTTGTTCATCACAAGGGTAAAGCTGGACTGGGCTTTACTAGACCTGCAAGGACTGAGCAGTCCAAGTCCAAGTCCAAGGGCAAAACCTCAACGTTCAACAAGTCTGCTGTAGATAAGACAACAAAGACAGTACCTAAGCAAAGGTACAATAAGTTTGAATGTTGGTGCTGTGGCAAGGTTGGCCACTTTGCAATGGACTGTTGGCACAATGCTAGTGCCAAAGTGAGTTGCAAATTACCTATTGGAAAGCCAGTAGGTAGTTTTGTTAAGTTGCAAACTAACAAGTACCAAGGACCCAAGAATTCTTTGGGTTCTAAGGTTCATTAATCTGTTTTGAAGGTGAGTCCAAGTGGCCATACCCCAACATGGTACTTGGACAGTGGATGTTCCAGACATATGACTGGAACTAGAGGATTACTAAGGTACTACATTCCAATAAAAGATGGTCCAAAAGTAACCTTTGGTGGTTCTGAAAAAGGAATCATCAAAGGGTTTGGTAACATTTCTAGCAACTTAGTTACCATTACTCAAGTGGCTTATGTTAAAGGGTTGAAACACAACCTAATAAGTATAAGTCAATTAAGTGATGTAGGGTATGACATCTCATTTGTTAAAAATGGTTGTCGTATCAAGAGGTCAAGTGATCAAGAGATCATTTTGACTGGTTATAGGAAAAGGAATGTCTATTGCTTAGACATTATGGTTGAGAACAGTGGTTCTCCAGTGTGTCTTGTAGCTGATGAGACAGTCTCTCATTGTGTCAAATGGCATAAGAGGCTTGCCCATCTTAACTACAAGACTATTGGCAAACTCTTTAGCAAAGAGTTAGTGAGGAATGGTCCTCAAGTTAAGTGTGTTAAAGATGGTATTTGCTCAGCTTGTCAAAAGGGCAAGCAGACTAAATCCACCTTTAGAAGCATAGAAAACAAAGATGCTGTGAGGTGTTTATACCTCTTGCACTTGGATCTCTTTGGTCCAATGCCAGTTCACAGCTTAAGTAGGAAGGTCTATACCCTTGTAGTTGTAGATGACTACTCAAGGTTTTCCTGGGTGTTCTTCTTAAGACAGAAATCTGAAACACCTAGTGTCTTCCATAGCTTTGTCAAGCAAATTCAGAATGAACTAAATAGTACAGTGGTCAAGATTAGAAGTGACCATGGTACTGAATTTCAGTCTGAAAGCATGACAAAACTATGTGAAGAATTTGGGATATTTCAAGAATTCTCTTCACCTAGAACACCTCAGCAAAATGGCATTGCTAAGAGGAAGAATAGAACCTTGATAGAGGCTGGTAGGACCCTATTAAGTGATACATCACTGCCAGAGTATTTCTGGGCTGAAGCAGTTAATACTGCATGCCATGTTATAAATAGGGCTACCATCACTAAAGGGCTCAACAAGACCGCCTATGAAGTTGTGAAAGGCAGGAAACCAAACCTATCCTATTTCAGGATCTTTGGTTGCAAATGCTTCATACTTAACAATGGGAAGTCTTACTTGACTAAGTTTGCTGCCAAGTCCCAAGAGGGAATTTTTGTTGGGTATAGCAACAACAGTAAGGCTTATAGAGTCTACAACTTGACTACACAAGTTGTAGAAGAATCTGTGCATGTGGTTTTTGATGAGACTAAACTTATTAACAATGAGTTGTCTAGTAGTGTATGCAGCCCCATAGGTTTAACAAAGAAAATGGACAAGCTTACTATAGAAGAAGTACCTGCTGCAAGACAGCAAGTAGAGGACAGTAGCTGTTGTCCAGGGGGAGAACTACATGTGCCAATTGCAGAAGAAGTACAAGGAGTACAGCATGATGGAGATGCTGAAGAGGTTCAACCAGAAGTTAGGATGCCTCCAGCCAACAGGCATCTTAGAGATCATCCAGTAGAGCAGATTATTGGAGATCCAAGACAAGGAGTACAAACCAGGAGCAGATACATGAATGCAGCAATCTACTCTAGTTTTCTATCTCAAGTTGAACCTAAGAAGTTTGAAGAAGCAATACTAGATCCACAATGGACTGAAGCAATGCAAGAAGAGCTTAATCAGTTCAAGAGGTGCAAGGTCTGGGAACTTGTTCCTAAACCTAAAGACCACAATATAATAGGAACCAAGTGGATCTACAGGAATAAGATGGATGAACAAGGGGTCATCATTAAGAATAAAGCAAGATTGGTTGCTAAAGGATATATGCAAGAAGAAGGTATTGACTTTGATCAAACCTTTGCTCCAGTAGCCAGACTGGAAGCCATAAGGATGTTCTTAGCCTATGCAACCTATCAAGGATTCAAAGTTTACCAAATGGATGTCAAGTCAGCATTCCTGAATGGTTATCTTAAAGAGGAAGTCTATGTGGAACAGCCTTCAGGTTTTGTTGATCCAACTCTACCTCATCATGTCTATAGACTTAGGAAAGCTTTATATGGGTTAAAGCAAGCCCCTAGGGCTTGGTATGAAACCCTATCTAGTTTCCTCATTGAGAACAAGTTCTCAAGGGGGAAAATAGATAAGACTCTATTCCTTAGGGAATCTAGAGGCAAAGTTATACTTGTCCAAATATATGTAGATGACATTATATTTGGGTCTACTGAAAGCAGCCTTTGCAAAAAGTTTGCAAAACTGATGTAAGGTCAATTTGAGATGAGTAGTATGGGAGAGCTGAAGTTTTTCTTGGGTCTCCAAGTTAAACAGACTGAGAGTGGTTTATCCATATATCAGTCCAAGTTCACCCTAGAACTCATAAGGAAGTATGGTATGGATTCATCCAGTACCATGAAGACTCCTATGGGGTCAAGTATGTCTCTTAGCAAGGATGATGCAGGGAAACCTGTAGATGAAACCTTGTATAGAGGGATAGTTGGCTCCCTATTATACTTGACTGCTAGTAGACCAGATATCATGTATGCTACATGTGTATGTGCAAGGTATCAAGCCTGCCCTAAAGAGTCTCATTTGACAGCAGTCAAAAGAATATTGAGATATCTAAAGGGCACTCCCTATCTAGGCCTCTGGTATCCTAGGAATGGGGATTTTGATCTAACAGGTTATTCAGATGCAGACTTTGCAGGATGCAAAGAAGATAGAAAAAGCACTACTGGAACCTGTCAATTCCTAGGTGGGAGACTAATTTCATGGAGTAGCAAAAAGCAAACCAGTGTGGCTATCTCCACTACAGAGTCAGAGTATGTGGCTGCAGGAAGTTGCTGTGCTCAACTTCTGTGGATACAACATCAGCTAGAGGACTATGGATTTCAGGTAAGTAGAACTCCACTCTTCTGTGATTCTACAAGTGCTATTTCAATAACTAATAATCTTGTATCCCATAGTAGAACAAAACATATTGAAATTAAATATCATTTTCTTAGGGAGCATGTAGAAAGAGAAGATATTTTATTAGAATATGTTAAAACTGATAATCAAATAGCTGATATGTATACTAAGCCCCTAGAAGAAGCTAAGTTCAATAGATTTAAAATTGAACTAGTAATGATAAACTTAGAGTAAGTTTACAGTATTGAAAATGACTAAGTAAAAAGGTGTCGACACATAGACAAGTCTATGTCGACACAGAAAGTTGGTGTCGACACTTCAGGAAAACGGTGTCGACACATTTAGGAAGTTGGTGTCGACACTTCAGAATATTAGTGTCGACACATGCCAAGTAGGTGTCGACACATCCAAAGTGGTGTCGACACTTAGTATTTACTCAGAATTTTCTAAGTAAAGTCTCGACAATGTGTCGAGTTATGTTGTGTCGACACATAACCAAGTGTCGACACATAAAATCTGTTGACTAAACTTGTGTCGACACATATGTGTCGAGACATTATAAGTCAGTGTCGCGACTTATTGCCAGTGTCGACACATTTTAAGTTAGCTGTCCCGCCTGTTCATCTTCAAAATTAGAAAGGTATAAATAGGGCTTTGTCTTTGTTTGTCGACACACTTTCAAAGTTTCGAGACCAAACTCCTGTGTCGACACCTCTCTTCTCTCAAGACAAATTCTACAAACCCTAATGGCGCCTAAGCTAGAGGAGAATGTCAACGAAGGTTACGAGCTGGTGCGCGGTGCCTTTGAGGATGCTGAGCAAGAAATCAAGCACGTGATAACCCTAGTTGCCGATTCTGGGTTAGAATATTTCGTTTCAGAACCTACTAAGATATGGAAGAAAGAGGTACTTGAATTCCTCAATGGAGCAAAGGTGGACGAATCTGGATATAAATTCAAATCCAGAGTTCATGGTGAGAAGGTCAAGGTATCACCAAAAAGTCTGAGGAAGATTCTACAGCTTCCAAGAACTCAATAGGAAGATGAAGTTACAGCTACAAAGACCAGGGAAGCTCTAACCTGGTGTGGACTTGATTCTAAGCTGAAGATTGGTTCTGTTTTCAATAGAAAAGGGATGAACAATCAAGGTAAATTCCTTTCTGAAATTGTTGGAAAGGTAATTTTAAGCAAGCCAGGAGGGCATGACAGAGTGTCTGCCTATATGTTTGGAATAATGACAAGGATAATCTTCACTCTAAAAACTGACTGGTCTATAGTAGTTTATGAGAAGATTAAAGAAAGCTTGAAGAAGCCCAACCTGGGCAGGATTTTAAGTCTTTATCTTGATGGTGTAATACCTGAAGTAATGAGTACTGCTGCTGGAAGCAAAATAAACCATATGAGAAAAATGGACATGAGGTTGTTCTCCAGATGGGACAGGGTGTTGACTAAAGAGATGCCAACCCCTGAGAAGATAGTTGCTGAGAAAGACATTCCTCCCAAGAAGAAAAGGAAGACTGCTCAAGTGGCACAAGAGTCCACTAGTAGTTCTGATAGTGAAGAACAGGTTGTCTTCACTCCAGATGAAAATGAGGAAGAGCCTGCTGTAAAGGCTCCTGCTCCTCAAGAGGTTGATGAGATCCAGGGGGAGCTACCTCAAGCTAGCCCCATCCACAAGGATCAAAGCCAGGGGGAGCTTTCAGTTGTAGAAGAACCAACTACACTGGAAAGTGAACAAGCAACCACCATCATACTAGAGGTAATCACTGAACTAAACACTTTAGATTTTTCTATGGAAGATACTGATTTGTCTGATGATCATCAGCAAACTCAGCTGAATAGTCAAGTTCCAGATGCTGTTATAGAAGACACATCTGCTGTTGTTCAAGTGGTTCCTGATCCAGTGGTTAAAGAACCTAGAATTACTCCAGCTCCTTCACCACAAGAATTCACCATGGAAGATTTATTTTTAAATCTGGATCAAGCAGATTTTGACATGGACAAGGTTGCTGCTGAAAGAGATAATGTTGCTGCTGAGGGGGAGCAAGTTCAAGTTCATGAAGAGCCTGTGAGGCAAGAAACTGAGAAGGCACCAGATGTGCAAACTGAGAGGCCTCCAAGCCCTAAGGAGAGGGTTGACATAGCCAGCTCCTCAGAATCTGAAGATGAGGAGGCTACAAGGGCTAAGCAAAAGAAACTTTGTGTATTCAAGAGAAGAAGCCAAAGTTATAAGAAAGCTCTACAATCTATTGCACCACAGCCTATAGTTCAGCAAGCCCCATCAATAGATTATAGTGCTTTAATGGTGGCAATGCAGATTAAACTGGATGAACATAGAAAAGCAATTGATAAGTATGTGGATGAAGGGCAGAAATCATTGCAATTTGATCTGGCCCAAGATATCAAGTCTATAAGGTTTTAAATGAACCTTAACAAGAAAGAGATGACAGACTACTTCCACAAGGGTGGAAATGTAGTGGTGTACTTGGTAACACACCAAGAGAAGATAAAAGCACAAGTGGATGACATAGCATTAAAGCAAGGGTATGTTCTTGAAAATCAGCTAAGGATGAATGACAATCTTACTGCTTCCCATAATGCTATTGTCACAGAATTAAAGAACCAGGCTGCTGGACCTTCTACCTCTACTGCTACTGTTAAAGCTGAATTTGACAAGGTATTTCAAGAAGAAATCAATGCTGTTAATACTGCCATTGAAGACTCCCAGAAGGCCATATCTGAACAACTTAAAAAGCTCAAAACTTTCTTTAAAGATGGAGTCAGATACTTGGATAATCAAATCAGATTTCAGAAGGATGATGTCAGAGATCACATGGCTAGAGAAGTCATAAAGGGGGAGAGAGTGTTGGTCAAGGCAAGCTCTGACCATGCTAAGTGGATATCAAATTCTATCAGAGCTACACTTGGATATCCTCCTCTGTGTGATGACAATGATGTTGCTGAATCTGGAATTAACCCTGCCTATCTTGGAGGTGAGCAACCAGAAGTAGCTCAAGTCATATATCCTCCTCCAGATTTTGAAATGGTGCATGCTGATGTACAGACCATGTACAGCCCACCTGGGGGCAAGGACAATGTGATTATTAAAAAGGTTGTTCAGCCTATTTCTGAAGCCATGCAAGAGGCATTGCAAAAAGAAGAAGAGACGGGATTGTCTAAGAAGAGGTTTAGGGAACAAGCTGAACAGAGACCAGATTTTGAGCAATGGAGCCCTACCTCTAGAAACATTATATTAACTGCCTGGAATGCTGCCAAAGACAACATTCAAGACAGGAACAAGTGGTTCTCTGAAGCTGAATGGAGAAAACATGAATCTAGACAAGAGGCAATTGTCCAATACAAAAGGAAGGCAAAGATGGGAAAGCTACCTCCTACTGCTTTGGAGCCTAGCAAGTACTTTCCAAAGCCATACCATTATTTTGAAAGACAGAAGATTAAAGCAGAAGAGCTTAAGAAGAAAAATCTGAAAGGCAAGAAGCCTGCTGATGCTGATGTTGCTGATGCTCCTGTCCAAGCTAAGGTTCATGCTGGCAAAGGAATAGTTATCAAGGAGCCAGAACTGAAATAGATTTAGAATTTTCTTGAAGTTTACTTTGTAATTTTCTTGATGTAAAACATTTTGTGAACTTCTGAAAATGTATAAGACAGATATTAGAACAATATGTTATATGATTAATCTATTTCATGTTTGTTTTGTGATAATGTCTATGTCTATTTCATATTTGTTCTGTGATGATGAATTTGTATACATGTGAAATTGATACATGTTTATGTTTACCCTGCTGTACATTATCCTGCCTTACATCATTTTGTAATTTTAATTATGAATGGTGTATATCATTGACTAAGGGTTATGACTTTTACAAATAGGGGGAGATTGTTGGGTACATTGGTTTAAATGTACCTGATTTGAAGAAGCCTCACCCAACTCAATGATATACATCAAAATGTATTTGATGTGTTTTTGAGTTACTTGTGCAGGTTAAGTATTTGCAGGACTGAAGCAAAAATTTCTAAGTCCATGTGTCGACACCCAGAGGGAAAGTGTCGACACTTAAGAAGACTTGTGTCGACACCAAGACAAGCAGTGTCGACACTTGGAGTCATTGTGTCGACACCTGGGATGCAGAGTCGACACCAGACACAAAGTGTCGACACAAGGAGCTGTGTCGACACTCAATGAAGAAAGTACAGTAGAACAATGTGTCGACACTCAATAGCAGTGTCGACACCCAGTGAAGCTGTGTCTACACCAGAAAGTGTCGACACTTGGAGCTGTGTCGACACTCAGCAAAAGTCAGCAGAGACTAAGTATAAGTGTCGACACTCAGAACAATGTGTCGACACTCAACAGAAGAGTCAGCACTTAAAGAAAGTGTCGACACAAGAACAATGTGCCGACACTCAGCTGAAGACTCAACACTTGAAGAAAGTATCGACACATGGAGCTGTGTCGACACTTAGCAAAGAACAGAAAGATCAACAAAATATTCTAAGTACAAGTGTCGACACTAAGGGAATGTGTCGACACTCAGCTGAAGTCTCAACAGAAGAATCAAGTGTCGACACAAGGAGCTGTGTCGACACTCAGCAAGTATCAACATTGAAGACTATGTATCGACACCAAGAAGTAGTGTCGACACTTGACAGATTCAACACATGAAGATGTGTCGACACAAAGGAGATGTGTCAACACTTAGAAGAATTCAGCAAAAGATAGAAGATCAAGTACTTGTGTCGACACTCAATTTCAGTGTCGACACATGCAGAAGAAACTGTGTCGAGAAATAGAATGTACAACACAAGGAGTTGTGTCGACACCTTGTAGACTTGTGTCGACACTTACACAACTTGTGTCGACACTTGGTCTATAAGTGTCGACACTTAAAGACAGAAAGTCTCGACACTTTCAGACAGTTAGAGAACTTTCAAGAACTGACTCGATGACTTGACAGCTGCCGTTCCAGCCGGTCTACAGCACCTGTCAGAGATGTCAGAAGGCAGTTATGAACCGGACCAGCCGGTTACCATGAAGAAGGCCTATAAATAGGCTCATACAGTCTACAGAAACTATTGTTGTTGAGGTTATTGAAGCAATTCAAAAAGTGGTTCACAGAGTTGTTCAAGTTATTGATCAAGGATCAAATCAAGAAGATCTAGCTGTCCAAGTGCAGATCTAAGAAGTTGGAGAGAGAGGGCTCCATCCAAGAAATCAGCCGTTGGAACTAGGATGAGAAGAAGGATTCAGATTCATTCTGGGTCTTAAGAAGCAGAGGTCAAGGATCAACTGCAGAAGGAGTCAATCTAATTGAGTTCTACTTTCAAGAAGCTTTGAAGAAAGCTAAGTCAGATTTAATCCAGCTGAGTTCTTCCAAGAACTCATCAAGAAACTCACAACCTCCCTCTCTTGTCTTTGGGTTGTTGAGTTAACAATTGTAAATTCATTTTTATCTTGTGGGATCCTTTGGATCTGAGTGTTTTGTAAGCCTGTAATTATAAAGGCTGAGGGTAGGGCTTGAGAGCCTGAGTGTAGGAGATTGAAATCTCTGAGTGTAGGCCTTGTTGGCTGAGTGTAGGCCTTGTTGGCTGAGTGTAGGCCTTTGTGGCTGAGTGTAGGCTTTGTGGAAAAGCTGAGTTGTAGGGCCTTGGGCCCGAGGTGTAGGAACCAGTTTGGGTTCTGAGACAGTGTTGAAGTTTGGCCGAATCTAGTACACTGCTAGATAGGCGAAGGGGAAAGTGGATGTACCCAAAGCTTGGGGAACCACTATAAAACTCTGTGTCTGCTGTGTTGTGCTTTGTTGTGTATGCTGTGTGATTGCAAAAGTAGAGTAGATTCTGTGTTATAACTGATTGCTGCTATTAAAGTTTAAAAAAGAATTAGGTCACCTATTCACCCCCCTTCTAGGTGTCTAGGTACTATATCTTTTAATTAGCAATTCAAATTAAAATTATATGCAAACATTCACAATTCCAATAAAAGAAGATCCGGACTAAAATAACGATTTAAATGAAGTCCAAATCGATACCAAATTATTTAAAACAAGGTGAACCAAATCACATGAACTTGAGGAGAAATCAAATATAATGAATCCGATTTCTTCTAACATTCACAAGATCTATCAGCTCTGATTTATCTGAAAATATTCAGAAGAGAAACACACTAAAAATTAAGATTTATTATAACACAATATTCAATATAAGTCAGGACGGATTACTAGCATTCTATTCCACCAAAATCTCATAATAATTAGAAGAACACATAAGAGATGGTTAGAGAACTCGTTACCCAAATCCCAAGAAAGATCCGTCGACAAAGATGAGTGGAGGAAGCACTCACGACAGTGGTTGAGTCTATCTCCACGCGAGTCCACGGATCTGCACCGGACGATGAAGATGAGAGTCGTTCTTCTTCCTTTTGCAAAACCCTTGGAGAGAGGGAAACTTGGCGGCCGAAATTTTGGAAGGGAAAAGGGTGGGTGGTGGCTATGAGGTTGTCCTAAATTCTTGGAGTAGAAGGAAGGAGAGGTAGAGGTGGGGATTCTCACAAAGAGGAGGAGGAGGAGGGGAAGAAGATGGTGGCCGAACCACCAAGAGGGGGGAGAGGAGGGGGTCGGCGACCAAGAGAGTGCAAGAGTAAGAGGGGGTCTGAATTTTGCCTAAGGGGGAAGAGAGAGATAAGGGGGAAATTCAAATTTTGAATTCAAGTTTCAATTTTTCATTCTTTTCTACTAAAATCCTTCATAACATGGCTATATATAGCTTACACTACTCCATATCCTCCAATTCAAAATTCAAAATGAAACTATCATGGTTATAGCACCCATCATGAAAGAAAAACAATACAAAATTTAAATTCATGAAATTAAAATACTCTTGATGGTTATAGGCACCCATCATTACATGAAATTAAAATAATAAAGAAATGCTTGGAAATAAAAATGCAAAAAAATAATAAAATATATAATTATAATTATGTAATTTATAATTATATATTTAATTTATTGGCGGCGGCGAACGTCGCGCAAAACATGTAGCGTTGGCGGCGTTGGAGAAGAAACGTAATGGTAGACTCCCATCCTCGAGCTTGCGGCAACGACCGTACCAATCCACGAACTCTCTATGACAGGGATCCACGGCCTCATCAACATCATCGCCATCATTCCTCCCCCACTCAAAATTACTCATCACTGATGAGTGGCCTGTGAGGGAACAATAGTCCAAAGCAGCAACAACATGGGGCAAATCTGGCCCCGCAATCCGTGTCGTAGTAGCATGAACATCCCATAGCACTAATAACCTGTCAGGTGTAGAAATAGCAAAACTCAAAATGGTGTCAGACAAAGGAAAATTAACTTGAATCTTACCATTTAGTTCAAGAACCAAGGAATCAATGTGGAAAATAGACACGGCATAACTAACACTCCCCAACTCAAGAGAACATTTAGTGAGAGGAAGAAACGACGGAGAAATCCACTTAGGTGGAACAGTGATGTACAGTAAAAAGTACGGAAACTTGAAACAAAGTGAAACACCTTGTGCTTTATAAAAATTTGAAATAAAAGCATGAAATTCGAAGTTCTTCATATCCATGGGTGGGTCGGCTTTCCTACGTATTAAATTATTAATGGAACCAAAAGGCATCCGCTCGGGGATTGACCAGACTAAACCTAAATCACTAATTCTAGTATAGGACGGTCTCAGCATGGATTGGAAGTGCGTGTGACATAACTTAAGATGAACTGCTAACGTCCTAGATACATGTATGGCGTAAAAGTAATAAGACGTAAATGGGTTGATTAACTTTGTAAAAGTGCGCCTAAGTAACTTACGAGCGTGAGGAGTGAAACCATGTGGTACATGACTAGACCCAAATATGGAGGATAAGGGGGTTATGTCAGGAGGCACGAGAGCCTTATAATCAAAAATGATTTTAATGGCTCCAAAACTACAGTCTTAGTTTTAACTTTAATATTCTTATGCTTGGTAAACCGATCAACATTAACAATTGAATTGGACGCTCTCGAATGTGATAGGATGTGTGAGCGAGACAACTCAAGGGACCCAGTTATAGTAACTAACTTGTGGAAATGAGGGTCAACAAAAGACGGTGGGTAAATGCGTGCAACCGGGCGTAGTATATAAGTATGTTTAAGTGACAGCACATCTAGCGACACAATGGCCAAGGACTCAGAATCGGTCACAGTCGGGGACATAACCATAGATAGACACACAGAAAAATGAATAGTCAAATGTGACACATATTCAGATCTATGGGGTACGGTGAACAGACCAAATACTAGCGCACTCAACTTACTAATATCTAAGCGCTGAGAAAATACCATAGTAGGAACTAAAAGAGTGGGCGTGTCACAAAAACTCATACTAGGACTCCCGAGTCCACGTCCTAAAAAGTCAACTAATGTGGGCAAATAAATAGGGGATATGGTTGGTAAAATCAAACCCGGGTTAAAATATAAATCAGTATTGATTTCACCCAACGGTGACAACATCAAAGAACTCTCATCCGGGTGTACAACCAAAGAATCGTCCAAAAAAATCCTTCCATCAGATCGTAACTCATCCACAATAATAATAGGAACATCCTCACTCTCAGGCTCCTCAAATAACTCAAATATAATCTCAGTAGGTGTAATCGTATGCTCTAACATGATGGGGATCGTAGCCTGGAGAGGACACTCAATACTAGGATGATTAGACACAACGCTTGTAGGGTACGTAATAGGCAACGTGGTACTCTCACAGATCAGATTGTCATCATCCCATACATCATCTTCCAAATCACTAGGATATCCAAGCTCCTCAATGTCAGAATCATCCAAATCATCGGGCACTATCGTACATGTCGAAATACTCTCACCTAGCTGGTCATCTTTAGAATCCAGAGATACCATATCTATATCAGAGTCCTCGGGGGTATCAGTACAAGCTCAGGATGCTCAGATGTTGGAGCTAAAGGAGCCAACAGCCTAGTAGTAATATCTTTGGAGTCCTAATGATGGGGTCTAAATTGCTTATTTTCCCCAGAGGCAAAAATAGGCACCCTTTGGGTATTACAACCACTATGGGGATAAGATCTAACCTGAGGTATATGGTCACTCCTATAAGCAGATACAAGTCTAGTGCCATTAACTAGTCATGCTAACAGGTGGTATAGGGTCACTCCTATAATCAGATATGGGTCTAGTGTCATAATTATACTGGCTCACGGGTGTGGTGCTATTAGTACGAAGGTAGTCGGGATCAAATTGATCCGACAGTAAGTTTCGCATGTACGTCCAAGAATATTGAAAGCTACCAACACGATGCTCTTCGTTTAACCAAAACATGCGGGCTTGACCTACTAACCGCTCTCGGGCGATGTTAACCTTTTGGTGGTCGTCCCATACGTGACAATCAAAATAAATTTATATCCCCTTAAGCCAGTCTCTAAAAATTTGGGGACACCCTAAATTGTCATAAGTATCTGCAACATTCCTAGACGACCTGGAAACGTTAATTTCTCGCTCAGGGTGACGGTCCAAATGATAGTGGGATTGCCTAGGGGGTGGTGGTGCCAATTGGTTAGCCTTTAGTTACGCAAGCAAAACCTTAATCTCATCCATTACTGGGGAGTGAACTGGTTTCCTAACGTTCATCATGGAACCGAAAGATTGTAATCAGGAAATGTTAATGTTATAGGCTATTTTCTAGTGGTGACGGGACAAAAAAATCTACTCGAATTGTGTGCACAAGCAATGAAATAATGATTTTGACACTTATAATCTAAGATAGATGGAATTGCTCCCGCTAAATAATTAAGACAATATATATAAATTTTTTATTTTCTCGCTGAAAATAATATGGAGATTATTACAAAAAAAATTGTTTTTTGCTGAAAAAAATAATAATTTAGGCCGCTATTTGCGGACCAATAGTAAAACTTTTATTTTATTGCTTTTGGTAAATGAAACATGCAAGATAAGTGCGTTTCGGTGTACTAATAAAAGGGGAAGGGTGCCAATTAGCAAATTGACGTGAAACTCCCTCTAATACCAAATTGATGCAGGCCCATGATTTTCGGCTGATAAAATTATGCGCTCTTGGTTTCGACAATTAAAATAAATACGTCACGTGCGGTTTCTCTAATTAACACTATCGATTACCTACCCGATCCGGACAATTAGCAATTCAAATTATAATTATACTCAAACATTCACAATTCCAATAAGAGAAGATTCATACTAAAATAACGATTTAAATGAAGTCCAAATCGATCCCAAATTAATTTAAAACAAGGTGAACCAAATCACATGAACTCGAGGAGAAATCAAGGATAATTAATCTGATTTCTTCTAGCATTCACGAGATCTACCCGCTCCGATTTATATGAAAATATTCAGAAGAAAAACACTCTAAAAATTCAGATTTATTATAGCACAATATTCAATATAAATCAGGACGGATTTCTAGCCTTCTATTCCACCAAAATCTCACAATAATTAGAAGAACACACAAGAGATGGTTAGAGAACTCGTTACCCAAATCCCAAGAAAGATCCGTCCACAAAGATGAGTGGTGGAAGCACTCACAACGGTGGTTGAGTCTATCTCCACACGTGTCCACGGATCCTCACCGGACGATGAAGACGGGAGCTGTTCTTCTTCCTTTTGCAAAACTCTTGGAGAGAGGGAAACTTGGCGGCCGAAATTTTGGAAGGGAAAAGAGTGGGTAGTGGCTACGAGGTTGTCCGAAATTCTTGGAGTAGAAGGAACGAGAGGTAGAGCTGGGGATTCTCACAAAGAGGAGGAGGAGGAGGGGAAGGAGAGGGATGCCGAACCACCAAGAGGTGGGAGAGGAGGGGGTCGGTGGTGTAACACACCCATCCGTCGTATGACATATAATAGAAGGTCCAGCTGTAACACGACGCCATATACCACGGACAGTCGGAAGGGATACATAAGAATATCAAAATTTAACTACAACTACTTGCCCTAACCCAGGGCATTCTAGCGAAAGCTTTTAAACATTTTGAATGAACACATAATTGAAAAACAACTATCATGAATGTCCACTTACTACTAAAGGAATGAAATAACAAATATACCGAAAAGTACTTGGCCTTATGGCCTTACAAGAGTTCACTTAACAAAGTAATGTTTTACATACATCGGCTCACAGGCTGGGCACACATGACAAAAGTAAAACAATAATTTTCTTTGGCCTACGAGGGCCGGCTCAGCCACATGGGCTTCAACCCGCTATTTGGAACTTTGCTCCGCAGCACCTGCAAGCAACATTCCACCGCACGGTGGCAAACAAAGCAACAGTCAGCTAAAACTGACCAAAATATAACGACCCCTCCCCATACTCGGGACGACAGTGCTCCTTCCCTGCATTTCATAGCCCAGCTAAACAATAAAGTGCAAACATACTATGCCACAGGTGTAGGCTCTCACGGCCAAATACCCCGTACACTCAGGGCACATTATCGGTGAATCCGGTCAATTTCGTGGCTTCACCACCATCCCCGGGATGGCAATATCGTGAGCATTTTAGTCTTTCTAACCATAGTCTAAGACACCCGACTGTGCCAACGGCTAGTCCCTCTTTTGGGTCTCTAGCACCGAACCACATAGCCCAGGTCCGATTCCACTTGCCCGTTGCTCACTCTGCCTAGTCACTTTAAGATGTATGCGCGGGCCAAGCTTCTCTCAGATCCGAAAATATTCCCAAACATCACATAACCCAGTTATGTACAAGGCTGCCTCCCCGGCCGCCAAGTTAGCAGAACTACATTTCTTCTCAATTTTCTGGGTGCGCCTTGGAGTTAATCCCCAAGGATCCCTGCTGCAATCTACCGTGTAGAAACCCGAATACACAAAGCACAGAGTCTTCTCTGACAAACAATACAATATGCAGCATCACCAATCCAGACCAACACGTTCGGGTAGACTTCACACACAATGCCTATGTTCGTACTTCGATTCCGGACTCTATATGCAACACAAGGGGGACTATTCACATCTATCCCAAGGAACACTGCACACTCACCGGACACTTGCGGGATCGGGTTTCCTTATGCAAAAGAAAGAGAGCTTCACATGCTCAAGTAGAGAATTATTACCCTAGTAGTTCGCTTTTGCGCCATGGGAATCTATCCAGATGGAAAGCTTTGCAAGGAAATTTCCTCCGCGGATCCGGTCTCAGTTCTCGATTCGGTGCTCCGATGCTCCGCCGGAGGCCGGATTCTTCCTCTTCCTTCCTCCTTGCTCTCTCCTCTCTCTAACTATTTAGAAAGAGAATGCTTTAAGAGACAATGAGGAATTAATCCTCAATACCCGGCCTTAAAAAGACAGGACCACATCTGGGTCGTCAGATCTTGTTTAATTAAAATGAACGGCTCAGATCCACCCAAAATTTCTCAATCCTGGGCCGAACACGGGTTTGCACACGGCCTTGTCCCAAGCTGTGTGCCCCGATCCAGGCATGATCGTCGAGCACAGAAAAGGACACGGGTCAAGACATGCCCGTGTCTCAACCTGACACGCCCGTGTCGGGTACCTACACGCCCGTGACCTAGGGGCGTGTCACAAATAACTGCCACACCAACTGTCACGTCCCTTGGTGAACACGGGTAGGGACACAGGTATGCACACGCCCGTGTCATGCTTGACTCACCCATGTCGCCACTGCTCAAAGCCGTGTTTCTTGCTGTGTACTTTTTTGGACACAGCCGGCCAACACAGAGAAAGACACGGCCTTGGACACGCTCGTGTCCCAGGACGTGTACCCCTATTTAGGCACCAAAAATTCCTTAGGACGCGACCAATTTGATTATGATTTTCGGGGCGTTACAAATCTCCCCCCTTAAAGAATTTCGTCCCGAAATTATGTAAAGTTACACAAAATTTAAATGTTACATGAGTGGAATTACTCGGGGTATTCCTCCAACATAGACTGCTCTCGCTCCCATGAAAGCTCCTTATGTCCGCAGTTTTCCCAACGGACTTTAATCATTCAGATTTCCTTGTTGCGGAGTCATTTGACTTCAAAGTCTTCAATACGTACTGACTTGACCTTTGCTGTCAACCCGTAATCAACCGGCACTTCATCAACCGCAATGACCTGCGAAGGCTCTCGCACTGCCTTCCACAACACCGATATGTGGAACATATCATGAAGCCCACTCAACTCCATTGATAGCTTCAATCGATACGCTTCTTCGCCAACTCGTTCCAGGATTTCAAACGGTCCAAGGTATCTCATACTCAGCTTCTTCAAGCGTCGAACCCACGAGACACCCTTGAATGGCTTGATTTTCAAATACACCCAGTCTCCAATGCCGAACTCCACGCTCCAATGCTTAGCATTATAGTATTTTGCCCGCCTGTCCTGAGCGATCTTCAACCGTTCCAGAATTGTACGTATCATTAAAGTGGCATCTTCCACCACTTGACGCTTGTATAACTTCGACTGGCCTGTCTCCAACCAAGACAACGGCGTGCGACACTTTCTCCCATACATGGCCACGAAAGGCGCCATTCCAATACTCACTTGATAGCCGATGTTATATGCAAACTCCACCATATACATGTGATCTTCCCACTGCTTTCCGAAATCCAAGACGCACATGCGAAGCATGTCCTCCATCATCCTGTTGACCCTCTCGGTCTGACCATCCGTCTGTGGATGAAAGGCTGTGCTGAAACTCAGCTTAGTTCCCAACATACTATGCACCAGCCTCCAATCATTCGACGTGAAGCATCCATCTCGGTCACTAATAATACTGCGGGGCACACCATGCAACCATACAATATTATCTACATAGAGTTTGGCAAACTTTTCCACCAGATCTTCCTTCCTGTTCGGGATGAAGTGAGATACTTTTGTCAATCTATCTACGACCACCCAGATAGCGTCGTTTCCCCTCTACGACTTTGGCAAACCATGCACAAAATCCATAGAAATGTCATCAAACTTCCACTCTGCGATATGTAAGGACTTCAAGAAACCTCCGGGCTTCTAGCACTACGCCTTCACCAAGGCACATGTTTGGCACTTGACCACATAAAGTGTTATATCTTTCTTTAATCCTGTCCACCAGAACAACTTCTTCATGTCTTTATACATCTTCGTGCACCCTAGGTGGATTGAGTACTTGGTATGATGAGCCTCGTACATCAACTCCTCCCGAAGGTTATCCACACTAGGGATGCATAGGCGACCGTCCCTCCTTAGCAGTCCATCTTCAACAACAAATTGGGAATTTGACTCATCCGAAGATTCATCTAAGATCTGCTTCATGCTGTGATCCTGAACCAAAGCCTGCCGTGTAACACCCCAGATTTTTGATTGCGTACGCATGATGGGCGTTACGTTGGCTTTGACCGTTGTTCGAGCATGGTTTTTTTCCCGCGGGCTTGCGAGTGGCTGTTTTGGTAGCCAAGTTGCACGATTCCCCAGCAAACCGAAGTCCAGATGGGGACTCGGTGAGGCCTCTTAGGGAATGTTTGCACTTTTTCGCGCCCGGGTAATGTTGCTCAAAATGAGTTGCTGGTACAGCAAACAAAAAAGGGTAAAAAGTTCTTAAGGCAAAAATGGTCTAGGATGACACAGAAACATTTTTCAAAACAGGGAAAAATAGTCATTTTTGTGCGTGACACGCCCCCCGACACGGGCGTGTCGGGGCGTGACCTGGGCGTGACCTCCTTGACTCGACGATTTTCCTGTGTCGAGTTGAGCTCGACGAATGGGGTACACGCCCCGTGACACGGGAGTGTCACGGGCCGTGTCCCGCAGTGTCGAGTGTCGAGTGTCGAGTGTCGAGTGTTGAATGTCGAGTGTCGGGTGTCGGGAGAGGGGACACGGCCTGTGACACGGGCGTGTCACAGGGCGTGTCAAGCTGTTTCGAGTGTGGACACTTTTGGTCGACAAGGTGTCGAGACACGGGCTACACGCCCTAGGTCACGGGCGTGACCGACCCGTCACGGGCGTGTACCCGGCCGTGTACCGTGGGGATAAACTTGGATTTGCCTACTTTCTGCGCCGTTTAAGGTACACGCCCTTCGTCACGGGCATGACATAGGGCGTGACCGGCCCGAAAATTGACTTTTTCCAGTTTTTTGTGCCGTTCATTTCCTTGATTCTGCATCTAACGGTCCAGCTCTGTTCTGGAGAAAATAAGGCCGAAACAGAGTTTCTCCTCCTCATTTCACCTTCTCTTCATCTTCTTCCTCATTCCAAAAGGAACTCAAGGGAGCAAGGGCTAAAGCAAGGCAAGGAAAGAGAGGAGCAGCCGTCGCGGCATCGTCTCGGTTCAGGCAAGCGGTGTTCTTCACCCTTGCCAATCTTCTTTCTTTTTTTTTGATTGTGCAAAATAGCTAGTTTCTCTTTCAAGTTTCCTAGCTTGTTCTTCTTGTTTTGGGTTCTTCCTCACTAGCCTTATTATGCTCTTAAATTTCCCTATGCTGAATGACTTTGATCTTCCATGCTTAGTTTGTTTCGTTATCAAATCTATGCTAGGTTAATTCATGTAGTTCTCTTGTTCATGTGATTCATGTAGCTAATTTGATTCATGTTCATGTAGCCTTTCAAATTTATGTGACTCTTCCTTGGTCAAAAGCATGTGATTCTTGTTCCAAACATGTGCTTTATGTAATTAAGTTAATCAACTCTATCATGTGATGAAGTGCATCAAACTCTACGTTGGCAATTGGTCGTCATGTGTGAGGATGAAGGAAGGGAAAGTGGTACTTGGGTTATGGTGAGATTTGATTGTGGGGTTACGGTTAGGTTCGTTTATGGTGAGTTTTGCGAGGCGAATGTGAACCATGGCAGAAGCGTGTATGTGCGGCTTTGGTAAGGGGTGGTGTGGGTTAAGCCTTTGTGGCCACCGGGTTTGGATTTGTGGTGTAGAGCACCATTTTGCCCCGATTTGGGCTGGCTTGTTTTGGTGCGTTCCACTTTAGGGCTGCCACCAAAAGACCCTTGCTGAATCGCATGTAACCGCTGCTTATGTTTCACTCGTATAGTAGTTTCGTGTACTAAGGATGATGGAATGGGCATGTGTTTTGCCTTTTGCTCCTGCGGGTTGAGCAGGACTTGATGAAACTTGTACGCACTTGGTGCGTTTGGCATGTGTTTTGGTGTGTTTTCCACTTGGTTTTGTTCACTCATTTTACCTAGATGAAACATTGCTACGGGGTCGATAAGCCCCTTCATGATATTGTATAATCAAGTTGCTCTTCTTTTTTTTGTATCTTCGAGGATTGCTGAGGTATTCTTTCCTGAATGCCTCAGGTGCAGGTTGTAGCCGGTTGAGCGGCTAGGTTTGTTGGTGGCGTTTCTTTGGAGCTAGCTGAGCTTACTTAGCGAGGTAATTCTTTTCTTTGTTGTAGAGACATACATGTGCCCCAATGGGTTCGTGTCAGCTTGTTGGCGCCCATTGGTGGCTTACTTTACTTGTGATGTATGAATAATAGACTGCTAATATGACTCATTTGGATGATGTCTTCTTGCTCTTGGGAAGAATTTATGGTAGGTTGCATTAGGTATTTTTAAGCTAAACCAAAACTATTATTGTATCCATGCATAACATGTTTTGGTTACCAAACACGTATTTTATAAATGACGTAAACAAAGATGATTTCTTATAGTAGTATCACTATAGACTGCATATAGGAGAACATCATAAATAAACAAAGTATTTCCGCCGCGTACAAATACAGTTTGTGATACCTAAGGCCGAGGGATACGGCCATGAAATCCAAAGGTTTTCTTGCATCTAACTGTTTAATTTCAACTCATAAAGTAAGCGTCAAGGGTTGCCTGAGCGTGTGCAGTTATCCCCTGCACGACGTGGCATCATAACCCGTAGTTCCTCTTGCTCTGATACGAGGTACTCGTTGAGGAAATGCGGGTTGTGACAGTTGGTATCAGAGGAGGATTGCTTGACAATTGGTCGGGAAAACTTTCTTTTTTGGGTGTAAGCATCATATCATACACACACCGAGGTGCCATCAGTATGTCTTGGCCGACGCACGCACACCACACTCATGGCATGACAAGAAGTATACGGGGCATATTATGTAGTATGGGATGCATAATATGTGGTTGTATATGGATCCACCATAGGGGCAACATGTGCGGGTTATGTAGTATGAGATGCATAACCTTACCACATGGATGCGACTAGCACGTTTTCTTTTCTTCGTTGCATGCAATGCTATGTAGTATGGGATGCATAACATTGTGATGCGTACGACCGCTCATGGCATGTATTAAGGCCTTTTTCTAGATTGCATCGCACAACACGCATAACATAACATTGCATGAGCACAACGTGCCAAGCTAAAGATGTACATGATGACACCTGTACACTCATGGTTTTGGGTCAAATAAAGTCATGCATTCATGGGTTAGGCACAAGGTAGTGGGATGACGGTGAGTCATCTTAGGTTAGGCATACCATCATTCTCAAACTCCCAGAGCAAGTTAGCACTTGATATTCATATGTAGATATGTATGGTCTGTACATAGCCGTTGTGTGTTTTGTTGGGTTTGAGCTTCATACGAGTGAAAGTGTTTATAGGATGTCGAAGCGTCCAGTGACAAGGCAAACTCCCCAATCTGAGGGTGAGTCTTCGGGCACGTAGAATAATGCCCTGATGGATAGTTTACGCCAAAGTAATGAGGCTTTGACGAGGCAGGTGCAGGAAGTGCAGTCCCAGCTCCAAGCTATGTCCTCAGCGATGTCTGGACTGGCACCAAGAGTGCAAGAGACGGTCCGAGGTCCCACCATTTCTACTCCTTCCGTGGCAGTGATACCCCCAGTTGTGGTTCCTCCTGCGATGACTTTCATCTCGCAGTTTCAGCGACTTGGACCACCGATTTATGATGGAAAAGAGGACTTTGTGATCTTGGATGATTGGGTGATCACGTTGGAAGAAATGTTTGGTTATTCTGGCGTTATTGAGGACCAGAAGGTGATGCTTGCTGCCTATCAACTCAAAGGGTTGGCTAAAGGTTGGTGGTTGCGCGAAAAGGAGAGCTTAGGGGCGGGATGTTCGTGGGAAGCCTTTAAAGACATGTTACGGCGCAAGTTTTTACCATCAGTTGAAAGGGACCGTCTGATGAATGATTTCTTGTACCTGAAGCAGAGGAAACTCACAGTTAGTGAGTATGAAATTGAGTTTAGCAAGTTAAGTCGGTTCGCTCCGAGCTTGGTGACTACGGAAGCTGACCGCGTAAAGAGATTTCTTAGCGGACTCCGCAGCGACGTGCAGCAGTTCGCAAGTGCTTATGGAGCGACGAGTTACACCACTGTGGTGGAGGCTGCTTTGAAGGTTGAAGCTATAGAAAATGCAAAACAAAGAGGACAACTGATGAGGAAGGATAAGAGGAAGCTGATGGGAGGGAAAATCTCCCACGAGTCAGACGTAAGGAAGAAGAACAAGGAGACGTGTAGTTTCTGTGGCCGGTCAGGTCACCCATTTGAGAAATGTTTCAAGCGGTTGGGGATGCAAAAGAAGGAATAGGTGCACGCCATTCAGAGTGCGCCAACCAGAGACTTGGAGTGTACAGCTTGTGGGGGGAGAGGTCATGATATGAGCCGCTGCTGGGTCAAGGACAAGGTGTGCTTCCAGTGTGGCAAACAGGGACATCTGAAGGCAAGGTGCCCACAAAACCAACCTGTACTGCAGCCAATGCCACTCCAGGCTTTGCCTCCGCCTCCGCGTGTGGATAAAGGGAAAGGAAAGTTAAATGTGATTTCCTCAGAGGATGCTCAGATGTCACCCCAGGTTATCTCAGGTTCGATTCCTTCCTCTGGTTCACGTTTTGTTTCTGCCTTTTATGAGTAGTTCTTAGTTCCATATATACCCTTATAGGAAACTTTAAGGTAACGAACCGTTGGGCGCGTGTTCTCTTTGATTCTGGCGCGACCCATTCATTTGTGGCTCGAACCTTTCTGGATCGGTATCATCTGACACCAGATTGAGTGGGGAATGCCTTTTTGGTAAAGTTCCCTTCCGGTGCTTCTGTGGTGGCAGACTGGGGTCTTCTTGATTGTCCCATTTTGTTGGGCGATTTCTTAGCAAAGGCTGATTTCAAGGTGATCGATTTGGAGGATTTTGACGTCATTCTGGGCATGGACTGGTTATCCCGCTATGACGTCGTCATCCAGTGCAAAGGGAAGCGCTTGGATTTTATCAAGGACAATGGTCAGCCCGGAAGTGTTTATGGTGATTCATGCCAGGATACTCCAGGGATTTCGGCGGTATCTGTTCGGACGTTGTTTGTTTCCGACTGTTTTGCTTGTCTAGTCTCAGTTGTGGGGACTAGTGTTGTTTTGCCGCGTTTGGAGGAGATTCCGGTTGTGCGTGAATTCCCAGATGTTTTTCCTACTGATCTTCCTGGTCTTGCCCCTGGTCGTGATGTCGAGTTCGTTATTGATTTGGAACCGGGTACGCGGCCTATTGCGAAAGCGCCGTACAGAATGGCCCCGCGTGAGCTATCAGAGTTGCGTACCCAGTTGGATGATTTATTGGCAAAAGGGTTTATCAGGCCGAGTTCATCACCTTGGGGTGCACCGGTGTTATTTGTGAAGAAGAAAGATGGGTCGATGCGGCTTTGCATCGATTACCGGGAGTTGAACAAGATGACAGTTAAAAACAAGTACCCACTGCCAAGAATTGATGATTTGTTTGATCAACTGCGTGGCAGTTCCGTATTTTCGAAGATTGATCTCCGCTCGGGCTATCATCAGCTCAAGGTCCGGGAGTCTGATATTCCGCGGACTGCATTTCGATCAAGACATGGTCATTTTGAATTTCTGGTGATGTCGTTTGGTTTGACCAACGCACCATCAGCCTTCATGGATATGATGAACCGTGTGTTCAAGGACTACTTGGATAAGTTTGTGGTAGTTTTTATTGATGACGTGCTTGACTACTCCCGCAGTGCTAAGGAGCATGAACAGCATCTGCGATTGGTATTGGCTACTTTGCGAGACCAACAGTTATTTGCCAAACTAAGCAAATGCGAGTTTTGGTTGCCTCAAGTTGCTTTTCTGGGTCATGTCATTAATCACCATGGCATTTCAGTGGATCCCGAAAAGATTGCTGCAGTCATGGAGTGGAGAAGAACAGAGCCACCCAAGGAGATTCGAAGCTTCTTGGGATTGGCCGGCTATTATCGCTGATTTGTCGAAGGTTTTGCGACGTTGGCTGCACCTTTGACTCACTTAACCCAGAATAATGTGGCGTTTGAGTGGAAGGACAAGTGTGAGGCGTCCTTCCTGGAACTCAAGAACAGGTTATGTACCGCTCCTGTATTGATCTTGCCGACATAAGGGATAGATTATGACGTTTTTGTGGATGCGTCGCACGTTGGACTTGGATGTGTATTAATGTAGGATAAAAAGGTGATTGCGTATGGGTCTCGGCAGTTGAAAAGTCATGAAAAGAATTACCCAACGCATGATTTGGAGTTCGCAGCGGTAATCTTTGCGTTGAAGTTGTGGAGACACTTACTTTATGGTGCGCAGTGTAAAATCTTTACGGATCATAAAAGTTTAAAGTACGTCTTCACGCAAAAGGAACTGAATCTGCGCCAACGGCGATGGCTTGAATATGTAGCTGATTATGATGTGGATATTCAGTATCATCCGGGGAAAGCGAATGTTGTGGCCGATGCTTTGAGTCGGAAGACAGGGAAATTATTTCATCTTTCAGTCGACCGTCTTGTGGAGAAATTCCTATTGATGGATATTTCCGTGGGCAAATATGAACCGCAAAGTCATTCGATGGTAGAAGAACCTTCATGGCTGGTGCTTGCAAGACAACACCAAAAGGATGATCCTGATCATTTACATTTGTTTCTTCGAACTGAAAAGCGTGAATTACCGGATTTTTCTATTGATGAGGAGGGCACGTTAAAGTATCGTGGTCTATTTTGTATTCCCGCAGTTGGAGACATTCGCGAGAGGGTGTGTTGGGAAGCACATGGCTCAAGTATGGCCTACCATCCAGGCTCAACCAAAATGTACCGTGATTTGAAACAAATTGTCTGGTGGTATGGAATGAAAAGAGATATAGCGCGATTTGTATCTGAATGTCATACCTGCAAGCGGGTTAAAGCTGATCATGGGAGGCCTGGTGGCAAGTTGACACCATTGGAGATTCCAACATGGAAGTGGGAAAGCATCTCAATGGATTTTATTACAGGCCTACCAAGATCTCCACGAGGACATGACTCCGTGTGGGTGATCGTGGATAGATTGACCAAGTGTGCTCATTTCATACCATTTAAGGTCAACTACCCGATGAAGACAATAGCGGAGCTCTATTTGAACGAGATCATCTGATTGCATGGTGTGCCAGTTAATATCATATCAGACAGGGATTCCCGCTTTACTTCTCGTTTCTGGAAGAGTCTACAAGAGGGTTTGGGGACGGATTTGCGGTATTCCACTGCTTACCACCCTCAGACGAATGGCCAAACAGAACGAGTAAATCAAATTGTAGAAGATATGATTCGATGCTATATTCTTGAGTATGGCGGAGCATGGGATGAACGTTTGCAGCTTATGGAATTCACATATAATAATAGCTATCAAGAAAGCTTGCAAATGGCTCCGTTCGAAGCTTTATATGGGCGTCGATGTCGGACTCCTCTCTTTTGGACTGAGGTTAGCTAGCGGCCTTTGTTGGGCCCAGAGGCGCTCGAGGACATGGAAGTTGTCGTACGACTTATTCGGGAGAAGCTCCGAATCGCCCAAGAGCGATATGAAAAGTACACCAACCGACGAAGGTCGGAATTAGAGTTTGCGGTGGGGGATTCCGTTTTCTTGAAAGTCTCCCCAATGGTTGGGATTAAAAGGTTTGGAAAAGAGCGTAAATTAGACCCAAGATTTGTGGGTCCCTTCAAGATTGTTGTGCGAGTTGGTGCATCCGCGTACAAAGTAGAATTACCCGTGAACTTTCCTGGTGTTCACAACGTGTTTCATGTTAGCCAACTTCGCAAGTGTGTGCGACATGACACGCAAGTGTTGGACGTGGTGCCGCAATTGGCGCCAAACCTTTCTTATGTGGAGATGCCCATCCGGATATTGGACTCCCAAGATCGCGTGTTGCAGAAAAAGAAGATTCCTATGGTCAAGGTGTTATGGAAAAATCAGAATGTGGAAAGCGGGACGTGGGAGCTCGAGTCAACGATGAGGGCGGCTCACCCTCATTTATTCCTGTAAAGAAGCTGGTATGTGGATTGATGTTTTTGTTGCATTGTTGTTTTTGGTTTGTTACCTTCATTGATTGAGATCAAAATGAGTGAAAAGTTTCGAGGCGAAACTTTTTGTTAGGGGGAGTGATTGTAACACCCCGGATTTTTGATTGTGTACGCATGATGGGCGTTACGTTGGCTTTGACCGTTGTTCGAGCATGGTTTTTTCCCGCGGGCTTGCGAGTGGCTGTTTTGGTAGCCAAGTTGCATGATTCCCCAGCAAATCGGAGTCCAGATGGGGACTCGGTGAGGCCTCTTAGGGAATGTTTGCACTTTTTCGCGCTCGGGTAATGTTGCTCAAAATGAGTTGCTGGTACAGCAAACAAAAAAGGGTAAAAAGTTCTTAAGGCAAAAATGGTCTAGGACGACACAGAAACATTTTTCAAAACAGGGAAAAATAGTCATTTTTGTGCGTGACACGCCCCCCGACACGGGCGTGTCGGGGCGTGACCCTGGGCGTGACCTCCTTGACTCGACAATTTTCCTTTGTCGAGTTGAGCTCGACAAATGGGGTACACGCCCCGTGACACGGGCGTGTCACGGGCCGTGTCCCGCAGTGTCGAGTGTCGAGTGTTGAGTGTTGAGTGTCGGGTGTCGAGAGAGGGGACACGGCCTGTGACACGGGCGTGTCACAGGGCGTGTCAAGCTGTGTCGAGTGTCGACACTTTTGGTCGACAAGGTGTCCAGACACGGGCTACACGCCCTAGGTCACGGACGTGACCGACCCGTCATGGGCGTGTACCCGGCCGTGTACCGTGGGGATAAACTTGGATTTGCCGACTTTCTGCGCCGCTTAAGGTACATGCCATTCGTCACGGGCGTGACACAGGGCGTGATCGGCCCGAAAATCGACTTTTTCCAGTTTTTTGTGCCGTTCATTTCCTTGATTCTGCATCTAACGGTCCAGCTCTGTTCTGGAGAAAATAAGGCCGAAACAGAGTTTCTCCTCCTCATTTCACCTTCTCTTCATCTTCTTCCTCATTCCAAAAGGAACTCAAGGGAGCAAGGGCTAAAGCAAGGCAAGGAAAGAGAGGAGCAGCCGTCGCGACATCGTCTCGGTTCAGGCAAGCGGTGTTCTTCACCCTTGCCAATCTTTTTTCTTTTTTTTTGATTGTGCAAAATAGCTAGTTTCTCTTTCAAGTTTCCTAGCTTGTTCTTCTTGTTTTGGGTTCTTCCTCACTAGCCTTATTATGCTCTTAAATTTTCATATGCTGAATGACTTTGATCTTCCATGCTTAGTTTGTTTCGTTATCAAATCTATGCTAGGTTAATTCATGTAGTTCTCTTGTTCATGTGATTCATGTAGCTAATTTGATTCATGTTCATGTAGCCTTTCAAATTTATGTGACTCTTCCTTGATCAAAAGCATGTGATTCTTGTTCCAAACATGTGCTTTATGTAATTAAGTTAATCAACTCTATCATGTGATGAAGTGCATCAAACTCAACGTTGGCAATTGGTCGTCATGTGTGAGGATGAAGGAAGGGAAAGTGGTACTTGGGTTATGGTGAGATTTGATTGTGGGGTTACGGTTAGGTTCGTTTATGGTGAGTTTTGCGAGGCAAATGTGAACCATGGCAGAAGCGTGTATGTGCGGCTTTGGTAAGGGGTGGTGTGGGTTAAGCCTTTGTGGCCACCGGGTTTGGATTTGTGGTGTAGAGCACCATTTTGCCCCGATTTGGGCTGGCTTGTTTTGGTGCGTTCCACTTTAGGGCTGCCACCAAAAGACCCTTGCTGAATCGCATGTAACCGCTGCTTATGTTTCACTCATATAGTAGTTTCGTGTACTAAGGATGATGGAATGGGCATGTTTTTTGCCTTTTGCTCCTGCGGGTTGAGCAGGACTTGATGAAACTTGTACGCACTTGGTGCGTTTGGCATGTGTTTTGGTGTGTTTTCCACTTGGTTTTGTTCACTCATTTTACCTAGCTGAAACATTGCTACGGGGTCGGTAAGCCCCTTCATGATATTGTATAATCAAGTTGCTCTTCTTTTTATTTTATCTTCGAGGATTGCTGAGGTATTCTTTCTTGAATGCCTCAGGTGCAGGTTGTAGCCGGTTGAGCGGCTAGGTTTGTTGGTGGCGTTTCTTTGGAGCTAGCCGAGCTTACTTAGCGAGGTAGTTCTTTTCTTTGTTGTACAGACATACATATGCCCCAATGGGTTCGTGTCAGCTTGTTGGCGCCCATTGGTGGCTTACTTTACTTGTGATGTATGAATAATAGACTGCTAATATGACTCATTTGGATGATGTCTTCTTGCTCTTGGGAAGGATTTATGGTAGGTTGCATTAGGTATTTTTAAGCTAAACCAAAACTATTATTGTATCCATGCATAACATGTTTTGGTTACCAAACACGTATTTTCTAAATGACGTAAACAAAGATGATTTCTTATAGTAGTATCACTATAGACTGCATATAGGAGAACGTCATAAATAAACAAAGTATTTCCGCCGCGTACAAATACAGTTTGTGATACCTAAGGCCGAGGGATACGGCCATGAAATCCAAAGGTTTTCTTGCATCTAACTGTTGAATTTCAACTCATAAAGTAAGCGTCAAGGGTTTCCTGAGCGTGTGCAGTTATCCCCTGCATGACGTGGAATCATAACCCATAGTTCCTCTTGCTCTGATACGAGGTACTCGTTGAGGAAATGCGGGTTGTGACATGCCGAACCCTATCAGCTAGGTCATACTGCACCTTTGTCCAATACAATTTCCCCTCAGCACTAGTCTGCTTGTCGACGCAAGAGATCTCTAATGCCTCCAAATCACGAACCAAGCTCTCATCATGTATCGACAACTAGCTTGACCGCACAGGAGCCCTTCGACTCAAAGCATCAGCCTCTATATTTCCTTTCCCAGACACATAATGTATCTCGAAGGTGTAGTCCCCCAGGAACTCCATCGACCTCCCCTGCCTCATGTTCAGGTCCTTCTGATCTAACAAGTACTTCAGGCTCTTATGATCGGTGTAGATATCGACCTTCACAACGTACAGGTAGTGCCTCCACAGCTTTAGAGCAAATATCACGACCGCTAACTCTAAGTAATGGATCGGATAATTCCTCTTATGAAACTTCAATTGTCGTGAACCATATCCTAACACGCTCCCACGCTGTAGCAGAACACAGCCCAAACCACTGCCCGAAGAATCACTATAGATTTCAAACAATTCAATCATACTCGGCGAATGTAAAATAGGCGTCGTGGTCAACCGCCTCTTCAATTCCTCAAAAACCTGCTCACACTCCAGTGACCACACAAACTTTTGATCCTTCCTTGTCAACGTCGTGAGTGGTAGCGCTATCCGCGAGAAGTTCTCTACGAAGCTCCTGTAGTAGCTGGCAAGCCCTAGAATGCTCGGGACTTCCACCGCTGTAGTCAATACTGACCACTCCCGTATCGCCACTATCTTCGCTGGATCCACCACTATCCCTTCTCCACAACAATATGACCAAGGAACGCTACCGAGGATAACCAGAACTCACACTTGGAGAACTTAGCATACAACTGATTTCTTCTCAAGGTCTCCAACACTATATGCAGATGCTTGTAGTGATCATCCTCAAACTACGAGTACACCAAGATATTGTCAATAAATACTATCACGAAATTGTCCAGGTACTCTCTGAACGTCATGTTCATCAGATCCATAAACACAGATGGCGCATTGGACAACCCAAACGGCATGACCGTGAACTCGTAATGCCCAAACCGCGTGCTGAACGCTGTCTTTGGGATGTCGCTTTCCCATATCCTTAATTGGTAGTATCCAAATTTCAGATCTAACTTTGAATATATTGTTGACCCAACCAACTGATCAAACATATTATCAATCCTTGGGATCAGATACTTATTCTTTTCCGTAAGCTTGTTCAACTCTCGATAGTCGATACAAAGTTGCAAGCTCCCATCCTTCTTCTTAACGAAGAGAACCGGTGCGCTCCAAGGCGACGAACTTGGATGCACATACCCTTGTTCCAACAACTCTTGCATTTGCACCTTCAGCTCTCCCATCTTCCTTGGAACTATCCGATACGGAGAGCGTGACACCGGTTTGGCACCCGACACCAGCTCAATAGTAAAATCAATCTCCCACTAAGTAGGGGCTCCTGGGAGATCATCTGGGAACACATCAGGATACTCTGACACAACTGGAATACTGCCCATACTTGGCTTAGGCATTGAAGCCTGCAGTAATGTGACAAACAGCTCTGCTCCAGACCGAACTGCCTTAGTCACTTGAAGGGCCGACATCAAAATCTTACTCGACCCATTCATGCCCGCAAACATAGTCTCCAGATCAGTATTCAGGCCCAACTTAACCTCCTTTCGATTATAGTCAATGTATGCTCGCTACTCCGAGAGCCAGTCCATACTAAAGATTACGTCGAACTCCACCATCAACAGTACTGATGCTTGTAAGTCAAACTCTTGATCCCCAATCAGTATCTTTACCACATAGATTCTATCCGCGCGCATTGAGCACCCATTGGGCAACAACACATCCAACTTGTCTTTTGCCATCGAGGAAGGGACTCTGATGTGTGTTACAAATATTTCAGACAAGAAGGAATGCGAAGCTCCCATATCAAACAAGGCTCTCGCCAGACAATCGAAAATCAACACAAATCTTAGCACCAACATTTATAAGCTAACATATAAAAAGGGTTACAACTACATAAAGTTAAACTGCTATAATTTAACTCATACATATCACCATGTTAGCTTGTTTTATGGCCTCTTGTAGACCAAGATTATATACTCTAGGCTGGGTTGTAGCATGGTGGGACGCGGTTGAATCCATCGCCTTCCCTTTTTCTTCATATGTTGCTCCAAGCTTCCTCTCGGACTTTGTACGTCCGCTCCAACATTAACGAAGAAAATGCCCCATCTTTCCACAGTTGTAGCAAGCTCATGGGGCTCGACTTATGGTTGCCCCCATCGCACCAGACAAAAGGGGTGAGCTCGAAGTCTTCAACTTCTTATTCCATCTGCGGAAACCCGACTTTGTATTTGGTACTTTGAACTCTGACTTCTTTAACCTTGGGTCCTTCTCCTGCACTTTCTTCACGACCTTTTCCAATGACCGGGCCGAATTGGCCAAGGATAGGAAGACCTACGCCTTAGGCCCAGCAAGGAGTAGTTGTAGGTCACCACGTAGACCCTCATAGAATTGGTTGGGCTTCCGCTCCTCCTGAGTAAACGTAGCACCAACATAACGACCCAACCGTGCAAAATCGTGGAGATACTCATCCATGCTTCTACCTCCCTGAGTCAAACCAAGGTACTAATTCTCCATCTCAAGCTTCTGATCAAAGGATAGATATCTAGCCAAGAACAAACTTGAGAATTCCTCCATAGGCACATCCACAAGTTGCCTTCCCACTAAGAGGTGAACCTCCAACTCATCCCACCACAACCTCGCCTCACCAGCCAAAAGGAAGGTCGCTATGGTGGTCTTCTGCCACTCAGCTTCTGTGGCCGTTAAGACTCTCTTTATCATAGAGAGCCAATCCTCAGCTTGAGTTGGCATTCCAATCCCGTCGAACACTGGATGATTAAAGCTCATTACATGCTTGAGCTGCTTCTCCATAGCTCTCCTTGGTGCTACCTGATCAACTGCCACGCGTTCTACCACTCCCGGCACTGCCACCCTAATCGGTTCTTACTCATTAACAGGTGGTGCATGGTGCATTTGCCTTGCAGGTTGGGCATTTATCATAGCAAAAACTGCTTCAGCCACCAATCTGATGGTTTCTGCTGAAGGGGGTGTTGTAGGCATGTTCCTCGGTGCACTACTTTCCGCCGATCGCGGGCACTCCGATTGCCCAACACTGCTCCTAGCTACCTATAATAGCATATACCCTTGATTAGGAGACAAACAGATTGCTAAAAATAATCATTAGAACACTCAGGTTCCTCAAGACAAGTGTATTTTTCATTCCTAAGTGGACATTCATGGGTTCTTTTATGTTATAACGATGACGCACATACATGTGCTCACCACCCCTTAAAAGAATTCACCCACGAATTCAAATAAAGAAGACCGTCGTATGGCTCTGATACCAAATTGTAACACCCCCATCCGTCGTATGACATATAACAGAAGGTCCAGCTGGAACCCGGCATCATATACCACGGACAGTCGAAAAGGATACATAAGAATATCAAAATTTAACTACAACTACTCGCCCTAACCCAGAGAATTCTAGCGAAAGCTTTTAAACAGTTTGAATGAACCCATAATTGAAAAACAACTATCATGAATGTCCACTTACTTCCAAAGGAATGAAATAACAAATACATCGAAAAGTACTTGGCCTTATGGCCTTAAAAGAGTTCACTTAACAAAGTAATGTTTTACAAACATCGGCTCGTAGGCCGGCCACACATGACAAAAGTAAAATAACAATTCTCTTTGGCCTATGAGGGCCAGCTCAGCAACATGGGCTTCAGCCCACTATTTGGTACTTGGCTTCATAGCACCTGCAAGCAACATTCCACTGCACGGTGGCAAACAAAGCAACGGTCAGCTAAAGCTGTGTTGGGTACATTGGTTTAAATGTACCTGATTTGAAGAAGCCTCACCCAACTCAATGATATACATCAAAATGTATTTGATGTGTTTTTGAGTTACTTGTGCAGGTTAAGTATTTGCAGGACTGAAGCAAAAAGTTTCTAAGTCCATGTGTCGACACCCAAAGGGAAAGTGTCGACACTTAAGAAGACTTGTGTCGACACCCAGACAAGCAGTGTCGACACTTGGAGTCATTATGTCGACACCTGGGATGCAGAGTCGACACCAGACAAAAAGTGTCGACATAAGGAGCTGTGTCGACACTCAATGAAGAAAAGTGCAGACAGAAAGTGTCGACACAAGGAGCTGTGTCGACACCCAGTGAAGCTGTGTCTACACCAGAAAGTGTCGACACTTGGAGATGTGTCGTCACTCAGCAAAAGTCAGCAGAGACTAAGTTAAAGTGTCGACACCAAGAACAATGTGTCGACACTCAACAGAAGAGTCAGCACTTGAAGTAAGTGTCGACACTCAGAATAATGTGTCGACACTCAACAGAAGAGTGAACACATGAAGTAAGTGTCGACACCTAGAACAATGTGTCGACACTCAGCTGAAGACTCTACACTTGAAGAAAGTGTCGACACTTGGAGCTGTGTCGACACTTAGCAAAGAACAGAAAGATCAAATTATTCTAAGTACAAGTGTCGACACTAAGGGAATGTGTCGACACTCAGCTGAAGTCTCAACATAAGAATCAAGTGTCGACACAAGGAGTTGTGTCAACACTCAGCAAGTATCAACATAGAAGACTATGTGTCGACACCAAGAAGCAGTGTCGACACTTAACAGATTCAACACAAGAAGTTATGTCGACACAAAGGAGATGTGTCGACACTTAGAAGAATTCAGCAAAAGATAGAAGATCAAATACTTGTGTCGACACTCAATTTCAGTGTCGACACATGCAGAAGAAACTGTGTCGAGACATAGAATCTACAACACAAGGAGTTGTGTCGACACCTTGTAGACTTGTGTCGACACTTACACAACTTGTGTCGACACTTGGTCTATAAGTGTCGACACTTAAAGACAGAAAGTCTCGACACTTTCAGACAGTTAGAGAACTTTCAAGAACTGACTGGATGACTTGACAGCTGACGTTCCAGCCGGTCTACAGCACCTGTCAGAGATGTCAGAATTCAGTTATGGACCGGACCAGCCGGTTACCATGAAGAAGGCTTATAAATAGGCTCATACAGTCTACAGAAACTGTTGTTAAAGTTGTTGTTCAAGTAATTGAAGTAATTCAACAAGTGGTTCACAGAGTTATTGATCAAGTATCAAGACAAGAAGATCTTGCAGTCCAAGTGCAGATCTAAGAAGTTGGAGAGAGAGGGCTCCATCCAAGAAATCAGCCATTGGAACTAGGCTGAGAAGAAGGATTCAGATTCATTCTGGATCTTAAGAAGCAGAGGTCAAGGATCAACTGCAGAAGGAGACAATCTTAATCAGTTCTACTTTCAAAAAGCTTTGAAGAAAGCTAAGTCAGATTGAATCCAGCTGAGTTCTTCCAAGAACTCATCAAGAAACTCTCAACTCCCCTCTCTTGTTTCTGAGTTGTTGAGTTAATATTTGTAAATCATTTTTTTAACTTGTAGGATCCTTTGGATCTGACTGAATTGTAAGCCTGTAATTATAAAGGATGAGGGTAGGGCTTGAGATCCTGAGTGTAGGAGATTGAAATCTCTGAGTGTAGGCCTTGTTGGCTGAGTGTAGGCCTTGTTGGCTGAGTGTAGGCCTTTGTGGCTGAGTGTAGGCTTTGGGATAAAGCTGAGTTGTAGGGCCTTGGGCCTGAGGTGTAGGAACCAGTTTGGGTTCTGAGATTGTGGAGAAGTTTGGCCGAATCTAGTACACTACTAGATAGGCGAAGGGGGAAAGTGGATGTACCCAAATCTTGGGAAACCACTATAAATCTCTGTGTCTACTGTGCTGTGCTGTGTTTTGCTGTGTATGATGTGTGAATGATGTGCAAAAGTATAGTAGATTCTGTGATAGAACTGTTTGCTGCCATTAAAGTTTAAAAAGAAATTGGTCACCTATTCACCCCCCCTCTAGGTGTTTAGGTACTATATCTTTCAAGTGGTATCAAAGCGAGGTTCCTCAAAAAGGACTCACAGCCTGAGGAGATCCTGATTGGCAGATTCAGTCTAAGTGAATTACAGATTCAAGAAAATCAAGAACCATGGGTTCCTCTGAAAATCACAAGGAATTGGGTTCCATGAAATTACCCATATGCAGGAAAGAGATCTTTGGGATCTGGAAGGAAAGGGTAAGGCTGTTTATGGAGGCCTCAGACCCTAGGATCTACATCACAGTAAAAGAGGGGCCATATGTGCCCATGAAGATATCAGTTCTAGATGCAAATCAGAGAACACCAAAGGATTTCTCTGAAATGACTAAGGATGAGATTGTCCTAGCCACCATGGATAAGAGGGCACAAAACATTATAGTGAGTGTCATTGATGATGCAACATTTCAGAATCTTATACACTGTAAGACAGCCAAAGAGATGTGGGACACTCTTATTGTGTATATGGAGGGTTCTGAAGAAGTTAGACAAGATAGAAAATCCTTGCTAAATTAGGAGTATGAAAGTTTTAGACAAGGAAAGGGTGATAGCATAACTGAGTGCTATAAGAAGTTCTACAGGATAGTGAATGAACTCATGTCTTATGGAAGAGAGTTCAGTAACTATGAACTTAATGACAAGTTCCTAAGGTCCCTAACTAAAGATTAGGACACAAAGATTTGTGCCATTAGAGAAATGGCTAAGTTGGGAGAAATTCCTCCTCCTACACTGTTTGGCAAATTGTTGTCATATGAAATGCAATTGATAGTGAGGAAAGAGGAGGAGAAGTCAACAAGAACTGAACACAAGGAAAGATCAGTAGCCTTCAAGACAGAAGCCTCCAGAAAGTGCAGGAATAAGTCACCAACTCCACCTCCAAAGGTAGTTGAATCAGAGTCAGATGAGTCAGCCAGCACAAAATCTGAAAGCAGTGAAAGTGATGAATACTTTGCTGCCTTCACTAGACACTTTCAGAAATTCTTGAAGAAGAAACAGTGGAGGTCAAGGCCTTCTACTTCAAAAGGAAAGGAAGATTTTTATCAGAATAAAAAGGCTTCAAAGAAGGACAGGAAGAGGACAAAATCTAGCAAGGCAACTGGTTCTAAGATAGTGTGCTATTGCTGCAATAGACAAGGCCATGTTGTTGCAGATTGTCCTAAGAAGAGAAAAGAGTCTAGTGACAGGAAGAAGACTCATTTCAAAGACAAGAAAGAGAAGTCTTTTGTTGCCAAGAAGGAGAAGACTCTATCAGATATCTCTTCTTCAGAAACTGAGTCTGATGCTGAGGCATACATAGGGCTGTTTGCTGAAGAAGAAGAAGAAGAAGAATTCATGCAGATCATGGAGTCTATTTATGAACAAGAAGACTGTCAGTGCCAAGGACTGATGGCATTGACTGAGAGTGACAAAATCCTGGAGCAGCCAGGACCCAGTAAGGTACAAAGTTCAACTCTAAGTTCAGTTTCTTGTTCCAGTACAAAATCAGATTCATCATCATCAAGTGATGAGAATATATCTGAGTCTGAGGATGATATTCATCAGCTTATAGATGAATATAAAGTACTGTTGCAAGCTTACAAGAAAAGCAAGTCCCTAGCCAAAAGGCAGGCAAAGGAAATTGCTGATCTAAAAGCTGCTGTAACAGATTCTGAGAAGCTATTTGATCAAAAGCTCAATGAGATAGCCAGGCTGAAACACATAACAGTGATTCAGATGGGGACTATCACCTTTAAAAATGATCAAATCAAGAGTCTGGAGATTAATCTTCAGAAAGAGAGAGAGCTTGTTGCTAGGTTTTCTAAACCTAAGTCAGTACTACCTTTAATTGATGAATTTGTTCATCATAAAGGCAAGGCTGGACTGGGTTTTATTAGACCTGCAAGGACTGAGCAGTCCAAGTCCAAGGGCAAAGCCCCAACATTCAACAAGTCTGCTGTAGATAAGACAACAAAGACAGTACCTAAGCAAAGGTACAATAAGTTTGAATGTTGGTGTTGTGGCAAAGTTGGCCATTTTGCAGTGGACTGTTGGCATAATGCTAATGCCAAAATGAGTACCAAACTACCTGTTGGAAAGGCAGTAGGTAGCTTTGTCAGATTGCAAACTAACAAGTACCAAGGACCCAAGAATTCTTTGGGTTCTAAGGTTCATTAATCTGTTTTGCAGGTGAGTCCAAGTGGCCATACCCCAACATGGTACTTGGACAGTGGATGTTCCAGACATATGACTGGAACTAGAGGATTACTAAAAGACTACATTCCAATAAAAGATGGTCCAAAAGTAACCTTTGGTGGTTCTGAAAAAGGAATCATCAAAGGATTTGGTAACATTTCTAGCAACTTGGTTACCATTACTCAAGTGGCTTATGTTAAAGGGTTGAAACACAACCTAATAAGTATAAGTCAATTAAGTGATGTAGGGTATGACATCTCATTTGTTAAAAATGGTTGTCATATCAAGAGGTCAAGTGATCAAGAGATCATTTTGACAGGTTATAGGAAGAGGAATGTCTACTGCCTAGACATTATGATTGAGAACAGTGGTTCTCTAGTGTGTCTTGTAGCTGATGAGACAGTCTCTCATTGTGTCAAATGGCACAAGAGGCTTGCCCATCTTAACTACAAGACTATTAGCAAACTCTTTAGCAAAGAGTTAGTGAGTAATGGTCCTCAAGTTAAGTGTGTAAAAGATGGTATTTGCTCAGCTTGTCAAAAGGGCAAGCAGACTAAATCCACCTTTAGAAGCATAGAAAACAAAGATGCTGTGAGGTATTTATACCTCTTGCATTTGTATCTCTTTGGTCCAATACCAGTTCACAGCTTAGTTAGGAAGGTCTATACCCTTGTAGTTGTAGATGACTACTCAAGGTTTTCCTGGGTGTTCTTCTTAAGACAGAAATCTGAAACACCTAGTGTCTTCCTTAGCTTTGTCAAGCAAATTCAGAATGAACTAGACAGTACAGTGGTCAAGATTAAAAGTGACCATGGTACTGAATTTCAGTCTGAAAGCATGACAAAACTATGTGAAGAATTTGGGATATTTCAAGAATTCTCTTCACCTAGAACACCTCAGCAAAATGGCATTGCTGAGAGTAAGAATAGAACCTTAATAGAGGCTGGTAGGACCCTATTAAGTGATACATCACAACCAGAATATTTCTGGGCTGAAGCAGTTAATACTGCATGCCATATTATAAATAGGGCTACCATCACTAAAGGGCTCAACAAGACCCCCTATGAAGTTGTGAAAGGCAGGAAACCAAACCTATCCTATTTCAGGATCTTTGGTTGCAAATGCTTCATACTTAACAATGGGAAGTCTTACTTGACTAAGTTTGTTGCCAAGTCAAAAGAGGGAATTTTTGTTGGGTACAGCAATAACAGTAAGGCTTATAGAGTCTATAACTTGACTACACAAGTTGTAGAAGAATCTGTGCATGTAGTTTTTGATAAGACTAAACTTATTAACAATGAGTTGTCTAGTATTGTATGCAGCCCCACAGGTTTAACAAAGAAAATGGGACAAGCTTGCTATAGAAGAAGTACCTGCTGCAAGACAGCAAGTAGAAGACAGTAGCTGTTGTCCAGGGGGAGAACTACATGTGCCAATTGCTGAAGAAATACAAGGGGTACAGCATGATGGAGATGCTGAAGAGGATCAACCAGAAGTTAGGATGCCTCCAGCCAATAGGCATCTTAGAGATCATCCAGTAGATGTAACACCCCCGATTTTCCTGTGATTTATTTAATTTCTTATTTGGCGTATTATGACGTCAGAGCGTTATGTTAGCGCGTGTTGGTCAGGTGACGTTGTTAAAGCGTGCTTTTAGCTCTTTAGGTTCCCTGCGTGGCTTGTTGATGCCTGGTAGCAAGATTCCCTAGCGAGCCGGAGTCTGTTTGATGACTCGGTGGAGCCTCTTGGGGAATGCTTGTGTTTTGGCTTCGGGAGAATTTTGCCCGAGTTCTGTTCGTCGGATTTTGTTACCGACTTTGTCGTAGCGCGTTTGCGTTCGTTAGGTTTGACCGGCCAAATATTGGGAGTTGCTTGAGAACGGATTTATAAGGCCGAGTTCTTCGCCTTGGGGTGCTCCCGTTTTGTTCGTCAAGAAAAAGGATGGATCGATGAGGTTGTGCATCGATTATAGGGAGCTAAATAAGGTAACGATCAAGAATAGGTATCCGTTGCCGAGGATAGATGATTTGTTTGATCAACTGCGGGGCAGTGCCGTGTTCTCTAAGATTGACCTTCGTTCGGGCTACCACCAGTTAAGGATCCGTGAATCAGATATCCCGCAGACTGCCTTCCGTTCCAGACATGGACATTTTGAATTTTTGGTGATGTCGTTTGGTTTGACCAACGCACCTTCTGCTTTCATGGACATGATGAACAGGGTTTTCAAGGACTTTTTGGACAAGTTTGTAGTCGTATTTATAGACGATGTGTTGGTGTATTCACGCAATGTTTGAGGAGCATGACCAACATTTGCGTCTAGTTTTATCTGCCTTGAGGGACCATAAGTTGTTCGCCAAGCTAAGTAAATGCGAGTTCTGGTTGCCTCAGGTTTCTTTCCTGGGTCATGTGGTTAACAAGGACGGAATCTCTGTCGACCCAGAAAAGATAGCCGCAGTTATGGAATGGACGAGACCTGCAACACCCAAAGAAATAAGAAGCTTCCTAGGGTTGGCTGGCTACTACAGGAGATTTGTAGAGGGTTTCTCTACGTTATCTGCGCCATTGACCAAATTGACGCAGAAGAATGCAGCATTTGTGTGGAGCGATAAGTGCGAAGAAGCGTTCCAAGAGCTAAAGAATAGACTGTGCACTGCTCCTGATATTGACATTGCCTACGGAAGGATTAGACTATGCCGTTTACGTGGACGCATCCCACGTGGGTCTTGGTTGTGTGCTGATGCAAGAAGGAAAAGTGATTGCGTATGGGTCAAGACAGCTTAAGATTCATGAAAGGAACTACCCTACGCATGACTTGGAATTCGCAGCAGTTATTTATGCATTGAAATTATGGAGACACTTGTTATATGGCGCGCAGTGCAAGATTTATACAGATCATAAGAGTTTGAAGTACGTCTTCACTCAAAAGGAGTTGAACTTGCGCCAGCGCAGATGGTTGGAGTATGTGGCTGATTATGAAGTGGAGATCCTATACCATCCGGGTAAGGCTAACGTGGTAGCCGACGCCTTAAGCAGGAAGACAGGGAAAATTTTCAATCTCTCCACTGAGTTGTTAGTAGAAGAGTTCCTTTTAATAGATATTTCAGTTGGTAGATGTGACTCGCCAAGCGGTTTGGATGTGTCTGAGCCTTCATGGATTTCTCTTACGAGGCTTCATCAAAAGGACGATCCTGATCTACTGCACCTTCATAATAGAACTGAGAAGGGGGAGCTGCCTGACTTTTCGATCGATGACGCGGGTACTCTAAAGTACCGCGGTAGATTTTGCGTCCCCAATTTTCGAGATATTCGAGATAAGTTATGCAGTGAGGCACACGGTTCAAGTGTGGCCTACCATCCAGGGTCTACAAAAATGTATAAGGACTTGAAACAGATTGCCTGGTGGATTGGGATGAAGGGTGACATTGCAAGGTTTGTGTCGGAATGTTTTACGTGCAAAAGAGTTAAGGCTGATCATGGAAAGCCTGGTGGAAAGTTAGCGCCTTTAGAGATTCCAACTTGGAAGTGGGAGAGTATCTCAATGGATTTCATTACTGGTTTGTCGAGATCTCCCCGAGGGCATGACTCTGTTTGGGTGATTGTTGATAGATTAACAAAGTGTGCGCACTTCGTACCCTTTCAGATTGGTTACTCGATGAAAAAGATAGCGGAACTATATTTGAATGAAGTTATCAGGTTACATGGAGTACCCGTAAGTATAGTATCAGATCGAGACTCCAGGTTTACGTCTCGTTTCTGGAAGAGCCTTCAAGAAGGATTGGGAACTGACTTGAGGTATTCTACCGCATATCATCCACAAACTAATGGTCAAACAGAGCGTGTTAATCAGATTGTGGAAGATATGATCCGTTGTTATATATTAGCCACGGAGGAGCGTGGGATGAATGCTTGAGATTGATGGAGTTTGTATACAATAACAGTTATCAAGAGAGTCTGCAAATGGCTCCTTTCGAAGCGCTATATGGAAGACGATGTAGAACTCCTCTATTTTGGGCTGAGGTTGGTGAGAGACCGATGTTAGGTCCAGATGCCTTAGAAGAAATGGAAGTCTCTGTAAAGCTTATTCGAGAGAAGCTTCGGATAGCCCAAGAGCGATACGAGAAGAACGCCAATTGGCGTAGGTCCGTTTTGGAATTTTCTGTGGGGGACATGGTATTCCTTAAGGTTTCACCGATGGTTGGAGTGAAGAGGTTCGGTAAGAACCATAAGTTGGACCCAAGGTATGTGGGACCATTTGAAATTGTGGAGCGGATTGGTGTGTCAGCCTACAAGTTGAAATTGCCCGAAACTTTTCCTGGCGTGCACAATGTTTTTCACGTGAGCCAACTGCGGAGGTGCGTGCTAAGTGACAGACAAGTTCTGGATGCAGTGCCCCAGTTGGAGCCTAACCTTTCCTACGTGGAAGTCCCTATTCGTGTTTTGGATGTGCAAGATCGAGTGTTGCGGAGAAAGACAATACCGATGGTAAAGATTCTGTGGAGAAACCAAGACGTGGAGAGCGCGACTTGGGAGCTGGAGTCAGCTATGAGGGAGGCGCATCCTCATTTGTTCTCCTAGTTGTGCTCGGTAAGCATTCGATAACCCTTGGTTATTTTCTTTTCCTTCTTCGGTAGAAGTGTTTTATGCGTAAAGTTTCGGGACGAAACTTTCTTTTAGGGGGAGTGACTGTAACACCCCCGATTTTCCTGTGATTTATTTAATTTCTTATTTGGCGTATTATGACGTCAGAGCGTTATGTTAGCGCGTGTTGGTCAGGTGACGTTGTTAAAGCGTGCTTTTAGCTCTTTAGGTTCCCTGCGTGGCTTGTTGATGCCTGGTAGCAAGATTCCCTAGCGAGCCGGAGTCTGTTTGATGACTCGGTGGAGCCTCTTGGGGAATGCTTGTGTTTTGGCTTCGGGAGAATTTTGCCCGAGTTCTGTTCGTCGGATATTGTTACCGACTTTGTCGTAGCGCGTTTGCGTTCGTTAGGTTTGACCGGCCAAATTTTGCGATTTGCGTCGGGAGTAGAAAATTTTATATTAGGAAATTAGATCGGCTAATTTTAGACTTGCTCGTCAAGTTTCGTCGCGTTCCGAGCATTTTTGGAGTCTCGGCGCTCGATTGTAGTTTGTATGTTTTCGCGTACGCCGTTAACTTTAGAAATTATTATCTCGAAAACAGTGCGTCGGAATTCGATTTCGACTTCGTCGTTGGATTCGTAGCGTCGTCATTCGCCTACGGTGCGAATTTCGTTCGATTCGGCGCGCGTTTGGCCCTCCGTAACGATATATGTTATATCTTTTGTTTTAAATAATAATAATATATTATTATTATATATATAAAGAATTAATTAATATATATATATAAAAAAAGATATATTTATATAATAATTGTACCGAATCGGTGAGAATGATTCTCACCGAATCGGTGAGAATCATTCTCACCGATCGGTTCCCCCCCCTTGTTTTATATTATTTATAATATTAATATTTTAAGTTTTTTTTTTATATAAAAAAAATAGGAGAATTAGGGGGAGAGGGAATGAGTGAGAATGATTCTCACCGATTCAGCCTCCCCCCTTGCCTTTCCCGCCGATCCGAATCAGCAGCCCCCCTTGTAATGTTTTAAATTTATATAATAAGTATATATTATTATTAAGTATATATTTATATATTTATATAAGGTTAAGACAAGACAAACCTTTCTTCTTCCCCGAACAGCAGCCCCCCCTCCTGTGCGACATTTTTTGGCGTGTGCGGAACCGTTCGTTCGCGAATCTTCCGGCGGCCGCCACCGCCGATCCGGTGGACGGAATTTCGATCCGATCGCGGCGTTGGAAAGCTCTCGGCGAGAGCTTCGAGATCGCGGTAAGTTTTTCCCGTTTCGGTGACCGTTTCGCCATAGTTTTTTTCGGCCCTAACCCCGGTTGACCGTTTTTTTTCGTAGATCTCGTCTCCGCGTGCCCCCTTTTGGATGGATCTACGTGTTGGAGTATTTTGGGTGGACGTTTTCAAGATCGATTTGAGGCAAGTGGGTTTCTCCCCTCTTGCGCGCCTCCATGAGTTGTATTTTTGCTTTATTTTCTTTTCTCCTTGTCGTAGAATAGGTGAGATAGGAATATTCCTAGTTTAGGGCTTGTGATCGGCCTAAACTAGGAAGTTATCGGAATTTATTTTAGTTGTATTCGGCGGGTAGGGGGAAATAATTCGGCGGGTAGGGGGAAATAGTTCGGCGGGTAGAGGGAAATAATTCGGCGGGTTTTGGTTGTAGAACTTGGTAGTTTTAAGTGGTGTTGTCGGCTAGTTTTGGTGCCGAATCGTAGATCCTTAGCATGTGGTAGCTGGGTTTCTGAAGGAGTATGGTACCAGGGGAGTTTGAGCCGTGGCCACCACCATTCCCTCCTTTGGACATTTTGGGTTCCTGTAAGAGGTTGGAACTCTATGTGTGTGGACCCTGTGGCGGCCCCTTTAGTACTCTTGAGACACCTGGACCTGGTTGTTCGGTTGTGACTGTTCTTAGTCTCCGACACCGGTTTGGGATTTGTGCCAGTGCTAACGATTTACAAGTTTAGGACTGTTAGTTCCTTTCATACTGTTCATTTGCTGCATATTGGTTTCCTTTTTGTCTCTGCAGGCTTGAGCGGAGTTTGTACGTTTTAGTACTTGATGCATTTCTCTCACTTTACTTATTGTTTTACTTACATTTTGTCCCTTTTTGGATCCTTTAGCTGAGATTTTCAGCATCTCTCTTGCAGGGTTGGTAACCCTTTTTCTTTCTGCTCTTTTCACTCAATTATCATCTGATGTTTCTTTGCCTCTTGTTTTATTATTTCTTGCTGAGGTGTTCTTCTTTTGAATGCCTCAGGTTCAGGTCTGTAGCCGGCTGTGCGGCTAGTTTCAGGAGTTTCCCTGTGGACTGCATTGTGGCAGTGTTTTCCTCACTTGTTGAGGTAGTTCTTTTGCCTTGTAGTAGTACAGACATACATGCTCGCCAGCGGGTTCGTGTCAGGTTGTTGACGCCCGTTGGTGATTTTCCTTTGTGAAATTAAGACTTTGCTTAGCTGCTAGTTTACCTGTTTTGTGGTAGTTTCACTTGCTCCCTGGGAATGTTTTATGCTAGGTTGCTAGTTACTTTAAAACCTATAAAGAACTACTATATGCATTGCATGATCAGCATGTTTTATAAAAACTCAATCATTATTTCCAAATGCGTAAAAAGACTGTCTTCTTTATAAATATTATAAATTGAAATCTAGGGTCTTGCATAGTGTAAGTTGTCATCTTAGGACACTTATGCGCTCTTTTAGGATGTTAAGCATAAATGAAGTATTTTTCCGCTACGTATAAAAATAGTTTTCAAACCGTGGACTATCTGATCCACTGAGCCGAGGGATACAACCAATTAATCAAAAAAAAACAGTTTTCTATTCATTTTAACTTATAATTTGAAGGATTAGAGTGTCGCCTGAGCGTCAGCAGTTATCCCCTGCTTGACGTGGCATCACAGCTCGTAGTTATCTTGTGCTCTGATTTATTTATTAATGAGAAAATGCGGGTTGTGACAGTAGAGCAGATTATTGGAGATCCAAGACAAGGAGTACAAACAAGGAGCAGAAATATAAATGCAGCAATCTACTCCAGTTTTCTATCTCAAGTTGAACCTAAGAAGTTTGAAGAAGCCATACTAGATCCACAATGGACTGAAGCAATGCAAGAAGAGCTTAATCAGTTCAAGAGATGCAAGGTCTGGGAACTTGTTCCTAAACCTAAAGACCACAATATAATAGGAACCAAATGGATCTACAGGAATAAGATGGATGAACAAGGGGTCATCATTAAGAATAAAGTAAGACTGGTTGCTAAAGGATATAGGCAAGAAGAAGGTATTGATTTTGATCAAACCTTTGCTCCAGTAGCCAGACTGGAAGCCATAAGGATGTTCTTGGCCTATGCAACCTATCAAGGATTCAAGGTTTACCAAATGGATGTCAAGTCAGCATTCCTAAATGGTAATCTTAAGGAAGAAGTCTATGTGGAACAGCCTTCAGGTTTTGTTGATCCAACTCTACCTCATTATGTCTATAGACTTAGGAAAGCATTATATGGGTTAAAGCAAGCCCCTAGGGCTTGGTATGAAACCCTATCTAGTTTCCTCATTGAGAACAAGTTCTCAAGGGGGAAAATAGATAAGACTCTATTCCTTAGGGAATCTAGAGGCAAAGTTATACTAGTCCAAATATATGTAGATGACATTATATTTGGGTCTACTGAAAGCAGCCTTTGCAAAAAGTTTGCAAAACTTATGCAAGGTCAATTTGAGATGAGTAGTATGGGAGAGCTGATGTTTTTCTTGGGTCTCCAAGTTAAACAGACTGAGAATGGTTTATCCATATGTCAGTCCAAGTTCACCCTAGAACTCATAAGGAAATATGGTATGGATTCATCTAGTACCATGAAGACTCCTATGGGGTCAAGTATGTCTCTTAGCAAGGATGATGCAGGGAAACCTGTAGATGAAACTTTGTATAGAGGGATAGTTGGCTCCCTATTATACTTGACTGCTAGTAGACCAGATATCATGTGTGCTACATGTGTCTGTGCAAGGTATCAAGCCTGCCCTAAAGAGTCTCATTTGACAGCAGTCAAAAGAATATTGAGATATCTAAAGGGCACTCCCTATCTAGGCCTCTGGTACCCTAGGAATGGAGATTTTGATCTAACAGGTTATTCAGATGCAGACTTTGCAGGATGCAAAGAAGATAGAAAAAGCACTACTGGAACCTGTCAATTCCTAGGTGGGAGACTAATTTCATGGAGTAGCCAAAAGCAAACCAGTGTGGCTATCTCCACTGCAGAGTCAGAGTATGTGGCTACAGGAAGTTGTTGTGCTCAACTTCTGTGGATACAACATCAGCTAGAGGACTATGGATTTCAGGTAAGTAGAACTCCACTCTTCTGTGATTCTACAAGTGCTATTTCAATAGCTAATAACCCGGTATCTCATAGTATAACAAAACATATTGAAATTAAATATCATTTTCTTAGGGAGCATGTAGAAAGAAAAGATATTTTATTTGAATATGTTAAAACTAATAATCAAGTAGCTGATATGTATACTAAGCCCCTAGAAGAAGCTAAGTTCAATAGATTCAAAATTGAACTAAGAATGATAAACTTAGAGTAAGTTTACAGAATTGAAATTGGCTAAGTAAAAAGGTGTCGACACATAGACAAGTCTATGTCGACACAGAATAGTGGTGTCGACACTTAAGGAAAAAGGTGTCGACACATCTAGGAAGTTGGTGTCGACACTTCAGAATATTAGTGTCGACACATGTCAAGTAGGTGTCGACACATCCAATGTGGTGTCGACACTTAGTTTTACTCAGAATTTTCTAAGTAAAGTCTCGACTATGTGTCGAGTTATGTTGTGTCGACACATAAACAAGTGTCGACACATAAAATCTGTTGACTAAACTTGTGTCGACACATATGTGTCGAGACATTATAAGTCAGTGTCGACACTTATTGCCAGTGTCGACACATTTTAAGTTAGCTGTCCCGCCTGTTCATCTTCAAAATCAGAAAGGTATAAATAGGGTTTTGTCTTTGTTTGTCGACACGCTTTCAAAGTTTCGAGACCAAACTTCAGTGTCGACACCTCTCTTCTCTCACGACAAATTCTACAAACCCTAATGGCGCCTAAGCTAGAGGAGAACGTCAACGAAGGATATGAGCTGGTGCGCGGCGCTTTCAATGATGCTGATCAAGAAATCCAGGCGGTCGTAACCCTAGTTGCCGATTCTGGGTTAGAATATTTAGTTTCAGAACCTACTAAGATATGGAAGAAAGAGGTTCTTGAATTCCTCAATGAAGCCAAGGTGGATGAATCTGGATACAAAATCAAATCCAGGATTCATGGTAAGAAAGTCAAGGTATCACCAAAAAGTTTGAGGAAGATTCTACAGCTTCCAAAGACTAAAGATGAAGATGAGGTTACTGCATCAAAGACCAGGGAAGCTCTAACCTGGTGTGGACTTGATTCTAAAATGAAGATTGGTTCTGTTTTCAACAGGAAATGTATGAACAATCAAGGAAAAGTCCTCTCTGAGATTGTTGGAAAGGTACTACTAAGCAAGCCAGGAGGGCATGACAGAGTGTCTGCCTCTATGTTTAGTATAATGACAAGGATTATCTTCTCTCTAAACACTGACTGGTCTATGATAGTCTTTGAGAAGATTAAGGAAAGCTTGAAGAAGCCCAACCTGGGCAGAATTATAAGTCTATACCTAGCTGGTGCCATACCAGAGGTAATGCAACAAGCTGCAGGAAGCAAGATAAATCATATGAGAAGGATGGATCTGAGGATCTTTTCTAGATGGGACAGGGTGTTGTCAAAGGAACTTGAGAAGACATCTGAGAAGGAGATTCCTCCCAAGAAGAAAAGGAAGACTGCTCAGTGGCACAAGAGTCCACTAGCAGCTCTGATAGTGAAGAACAGGTTGTCTTCACTCCAGATCATGAGGAAGAGCCTGCAGTGAAGAGCTCCTCAAGAGGTTGCTGAGATCCAGGGGGAGCTACCTCAAGCTAGCCCCATCCACAAGGATCACAGCCAAGGAGCTTCCAGTTGTAGCTACACTAGAAAGTGAACAAGCACCACACATACTAGAAGTACTCACTGCTTTAGAATTTCTTATAGAAGATGCTGATTTGTCTGATGATCATTAGCAACCTCAGCTGAATAGTCTCCAGATGCTGTTAGAGAAGACACATCTGCTGTACTAGAAGTGGTTCCTGATCCAGTGGTTGAAGAGCCCAGAATTACTCCATCACCACAAGCATGGAAGATTTATTCCTAAATCTAGACCAACAGGATTTTGACATGGACAAGGATGCTGCTGAGAAAGAGAATGCTGATGCTGAGGGGGAGCAAGTGCACATTATGGAAGAGCCTGTAAGGCAGGAAACTGAGAAGGGAAGTGGAGCCCTAAGGAGAGGGTTGACATAGCCAGGATCTGAAGATGAGGTGGCTTAGGGCTAGAAACTCTATGGGAGCCAAAGTTATAAGAAGGCTTTACAATCTATTGGCCTATAGTTGCTCCAACTGTTGATTATAGTGATGGTTGCACTGCAGATAAAACTGGATGAACAAATAAAGGCCTTATATAGATGAAGGGCAGAAATCTGCAATTTGATCTGGCCCAGGACTATAATTGAAATACCTTAACAAGAAAGAGATGACAGAATGAGGGTTGCAGTGGTGTACTTGGCAACACCAGGAAAAGATAAAGGCACAAGTGGATGACATAGCATTGGCAAATGTACTCAGCTAAGGATGAATCAATCTTACTGCTTCCCATAATGCTATTGTCACAAAATTAAAGAACCAGGCTGCTGACTGCTCCACTTTCAAGAAGAAATCAATGTTGTTAAGACTGCATTGAAGACTCCCAGAAGGATATCTGAACAACTTAAAAAGCTCAAACCTTTCTTTAAAGATGGAGTCAGATACTTGGATAATCAAATCAGATTTCAGAAGGATGATGTCAGAGATCATATGGCTAGAGAAGTCATAAAGGGGGACAGTGTTATCAAGGCAAGCTCTGACCATGCTAAGGATATCAAATTCTATCAAGCTACACTTGGATATCCTCCTCTGTGTGATGACAGCTGAATCTGGATATCTTGGAGGTGAGCAACTAGAAGTAGCTCCATTTATCACCTCCAGATTTTGAAATGATTCATGCTGATGTCCAGACTATGTATAGCCAGGGGGACAATGTTCTCAGCCTCAAGCTATGCAAGAGGCCAGAAAGAGGAAGAGACAAGACTGTCTAAGAAGAGGTTTAGGGAATAAGCAGAACAAAAGACTTTGAACAGTGGAGCCCTACCTCTAGAACATTATACTAACTGCCTGGAAAGCTGCCAAGGCATTCAAGACCATGGTTTTCTGAAACTGAATGGAGAAAACATGAAACAGACAGGAAGCAATTGTTCAATACAGAAGGAAGGCAAAGATGGGAAAGAGCTCAGGAGCCTAGCAAGTACTTTCCTAAGCCATACCATTATTTTGAGAGGCAGAAGATCAAAGCTGAAGAGCATCTGAAAGGCAAGAAGCCTGCTGATGCTGAAAAGTCCAAGCTAAAGTCCAAGCTGGCAAAGGAATAGTTATCAAGGAACCAGAACAAACATAGAATTAGAATTTTCTTGAAGTCTATTTTGTATTCTTTTGGATGTAAAATATTTAGTGAACTTCTGAAAATGTATAAGACAAATGTTAGAACAATATATGATCAATATATTTCATGTTTGTTCTGTGAATATGTCTATTTCTTATTTGTTCTGTGTTGATGTATTTGTATAAATGTGTGATTTATACATGTTATGTTTACCCTGCTATACATTATCCTGCTTTACATCATTTTGTAATTTTAATTATGAATGGTGTATATCATTGACTAAGGGTTATGACTTCTCCAAATAGGGGGAGATTGTTGGATTCATTGGTTTAAATGTACTTTATTTGAAGAAGCCTCACCCAACTCAATGATATACATCAAAATGTATTTGATGTGTTTTTGAGTTACTTGTGCAGGTTAAGTATTTGCAGGATTGAAGCAAAAAGTTTCTAAGTCCATGTGTCGACACCCAAAGGGAAAGTGTCGACACTTAAGAAGACTTGTGTCGACACCCAGACAAGCAGTGTCGACACTTGGAGTCATTGTGTCGACACCTGGGATGCAGAGTCGACACTAGACAGAAAGTGTCGACACAAGGAGCTGTGTCGACACTCAATGAAGAAAAGTGCAGACAGAAAGTGTCGACACAAGGAGCTGTGTCGACACCCAGGGAAGCTGTGTCTACACCAGAAAGTGTCGACACTTGGAGATGTGTCGTCACTCAGCAAAAGTCAGCAGAGACTAAGTTAAAGTGTCGACACCAAGAATAATGTGTCGACACTCAACAGAAGAGTCAGCACTTGAAGTAAGTGTCGACACTCAGAACAATGTGTCGACACTCAACAAAAGAGTCAACACATGAAGTAAGTGTCGACACCTAGAACAATGTGTCGACACTCAGCTGAAGACTCTACACTTGAAGAAAGTGTCGACACATGGAGCTGTGTCGACACTTAGCAAAGAATAGAAAGATCAAATTATTCTAAGTACAAGTGTCGACACTAAGGGAATGTGTCGACACTCAGCTGAAGTCTCAACAGAAGAATCAAGTGTCGACACAAGGAGCTATGTCGACACTCAGTAAGTATCAACATAGAAGACTATGTGTCGACACCAAGAAGCAGTGTCGACACTTAACAGATTCAACACAAGAAGTTGTGTCGACACAAAGGAGATGTGTCGACACTTAGAAGAATTCAGCAAAAGATAGAAGATCAAGTACTTGTGTCGACACTCAATTTCAGTGTCGACACATGCAGAAGAAACTGTGTCGAGACATAGAATCTATAACACAAGGAGTTGTGTCGACACCTTATAGACTTGTGTCGACACTTACACAACTTGTGTCGACACTTGGTCTATAAGTGTCGACACTTAAAGACAGAAAGTCTCGACACTTTCAGACAGTTAGAGAACTTTCAAGAACTGACTGGATGACTTGATAGCTGTCGTTCCAGCCAGTCTACAGCACCTGTCAGAGATGTCAGAATTCAGTTATGGACCGGACCAGCCGGTTACCATGAAGAAGGCCTATAAATAGGCTCATACAGTCTACAGAAACTGTTGTTGAAGTTGTTGTTCAAGTAATTGAAGTAATTCAACAAGTGGTTCACAGAGTTATTGATCAAGTATCAAGACAAGAAGATCTTGCAGTCCAAGTGCAGATCTAAGAAGTTGGAGAGAGAGGGCTCCATCCAAGAAATCAGCCATTGGAACTAGGCTGAGAAGAAGGATTCAGATTCATTCTGGATCTTAAGAAGCAGAGGTCAAGGATCAACTGCAGAAGGAGACAATCTTATTCAGTTCTACTTTCAAGAAGCTTTGAAGAAAGCTAAGTCAGATTGAATCCAGTTGAGTTCTTCCAAGAACTCATCAATAAACTCTCAACTCCCCTCTCTTGTTTCTGAGTTGTTGAGTTAATATTTGTAAATCATTTTTTTAACTTGTAGGATCCTTTGGATCTGAGTGAATTGTAAGCCTGTAATTATAAAGGCTGAGGGTAGGGCTTGAGAGCCTAAGTGTAGGAGATTGAAATCTCTGAGTGTAGGCCTTGTTGGCTGAGTGTAGGCCTTGTTGGCTGAGTGTAGGCCTTTGTGGCTAAGTGTAGGCTTTGGGATAAAGCTGAGTTGTAGGGCCTTGGGCCTGAGGTGTAGGAACCAGTTTGGGTTCTGAGATAGTGGAGAAGTTTGGCCGAATCTAGTACACTGCTAGATAGGCGAAGGGGGAAAGTGGATTACCCAAATCTTGGGGAACCACTATAAATCTATGTGTCTACTGTACTGTGATGTATTTTGCTGTGTATTCTGTGTGAATGCTGTGCAAAAGTATAGTAGATTCTGTGATAGAACTGTTGAAATTTGTGAAGTGGAAGTGGGTGATGGGACAGGCCGCGCGGCCTGTGGCGGACAGCTTTGGCGGACTGGGCGGACTGGGCGGACTGCGGTTTGCGGCCTGGTGAAAAGTCTGGTGGAAGCCGGCTGTGATGAGCGGGTTGTTGCATGGAGTCCGCGGTTTGGTGCGGCCTGGTATCTGCGGATAGAGAGGCATGCGGACTGGTGCATTGCTCAGTGGCCGCGGGTGCAAGCGTGTGCTGACAGGAGGGTTGGCTCGAGTTCGCGGGAGGCTTGCGGACTGGCGTGTCCGCGGTTTTGGCTGTTGAGGACTGATCCTAGAGCTTGGCTGAGGCCTTGTCAAGTTCTGCTGTTACAGCAGGTCTTGCTGTGGAGACCGGTTGGCGGACTGGTGTTTGGAGTCCGGCAGGAAGCTACTGCGTTGGACAAGCGCGAGGTGCTCGCGGACTAGTTGCGGTCTGTGCTAGGGTGTTTGGCGGACGAGAAATTATGTCTGCCATGCTCGCATTATTCCTTGATGGTTTTGGGCTTGGTCACACATTGTGCCAAGTTCATGGTGTCTGCCGTATCCGCCGAGTCCGCTGTGACCGGGCGGTCTGTTGCTAGCTGCCTTTGGTCGTGGACTTGTGGAGGATTGAGGTGTTGGTCTTGCGGACTGCCTCAGGTTGGTGCGGACAACCATTGAAGGGGGTTGCTGTCCTGCAGTGGTTGGAGCTTTGCGGGCTGATGCCTTGTCCGCTTAGCTCAGGCGGACTGGAGAGGGTTCGTCAATGGTTGCCTTGCTCCTGGCGGTTTTCCTTGGTGACCGGCTAAGTCCACGCGGACTCAGCGGACGGTGGTTGTATTCGCGCGGACTGAGGGTGGTGTCGCTATCTCTTGGGCGGTGACCACACTCCTCACCTTGCCTATAAATAGGACCCCCCTGGCACATCTACAGTAACCTAAGTAACTTGAGTGAACAGTAAGTTGGGGTGTGCGAAGTGTGCGGTCTGTGTTTGCCAGTCCGCACGGATTGTTTCAGGCTGACGGTTTGCTGTGTGCAGGTCGCGCGGATAACTTCAAGGAGCCAGGAGTTTGGCTGTGACTTCGGTCAAGTGCTTGGAAGTGTGCGGTCTCTGCGGACTCAGCAGGAGGTCGCTCTGCGGCTTGTCAGTTCTGTTTCATCTTTGCCAGCTTCAATAACCTGTCCGCCGGCTTCAGGCGGGTAGGGGTGTTCCTCAGTTCAGGTTCAGCAGGAGGCGAATAACGGTGTGTCCGCGCGGCCTCGCGGCTTCGGCGGACTCCGTGGTATTCGGCGGATTGCAGCATAGTTCGGGCGGCTTCGGCGACCTCGGCGACCTCGCGGTCTCGGCGGACTCGGGTTCTGTCCGCCCGGCTTGTTTTTGGTGCTTCTGTTTTTTCAGCTGTTATACTAGCGAAATCATGTCTCGCTATGTATGCCTCGCATTGTAAAGAAGTGAATGAAAAATAGACCTGCTTGTGCTTCCATTGTTTGTTGTGATTTACCTCTGTACCTCTAGTCCTTGGTTTCCGCTGGTTCAACGTGCGAACTGGGTAGTTCCGAAGATATTAATTTGGCGTTTGGGCTATCTTGCTGACCACGTTGAGAAAATTTAACATGGTATCAGAGGGTGGTTTCTTGAGGTTACTGAGGTTCAGTTGCGTGAGCGGAAGTCAGCCAGTGTTGTTACTCTATGATTGAGTGGTGATCAACCTGTGTTGTTGCTCGGAGCTGCTGGAAGGTTGCCAACATGTGTTGCAATGGAAGGGAGCTTAGCAAGAGGTCTGGGCATTGAACTCTTAACACCGACTAACTTCAAGAAGTGGAAGTCGTGCATGAAGAGTTATCTTCTTGGCGAGGAGCTGTGGGATGTCGTTGGTGGAGACGACAGGCAGGAAGTCACTGCTGCTTTGGTACTGCTGAGCAGGTGAGGCTCTGGAGAAGAACAAATGCTAAGGCAGAGTTCGTTCTGAAGAGAGTTGTGTCTCCGGAACTGTTTGATCACATCATTGGATGTGAGTCGGCTGCTGATATTTGGACAACTATTGATGAGTTGTTCAATAGGAAGAATGTGGCGCGGCTTCAGTTTCTGGAGAATGAGTTGGCCAAGGGCAACTCAGGGAGACCTTTCCATTTCCAAGTACTTCTTAAAGATGAAGAGCTTGTGTGCTGAGCTGTCGGACACTGGATCCTGATGAGCCTATCTCTGAGGCAAAGATGAAAAGGCACATTATCCGCGGCTTGCGGAAGGAGTATGTGGCCTTTGTCACATCTGTTCAAGGGTGGGCTACTCAGCCGTCGTTGCTGGAGCTGGAGAATCTGCTTGCCTCGCAGGAGAGCTTAGCAAGGCAGATGGCTGGAGTGAACCTGAATCAGGAAGGCAGCGAAGCTCTCTTCTCAGGAAAGAAGAAAGGATGGGAAGGGAAGAAGAAGAAGGTACAGGCCGCTGTTGAGAAGGAGACTTCAACTTCATATCCGCCGGAGAGGAGCAATGCTCCTAAGGACTGGAAGAAGAATCTGAAGTGCTACCGGTGTCATCAGCGTGGGCACTTCAAGCGGGACTGCAAGGTCAAACTGCAGCCTGGGCATGCTGCGGGAAAGGAGGAAGCTTGTTCGAGAAGTGAAGAAGCAGAATGGGGCGGAGCTTTCTTGACGGGCACTTGTGTCCGGGCCTTGTCTGCTGAGGACTTCAACGGCGAGTGGATCGTGGACCCCGGGTGTGGTCATCACCTCACCGGAGACAAATCGATGTTCACCTCCATGCATAGGCTTACTCAGGTAATGAAGCTATTATCACTGCTGATAATACTGTTTATGCAGTAGAGAAAGAGGGGGTCGTGTCATTGGGTAGTGATCAGGGGCCACTTACGTTAAGGAGTGTGTATCACGTATTGGGCATGAAGAAGAACCTCTTCTCGGTGACCAATGCGGTGGACGCTGGGTATCACGTTCTGTTTGGGCCAACAGACGTGAGGTTCCTTCGCAACGTATCAGCGGTGAAGGCTGATGTTGCTCATGTTGGGAGAAGGGTGAAGAGCTTGTATGTTCTTTCCACCAGTTGCTTATGTTGATAGAATGAGGGCCAATGATAGTGCGGCTATCTGGCATGAGAGGCTGGGGCATGTTGGCATGGACAAGCTAAAGGCAATGGCGAGTATAAGTCTGGTGAGGGGGTTGCCGAAGTTGTCCTCCTTTGGAGATGGTCATGTTTGTGCGGGCTGTCAATACGGTAAGGCACATCGCCTTCCGTTTGATAAATCACAAACAAGGAGCAAGAAACCATTGGAGTGTATTCATGGCGACCTGATGGGACCGACTGTTACTGCCAGCCTTGGTGGAAGCAAATACATGCTTGTCTTGGTTGATGACTACTCAAGGTATACTTGGGTGTACTTCTTAAAGGAGAAGTCGGAAGCCTTCCGTTTGTTCGTGGAGTTCAAGGAGTTGGTAGAAGGCCGGCTTGGCTTGCGGATTAAGAAGTTTAGAACTGATAACGGGGGGGAGTTTGTCTCTTCCGAGTTTTCTAACTTCTGCAGGAAGCACGGGATCCAACGGAGAGCTTACTTGTGCTCACACTCCACAACAAAATGGGGTAGCGGAGCGGAAAGATCCGTCATTTGACGGAAACCTGCAAATGCTGGCTGCATGCGAAAGATATCTCAAGGTCCTTTTGGGCGGAGGGAATGTCTTGTGCTGCTTATGTTATCAACCGGATGCCACTCAGCCCTATCAACATGAAGACTCCTATTGAGCTGCTGCTGAAGGAGAAGCCGAGTGTTGAACACCTTAGGGTGTTCGGTTCAACTTGCTACGTGCATGTCCCGGATGCTTCACGGACAAAGCTGGATGCGAAGGCAAGGAAACTTGTCTTTGTTGGCTATGATGAGCGGAAGAAGGGATGGAAGTGCATGGACCCTGTGACGAAGAAGTTCGTGGTGTCAAGAGACGTTGTCTTCGACGAGCTGACGTCATATGGAGGTGGCTCGGTGGAGCTAACCGGAAGTAGCAAGGATGATGAAGCACCGGTGGAGGCTGCTGAAGGCTTGGAAGAGGAGCTTGATGTTTCACCAGCAGCTCCTGTTGCTTCGAACTCCGAGGCTGAGCCTTCTGGCTCAGGAAGCAGGGGGAGCACTGCTCAATGCTTGCCCCAGGTAGGAGTGGAGTCTGAAGAAGCAACGGAAGCCGTGAGCAAGGAGCCGTGTCTTCGGAGATCGAAGAGGGTGGTTAAGCCACCGGCTCGGTACTGTGATGGGAATGCAGTGAGCTTTGTCTCCTGCTTCTTTGCAGGTCCTCTGGATGAGCGAGAGCCTGCAAACTTCAACGAGGCCACTGGAGTGAAGGAGTGGGATGATGCCATGAAGGAAGAGATTGATGCTCTGAAGAAGAATGAAACCTGGGACCTTGTGCCCAAGGTTGATGGCGTTACTCCGGTTACTTGCAAGTGGGTGTATAAGTTGAAGAAGAAGGCTGATGGGAGCATTGATCGGCTCAAGGCTCGCCTGGTCGCTAGAGGATTCTCACAGCAGTATGGAGAAGACTATGAGGAGACATTCAGTCCAGTTGCGAAGATGACTTCTGTAAGAGTTGGTGATCGCCTTGGCTGCTAGCAAGGGATGGAGGTTGTGGCAACTCGATGTGAAGAATGCCTTTCTTTACGGAGAGATTGACAAGGACATCTTCATGGATCAGCCGCTTGGTTTTGTCTCTGAGAAGCATCCGGACTATGTCTGCAAACTCAGGAAGGCTCTCTATGGGTTGAAGCAAGCTCCTCGAGCGTGGTATGGGAAGATTGCAAGAGTACTTGCAATTCTGTGGATACCTGGCTTCCAACTCGGATTCAAGCTTGTTCGTCAAGAAGAAGGGAGAGCTAAGGGTCTTGGTCCTGCTGTATGTGGATGATATGATCATCACAGGGAACTCGGAGGAGGAAGTAGCAAGGCTCAGGGGAGAGCTTGCTATACGCTTCGAGATGAAAGACTTGGGAGAGCTGCATCACTTTCTTGGTCTGGAAGTGGAGAGGAAGGAGTGTGGGGTTCTCATTAGCCAGAAAGGGTATGCTGATCGCATTGTGAAGCGGTTTGGCATGGGCGAAGGGAAGAAGTGCTCTACTCCACTGGAATCTGGGCTGAAGCTTCGACGGGATGAGGGAAGGGTTCTTCTTGATCCCTTGGTGTTCAGGGCTCTTGTTGGGAGCTTGATTTACCTGACGATTACAAGGTCGGATATCGCTTATGCTGTTGGCCGAGTAAGTCGGTATATGGCTGAACCAAGGCAATCTCATCTAGTGGCGGCGAAGGGAATTCTGAAGTATGTCAAGGCTTCTTCTGACATGGGACTCCTCTATAGAAGGGATGCGGAGGTTGCGTTGCTCGGGTACACGGATGCTGACTATGGCGGTGATTCGGATGATCGAAGGTCTACTTCAGGTTATGTGTTCACTTGCGGATCAGCTAGCATCTCGTGGTGTAGCAAGAAGCAGGACTCGGTGTCGGTTTCAACCACGGAGGCGGAGTATAAGGCTTCGTCCTTGGCTGCTCGGGAAGCCGTTTCGTTGAGGAGGCTTATAGAGGATGTTCATGAAGAAGTGCAAGGGCCTACTTTACTCCAGGGTGACAATGAGAGTGCTCTCAAACTGGTTAACAATCCAGTGTGTCACGCCAGGACCAAGCATATAGAGATTGATCACCACTTCATCAGGGAGAAGGTGTTGGAGGGGTCTCTGCTGGTCGGGCATGTTCGGAGTGAAGATAATCTTGCTGACATCTTCACAAAGCCACTGTCGAAGGGGCCCTTTGAACGATTGCGCAGCTTGCTGGGCTTGGTCACCACTTCTCACTTCAAGGGGGAGTGTTGAAATTTGTGAAGTGGAAGTGGGTGACGGGACAGGCCGCGCGGCCTGTGGCGGACAGCTTTGGCGGACTGGCGGACTGGGCAGACTGCGGTTTGCGGCCTGGTGAAAAGTCTGGTGGAAGTCGGCTGTGATGAGCGGGTTGTTGCATGGAGTCCGCGGTTTGGTGCGGCCTGGTATCTGCGGATAGAGAGGCATGCGGACTGGTGCATTGCTCAGTGGCCGCGGGTTCAAGCGTGTGCTGACAGGCGGGTTGGCTCGAGTTCGCGGGAGGCTTGCGGACTGGCGTGTCCGCGGTTTTGGCTGTTGCGGACTGAGCCTAGAGCTTGGCTGAGGCCTTGTCAAGTTCTGGTGTTACAGCAGGTCTTGCTGTGGAGACCGGTTGGCGGACTGGTGTTTGGAGTCCGGCAGGAAGCTACTATGTTGGACAAGCGCGAGGTGCTCGCGGACTGGTTGCGGTCTGTGCTAGGGTGTTTGGCGGACGAGAAATTGTGTCCGCCATGCTCGCATTATTCCTTGATGGTTTTGGGCTTGGTCACACCTTGTGCCAAGTTCATGGTGTCCGCCGTATCCGCCGAGTCCGCTGTGACCGGGCGGTCTGTTGCTAGCTGCCTTTGGTCGTGGACTTGTGGCGGATTGAGGTGTGGGTCTTGCGGACTGCCTCGGGTTGGTGCGGACAGCCATTGAAGGGGGTTGCTGTCCTGCAGTGGTTGGAGCTTTGCGGGCTGATGCCTTGTCCGCTTAGCTCAGGCGGACTGGAGAGGGTTCGTCAATGGTTGCCTTGCTCCTGGCGGTTTTCCTTGGTGACCGGCTAAGTCCACGCGGACTCAGCGGACGGTGGTTGTATTCGCGCGGACTGAGGGTGGTGTCGCTATCTCTTGGGCGGTGACCACACTCCTCACCTTGCCTATAAATAGGACCCCCCTGGCACATCTACAGTAACCTAAGTAACTTGAGTGAACAGTAAGTTGGGGTGTGCGAAGTGTGCGGTCTGTGTTTGCCAGTCCGCACGGATTGTTTCAGGCTGACGGTTTGCTGTGTGCAGGTCGCGCGGATAACTTCAAGGAGCCAGGAGTTTGGCTGTGACTTCGGTCAAGTGCTTGGAAGTGTGCGGTCTCTGCGGACTCAGCAGGAGGTCGCTCTGCGGCTTGTCAGTTCTGTTTCATCTTTGCCAGCTTCAATAACCTGTCCGTCGGCTTCAGGCGGGTAGGGGTGTTCCTCAGTTCAGGTTCAGCAGAAGGCGAATAACGGTGTGTCCGCGCGGCCTCGCGGCTTCGGCGGACTCCGTGGTATTCGGCGGATTGCAGTATAGTTCGGGCGGCTTCGGCGACCTCGGCGACCTCGCGGTCTCGGCGGACTCGGGTTCTGTCCGCCCGGCTTGTTTTTGGTGCTTCTGTTTTTTCAGCTGTTATACTAGCGAAATCATGTCTCGCTATGTATGCCTCGCATTGTAAAGAAGTGAATGAAAAATAGACCGGTTGTGCTTCCATTGTTTGTTGTGATTTACCTCTGTACCTCTAGTCCTTGGTTTCCGCTGGTTCAACGTGCGAACTGGGTAGTTCCGAAGATATTAATTTGGCGTTTGGGCTATCTTGCTGACCACGTTGAGAAAATTTAACAAGAACTATTTGCTGCCATTAAAGTTTAAAAAGAAATTGGTCACCTATTCCCCCCCATCTAGGTGTTTAGGTATTATATCTTTCAAGCTGACCAAAATATAACGACCCCGCCCCTTACTTGGGATGGCGGTGCTCCTTCCCTGCATTTCATTAGCCCAGCTAAACAATAAAGTGCAAACATACTACACCACAGGTTTAGGCTCTCACAGCCAAACTCCTCGTGCACTCAGGGCACATTATCGATGAATCCGGTCAATTTCGTGGCTTCACCACCATCCCCTGGATGGCAACATCGTGAGCATTTTAGTCTTTCTGACCACATAGACCAGGTCTGATTCCACTTGCCCGTTGCTCACTCCACCTAGTCACTTTAAGACATCCGCGTGGGACAAGCTTCTCTCGTATCCCAAAACACTCCCAAACATCACATAACCCAGTTATGTACAAGGTTGGCTCCCCGGCCACCAAGTTAGCAGAACTACGTTTCTGCTCAGTTTTATGGGTGCGCCTTGGAGTTAATCCAAAGATCCCTGCTGCAATCTACCATGTAGAAACTCGAAAATAGAAAGCACGAAGTCTTCTCCGGCAAACCATATAATATGCAACATCATCGATCCAGAGCAACACGTCCGGGTAGGCATCACACACAATACCTATGTCCGTACTTCGATTCCGGACTCTATATGCAACACAAGGGGGACTATTCATATCTACCCCAAGGAACACCGCACACTCACCGCACACTCGCGGGAGTGGGTTTCCTTATGCAAAAGAAAGAGAGCTTCACATGCTCAAGTAGAAAATCGTTACCCTAGTAGTTCGTTTTTGTGGCATGGGAATCTATCCAGATGGAAAGCTTCGCAAGGGAATTTCCTCCGCGGATCCGGTCTCAGTTCTAGATTCAGTGCTCTGATGCTTCGCCGGCGGCCAGATTCTTCCTCTTCCTTCCTCCTTGCTCTCTCCTCTCTCTAACTCCTTAGAAAGAGAATGCTTTAAGAAACAATGAGGTATTATTCCTTAATACCTGGCCTTAAAAAGACGGGACCACATCTGGGCCGTCAGATCTTGTTTAAAGAAAACGAACGGCTCAGATCCTCCCAAACTTTCTCAATCCTGGGCCGAATACGGCCTTGCACACGGTCGTGTCTCAGGCCGTGTGCCCCGATCCTGCCATGATCGCCGAGCAAAGAAAAGTACATGAGTCGAGACACGCCCATGTCTCAACCTGACATGCCCGTGTCGGGTCCCGACATGCCTGTGACCTAGGGGCGTGTCACAAAAAATCGCCACGCCAACCATCACGTCCCTTGGTGAACACGGGTGGGGACACGGGTGGGGACACGGGTATGCACACGCCCGTGTCACGCTCGACACGTCCGTGTCGCCATTGCTCAAAGTCGTGTTTCTTGCAGTGTCCTTTTCTAGACCCAGCCGGCCAACATAGAGAAAGAAACGGCCTTGGACACGCCCGTGTCCCAGGCCGTGTACTCCTATTAAGGCTGCAAAAATTCCTTAGGACGCGACTAGTTCGATTACAATTTTTGGGGCGTTACAGGCGGCAAAGAGAGGGCAAGAGAGAGAGGGGGTCCGAATTTTGCCTACGGGGGAAGAGAGAGATAAGGGGGAAATTCAAATTTTGAATTCAAGTTTCAATTTTTCATTCTTCTCTACTAAAATCCTTCATAACATGGCTATATATAGCCTATAGCACTCCATCTCCTCCAATTCAAAATTCAAAGTGAAACTATGATGGTTATATGCACCCATCATGAAATAAAAACAATACAAAATTTAAATGCATGAAATTAAAATACTCTTGATGGTTATAGACACCCATCATTACATGAAATTAAAATAATAATGAAATGCTTGGAAATAAAAATGCTAAAATATAAATGATAAAATATATAATTATAATTATGTAATTTATAATTATATATTTAATTTATTGGCGGCGGCGGACGTCGAGCAAAACATGTAGCGTCGGAGGCGTTGGTGAAGAAATGTCATGGTAGACTCCCATCCTCAAGCTTGCGGCAACGACCGTCCCAATCCACGAACTCTCCATGACGGGGATCCACGACCGCATCAACATCGTCGCCATCAATTTCATACATGCCATCTTTCTAAAACTAAGATGTTATCTTCTAGCTAACGAAAAGACTATTTCTGTACATATAATAAATCTAGAGTCTTCCATACCATGAGTTGTCCTCCGGGGATGTTTATACTCATGTAGGATGTTAAATCAATCTAATAAAGTATTTTTGCAGTGTATAACTATATTTTTACTCATGGACTAGTTGATCCACTATGCCGAGGGATACAACCATCTGAACTTAAACTAGTTTTCCTCTTATTAACTTATGAATTTCATTTAAATAGTAGAGTTTGGAGTCTTTCCTGAGCATCTGCAGTTATCCCCTACATGGTGTGGCATCACGACATGTATTTTCTCGTACTCTGATATAACTTTAATGCAGGGAAAATACGGTTGTGACATGGCCTCACCACCAACTAAGTATGTGCCTATCAGGGTTGCCCATAAGATTGTGGAGAAGTTGGGAGTTTGGATTTGTATGATATAGCTCATATGATGAGTTTAAAAGACATAGATCCTTCAGGCTAAAAGCATCGAGTGCTCAAGGACTAGTTGATCCACTATGCCGATGGCACAACACTTGTGCATGTAGTGTAAAAAGAACAAGAAAAACCCAAACGAGTTTGGATCTAGCAATATTCATGAATCAAGAAGTAAAACATGTTGTAATAAAAATTATCTTTGAGGGATTGAGTCAGAACTCAACCTAGATGCTCCAGAAAAATCAGTCCGGCCACATAGTGGCTAGAGTCTTGAGCGCAGAAAGTATATCTGCGCCTCTATAGTAATCCACACGATCGTTAGATCCACAACAACTTGTCACACAAGCACTAGGTCAGGAGAGGACACTCAGCGTCTCTACATACTACTAGATCTGTTGTAGAAGAGGAAGCAGCGACACTCACCGGGATCGTGATCGGAATCGGTGACACGATTGGCGGAACACTTTCGTCGGGTTTCTAGGTTTTCTTCTTTTCGCACACTATCGGCTCGTGTGCTGAAAGAAAAGAACCGTCACCAGAAAACCCTAAAACATCCTATTTATATCTCAGGTGATAGATCCAGCATGTTAACATTTGACTCAGCACGGGCATTCGTTGAACTCAGCTCGACTAAATCAGCCCCAGATGCCAGAACGTCTAACGAATTCGTCGAACTCAGCTCGTCAAAATCTGTGCCAAAGTCCAGAACGTCGAACTTGATTCGTCGTACTCAGCTCGACGAAATCTGCGCCAAAGGCCAGAATGTCAAACTTAATTCGTCGAAAGGCATTGAGTGAATAAAATACACTCAATGCCTAAGTGCCAGATTCGCCAGGTAAACCCTTTACTCGACAAAGCCTTTGAGTGTACTAGACTCACTCAAGGCTTAAGTGTGACAATCAACACACTTAACGCACTCAATGCCAATATTCGGAAAGTTAACACTTAACCCGTAAAAGCGTTGACTGAACCCAACGCTCTCAATGCTTTTAGCCCGATGGTGTTGAGTGAGCTAAAGACACTCAACACCTAATTCCTTAGAATCTTTCAACCTCCATGGCATTGAGTTAAGTGAACCCACTCAATGCCTTCAGCCCCATGGCATTGAGTGAGCTAAACACACTCAACACCAATTGCCATAGAATATTTTCAGACCCTTTTTAATATCCTTCAACTGATCATATGAGCTAAATAGTACGGATCCAATTTCCCAATTTCTCCACAATCTTATGGTTGCACCAACAGTCTCCCACTTGATATAGAAAGTATCAAACAAAAACTTCACAAACTATGAGCAGCACCAAACAATACATCATTGCTCCCGAAACAGAAAGAGTTTATAAAAATCAAAAGCCATTGTGACCAATGTTACAGTGTTGTCATGTCCCTTCACCCCTTACATCCAGATAGAACTAGAGGTATAGATTGTGACACCCTGATAAATGTTCAATCCCAGTTTCTTGAGCTAGAATGGACTTCCGGAAAATTTGTGAGTCCAATATCATATATTGACTCAACCAAGTATGGTCATGCACTTCTCAGTCCCATTCCATCGAGGGGTCCCATGGATGCAACTCCTGTCATATAGGAGGACAAATCCCATCTCTGTTCACACGCAAACACCCAAATGATTTGTAATGTACCCAATAACAACCTTTATCATCCAACTTTCTCAAGACTGGACTTTTGATGACATCAAAGCACGCTCTTCCTCACTCAATGAAAGCTGTGACTTCAGGTCAAAGGACCACAAACACAATTGCCACTTGAGTCATACTTGTGACACGTTCATATAAAAATCCACAAAGTATTCTTATGGTGGGTCTGTCCAGTACAACTTGTTCATAACAATTACCCATGTGATGACTTGATATCAAAATATCATGACCTGTGAGGACTGGTCATCAGTCAACACACATGCTAGTCTTAAAGGTATCGTCATCGCCCTTAGCTTCTAAGATGATACATCGACTAGGGACCTTTAAGAATGAAGCTTCTAAAATCATAGGTTCTCACATCAAGTCACTACTTGACCTATGGAAGCAAACACTCTAAGGGCATTTATTAAATTAAACTACTATATCACAATAGAAATAACTTCATAATAAAAGAACTTGCCAAAATATATAAAATGAAATGCATGTACAACCCCATATTCGCTGAGCCAGACAAGGAGGCACAATGGTCACAGGAGGGTTAGCCGAAGTGGTCCCGCCCTAAGGAGGATCTCGCCCACAGAAGGCGGAAACGCTCTCGCCGGATGCTATAAAAGAGAAACCGTAGGCCGAGAGCGCCAAGCGCGGACTGCGCGGAAGCGCTCTCGCCCAAACCAAGCCTCAGTCCCGGAGAGTTCTCGCTTGCGCTGGGCGAGAACGTTCGCGCCACGCCCTGGGCCGAAAGGTCTCGGCACCGGCTCTCGCCGAGTGGGGCCCAGGGTCTTTGGAAGAATGTCCTAATTGCCCTCAGGAGAAATTACTTCAGTACCCTCAGAGAGACAGCGGGATTTGGCTATTGGCAGACCAACCAGGGGCTTTTCAGTAATTCCAGGACAACCAAATGCTATAAATAGACCCATAAGGGCTCCTTAGAAAGCAAGCGATCATTGTCTCCCGAATTCCAGTGCTTTTTGAGGAGCTCCAAGCCCAGCTTTGGCTTTGGAGGGGAAGCTCTCAGAGATCTTCCGGGTGTGAGGTGGGACCTCCCTGCTGGGGCTTTTGGGTCAGTCTTAGGTCCTTAGAATCCAGTCAAGGGGTGAGACTTGAGAGAAGTAGGTTTTGGCTGCACCCCTTTTTCTTCGAACTTCAGTTGGGGTCATATTTGGCTTCAACAGTTCTGGTGCGGTGAGCGTGGAAGGCAGCCGATTCAAGAAAGCCTTAACTTTTGTCCCATGGCTGGAGGTGAAGGGGAAGGGTCTGGTTCTGGAGGCTCCCCCACCTGGGGAGAGGAAGCGACGAAGAGGATGCTGGATGAGTTCAGGCGAGAGGTTCTGCAGACGATCAGCTTGGCCTTCTCGGCGAGAGGCAAGTGGGCCACCCCTCAGGTCCCGATAGAAGAGGTTCCGCTCTTGGGCGAGAACGCCCCAGGGCAGCGCCCAGGAAAGGAGGTCCCGGGCGAGGCTGGCGAGAGAGATATGGCGGCGCGGGAGCTATTCCCAGGCCAGAGCCAGCGCCCGGGCAAGGAGGCATTGACAGAGCCAGACGAGAAGGAGGCGGCGGTGCGGGAACTCTTCCCAGGGCACGGTCTCGCGGATCGGGCGTGCCAGCCGAGGCCGCGAGACGTGCCTTCTCGCCAGGCAGGAGGCGAGAGCCCATTTAGCGAGCTCATCATCTCGGCTCCGGTACCGGAGGGGTTCCGGGAGCCCGACATGTCCTATTACTCAGGGAAGGATGACCCGATGCAACACGTACAGTGGTTTGAAGACGTTGTGTCAATAAGGCAGATGACAGATGCCTTCAAGTGCCGGCTGTTTGCCATCACATTGAAGGAGAAGGCTCGGGACTGGTTCCACCAGTTGCCAGCGAGATCGATCTACAGTTTTGAGGATCTGCGGAGAAGTTTCCTGTTAAGGTTCTCTACCTCGAAGAAGCGGAAGAAGGAAGCGGAGTGTCTGTTTGCGGTGAGGCAGAGGCCAGATGAAATGCTGGGTCACTATGTTGACCGGTTCCAGGAGGAGATCCTTTTGGTCCAGGAGGTCCCAGGGTACGCTCTGATGCTGGCCTTCACCCTGGGGCTGAGACCGGGATTCTTTAGCATGGAGTTGAAGAGGGTGCCCCCTCTCCTTTGAGGAGCTTATGGAGAGGGCGGCAAAGGAGATTGATTTCGAGAGAGCAAACCCAGCATTCGCCAGGAAGTTGGCCAAGCTAGCAGAGGATGACGGGAAGGAACCAGCAGCGGGAAGACAGAAGGAGTCGAGAGAGCAGAGGGAGCTGAGGGAAGAAAGGAGAAGGGAGGAGCCCCGAAGGTTTGGGCAACAGCAGGGTTGGGGGGCCCGGGAGCCAGTCAACCGGTTGGGTTGGAGGCCCCAGGAGGGTCGCCCCCAAGGCCCAGGAGAAGGCTTTCGTGGGAGAGATAACCTGCGGGAGCCCCGGAGGTTCGATCGACCGGCATGGAGGCAGGAGCCGAGGGATCGTCCCCCACCACCACAGGAGGCCATGGAAGTAGGAAGGGGGAGAGGAGCAGCCAGGGGAGCTCGAGGAGGAAGAAGAGGAAGGGGAGACGGGAGAAGGGGCGGGGAGGCGTTGCTCTTTTGTGACTTCCACCAGGAGGAGGGTCACGCAACGGCCACCTGCCCGGAGTTCTTAGAGTTGAGGGAGGCCAGAGGAGCAGGGAGGCAGGATCCACCGATGAGGATAGTGGAGGTGCAGCAGGGCGAAGCGGAGGACAGGTGCGAAGACCGGGTGGATGTAGGGACCCGGGGAGGAATCAGGGTGATTCATGGAGGAGTGGGGATTGAGGCAACCCGTAAGGGGAGCCTTCAAACCATGTACCGGAGAGGGGTGGCATCAACCTCCCAGCTTCCTCCACCAGAAGAAAAGATTACTTTCTCATCAGCGGACATGCCAGACTATGAAGATCCATTCTGCGATGCCCTGGTGATCCAGACGGCGGTGGAGAACTATACCGTTTCAAGGATACTGGTAGATAACGGGAGCTCGGTTAATGTCATCTTCAAGAAAGCTTTTGATGAGATGAGGGTTGAAGGGAAGAGGGTTTTGGCATCGGATGGACCTTTGTTCGGGTTCTCCGGGGAGAGGAAGGAGGTAGAAGGGGGAGTAGGGTTGCACGTAAGGTTGGGGGGCGTGTCGCGGAACTGCAGGTTCGTGATCGTGGACGCCCCGAGCAGCTATAACGCCATCTTTGGGCGTCCCCTCATCAGCGCCTTTCGCTGCGTCCCCTCCTCGTTCCATCAGTGCCTCAAGTTCAACAATGGGGGGGTACAGGTCAGGGTCAGAGGAGACCCGAAGGTGGCAAGGCAATGTTACGTTACAGCAGTCAACACCATTTCATGGATGGCGGAGGCGGAAGAGTTGGAAATAGAGATGGCGGCCCTAGAGGAGGTTGTAGAGGAAGAGGAGATGGTCCTCGAGGAGGTAAGAAAGGAAGCTGGAGAGGAAGCCGGAGAGGAAGAGACAGAGAAGACGGGAGGGGATGTGCAGGTGGTACGGAGGAGCGATGGGCAGGAAAGCCCGGAAGGGGCAATGGAAGTAGAAGAGCAAGTGGCAAGAGAAGTCGAGGGAGAGGTCCCAGGGGGCATAGAGGCCGAGCAGCAGCAGCAGAGGGGGATAGAAGCGATGGAGATTGAGGAGGAGGAAAAAGGAGAGCTGGAGCTGGAGGAAGAGGCAAGGACCGGTTGGGAGCAGTCGCGGCTGGAGCCGGATGAAGAAGTGGTGGAGGTGGAGGTCTTCACCAGAGCAGGAAAAGAACAAAGGGTACGGGTCAGCGGGGGGTTGAGACTCGAGGCTTGGGAGCAGGTGCGAGCTTGCATTCAAAGCAACGTTGACATCTTTGCTTGGAGCGCGGCGGACATGCCGGGCATCGACGCCGACGTAGCCTGCCACTGCCTGAACCTGGATCCCCGCGCCCGCCCCATCCGTCAGAAGATGAGAACCATCGCTACAAAGCTGGAGGAGCCCATTCGTGAGGAGGTCAAGAAGCTCCTGGAGGCGGGCTTCATCTCAGAGATCCAGTATCCAGGCTGGATCTCCAATGTGGTTATGGTGAAGAAAGGATGTGGTAAATGGAGGATGTGTGTTGACTTTTCTTTGTTGAATAAATCATGCCCCAAGGATTGCTATCCCCTACCTCGGATCGACGCGCTGGTTGATTCAGCCGTCGGTTTTTCTGTCATGAGTTTTTTAGATGCTTTTTCAGGTTATCACCAGATCCGGATGCACCCTCCTGACACCAAGGATGTTTCCTTCATCACGAGGGATGGATGCTTGCAGTTACAAGATGATGCCCTTTGGGTTAAAGAACGCAGGGGCTACCTATCAGCGCATGATGGATCGGGTCTTCCGGGATCAGAGGGGGAGGAACTTGGAGGTCTACGTCGACGACCTAATGATCAAAAGCAAGAGCATAGTTTCACACCTGCAAGACCTCGAGGAAACTTTCGCCACCCTGAGAAGTTTTAAAATGAGGCTGAATCCCTTAAAGTGTGTCTTCGGGGCCAGCCGCGGGAAGTTCCTCGGGCATCTTCTGACTCCGGCAGGGGTGGAGCCCAACCCGGACAAGGTCAAGGCCATCCTGGATCTGGAGTCACCACATGACACCAAGGAGGTCCAGCGCCTGACAGGCAAGCTGGCTGGGCTAAGCAGGTTCCTCTCTAGGGCAGGAGACAAGTGTTCTTCATTCTTTAAGGTGTTGCGGGGGAATCAAAGGTTCGAATGGACGGCCGAGTGCGAAGAGGCCTTCCAAGGGCTGAAAAGACAACTCTCTCAGGCTCCCCTCCTTCAGAGCCCAAAAGATGGGGAGGACCTGACCTTGTACCTCGGAGTAGGGGCGGAGGCGGTGAGCTCCGTCCTAGTAGGGAAGAAGGAAAGAAGCAGCTTCCCATCTATTACGTCAGCCGGATATTGAGAAAAGCAGAGCTTCGCTACCCCATCCTAGAAAAGCTCGCTTATGCCTTGGTCATCTCGACCAGAAAGCTCCGGCCGTACTTTCAAGCGCATTCGATTAGGGTGGTGACCGACCACCCTCTTCGCAAGATCTTCGAAGGAGTGGAGCACTCGGGGAGGCTGGCTAAGTGGTCCATTGAGCTAAGCGAGTTCGACATCTCCTTTGTACCAAGACTCTCCATCAAGGCACAGGCAGTGGCGGACTTTCTAGCAGACTACGTTGTTGAGGTTGAGGGGGAAGAGCAACAACCGCGAGAAGCATGGAAGTTGATGGTTGATGGGGCCTCAGGAAGGCACTCCCTAGGAGCGGGGGTGGTGTTGACAAGTCCCCAGGGGGTAACCATAGAGCAGGCAGTTATTTTACATTTCCCAGTGACCAACAACCAAGCGGAGTATGAGGCCGTGATCGCCGGCCTCCGTTTGGCAAAGGAGCTAGAGATTCAGGACGTGGAAGTCTTCACTGATTCAAAGGTAGTAGCATCGCAGATCCGGGGAGAATTTGAAGCTCGGGAGCCTACCCTCATCAAGTACCTCTCCAAGGTAAGGGCGATCATCGGAGGTTTCCGGTCATTCTCAATTCAACATGTTCCAAGGGAAGAAAGTGTAGCCGCCGATCGACTAGCCAAGTTCGGACCTCGCGGGGGGGGGGGGGGGGGGAACCTTGGCGGAGCTATTCCGACCGGCTATAGATGAAGGAGAATTGATGTTGGTGGATCGGCAACCCTCGTGGGTGGATCCATTTGTGACTTTCCTGTCCACCGGTGAACTGCCTGAGGGGACCAAGGTCGGGAGAAGTTTCAAGCGTAAAGCGGCTCACTACTTGATGATGGAGGGAGGTCTGCATCGTAAGATGTTGTCAGGGCTCCTAGCCAGATGTGCGACCGAAGAAGAAATCCTGAAGATTTTAAGGGAGGTGCATTCGGGCGAGTGCGGCAGTCACTCTGGAGGAAGGACACTGGAGGCTAGGGTGGTCAGACAGGGGTACTTCTGGCCCACCCTAAGGAAGGATGCCATGGAGTTTGCAAGGAGGTGTCAAAAATGTCAGCTCTACGCCCCCCTTCAACTCTTGGCAGCTCAAAGACTCCGGAGTATCACGGCACCATGGCCATTTGCTATCTGGGGAATGGACTTAGTTGGGCCCTTTCCTCCGGCTAGTGGGCAGAGGAGGTTCCTTTTGGTCATGATTGATTATTTCTCGAAGTGGCTAGAGGTTAAAGCCTTAGCCAAGGTCACCTCGCAGGTTATAAGGAATTTCATCTGGGGGGAGATCATTTGTAGACATGGGTTGCCCCAAGCAATAGTGACCGATAACGGCCCCCAGTTTGCCAGCGAGGAGTTCATCAGCTTCTGCGCTCAACTGGGAATAGATCTCCGGTTTGCCTCCGTCCATCACCCTCGGAGTAACGGCCAAGTGGAAGCAGCAAACAAAATCATTGTGAACCTACTGAAGAAAAAGGTGGAGAACTTAAAAGGGAATTGGGTGGAGCAGCTCCCGTCGGTCTTATGGGCACTACGAACGACCCCGAACACGGCCACCGGTGAGACCCCCTTCAATCTCTCTCATGGGTGTGAGGCCGTCCTACCAGTGGAGTTCGAGGTCCGGTCACTGCGAGTCATAACCGCGGGCGAAGGTGACGAGACTTGGAGGGTGGAGAATGAAGAGGGGCAGCGCCTCTTGTTAGATATGGTGGAGGAACTGCGAGACGTGGCGGCTATCAGGCAAGAAGAAATCAAGCGACGGATGGCCAAGCATTTTGATAAGCATGTCAGGGTCAAGCAGTTCGCAGAAGGGGATCTGGTGCTGAGAAAGGTCGACGCGGCGGGAAGATCAGCTCCCGTGGGTAAGCTCCACCCGAACTGGGAAGGTCCATACATTGTAAAGGAAGTCCTCGTAACAGGGGGATACTACCTCCAGGACGTGGAGGGAAGAGCCCTAAGCCACACTTGGAATGGTGATGATCTAAAGTGCTTCTACCCCTGAGGGGGGAAGGATGTAACCATGTATCTCAAAAATAAACTTGTTATATTATACCGATTGATTCTCCTTTAACTAGTGTCGAATTTTCCATGGCATAACATAGTTGAATGTTTTGTGATACCCCGAGCTCGGCTCGGCCCCAGGTAGACCCGCTGCGCAGGCTCTCATCTAGCTGGCAGGTCCGAAGGCTCGCCTGTGGGGGATAGGTTTGGTGGGTTTGAGATCTTCATCGGCACCCCGAGCTCGGCTCGGCCCCAGGTAGACCCGCTGCGCAGGCTCTCATCTAGCTGGCAGGTCCGAAGGCTCGCCTGTGGGGGATAGGTTTGGTTGGTTTGAGATCTTCATCGGCACCCCGAGCTCGGCTCGGCCCCAGGTAGACCCGCTGCGCAGGCTCTCATCTAGCTGGCAGGTCCAAAGGCTCGCCTGTGGGGGATAGGTTTGGTTGGTTTGAGATCTTCATCGGCACCCCGAGCTCGGCTCGGCCCCAGGTAGACCCGCTGCGCAGGCTCTCATCTAGCTGGCAGGTCCGAAGGCTCGCCTGTGGGGGATAGGTTTGGTTGGTTTGAGATCTTCATCGGCACCCGAGCTCGGCTCGGCCCCAGGTAGACCCGCTGCGCAGGCTCTCATCTAGCTGGCAGGTCCGAAGGCTCGCATGTGGGGGATAGGTTTGGTTGGTTTGAGATCTTCATCGGCACCCCGAGCTCGGCTCGGCCCCAGGTAGACCCGCTGCGCAGGCTCTCATCTAGCTGGCAGGTCCGAAGGCTCGCCTGTGGGGGATAGGTTTGGTTGGTTTGAGATCTTCATCGGCACCCCGAGCTCGGCTCGGCCCCAGGTAGACCCGCTGCGCAGGCTCTCATCTAGCTGGCAGGTCCGAAGGCTCGCCTGTGGGGGATAGGTTTGGTTGGTTTGAGATCTTCATCGGCACCCCGAGCTCGGCTCGGCCCCAGGTAGACCCGCTGCGCAGGCTCTCATCTAGCTGGCAGGTCCGAAGGCTCGCCTGTGGGGGATAGGTTTGGTTGGTTTGAGATCTTCATCGGCACCCCGAGATCGGCTCGGCCCCAGGTAGACCCGCTGCGCAGGCTCTCATCTAGCTGGCAGGTCCGGAGGCTCGCCTGTGGGAGATAGGTTTGGTCTGGTTGGCTTGGTTAATGCAAGACAGGAAGCACGTTGGGAATACCAAATGAAAAGTGAAAAAGAGGAGATAGATCTCGGCAGAGAGATCTCGGCAGAGATAGATCTCGGCAGGGATAGATCTCGGCAGGAGAGTCCCCGTTAAAGGGAACTCGGGGTGGGGAGGCTTTCGCCAAAAAGGCTCCTCTCAGTGTTCTCGAACAAACAGGCGAGATCGTTATGCGACGGGCCAGAGGGGACTCACGCAGTCTAAAGAAGACGGTCCCGTCCTAAGGATTCGAGGATCACGCTTCCGGCTGGCCGGTTGCCACGGGTTCTCGCTGATTCGTCGCTAAGGATTTCCTAAGAGAGCCAAGGGCCTTGGCGGAAGCATACGCCGAAGGCGTTCAATCACAACAATTACATCAAACACATTCGCAAATAACAAGATGAAATGTTCACAAGAAAAACATTTGCATTAACAATACTATATACGGGTACAAAATGATAGCGTCTCGCGCTTTACACAGAGGTGAAGATCATAAGCGAGAAGGGGACCCTCAAGGGGACAGACTGTACCCCTCGGAAGTCTCGCTGGAGCTCCCGCTGGAGCTTCCGCCGGAGCTCCCCTTGGAGGTCTCGCCACCCGCTGCAGGGGACTTTGAGACATCCGAGGGAGGGGTATCGGGGGCGCCCAGGGGCTTTGGAATAGGCTCGAAGAGCCATGGGACAAGTTGTTGAGCGGTGATGTCTTTCCCCTCCCGTCCCAGCAGTTGATGTCGCGCAGCGTCTCCAGCGTCAACTTTACGGTGGCTTGCGCGTTCCCCTGGAGCAGCTTGTCGATGTCATAAGCCGAGTAATACTGGCTCTTCAATCTCTCGTCCAGCGGAGGGGCTGCACTCGCCTCGAGGCGTGCGATCTGCTCCCGCAGGAGAACATTGTCATATCGGGCCTGAGACAGCTCCTCGCGAAGTGCGGCTTGAGCGGAATCCTGAACAGCGGAAGGTTAGCAAAAGAGAAGGGTTAGGAAGGCGAGAACAAGTGATTGTGGAAGGTCTCGCTTACCCCTTCCGCTTGGCGCGAGGATGACAGTTGCTGGGTCTCAGCCAGCTCCTTGGCCAGAGAGGCCGCCTGGGCCACCGCATCGTCCCTCGCCTTGAACATGTCTTGGAAGTTGCGGTCTATCGTAATACTCCGCTGGGCGCACATGTGCGCAAGCTCCAGCCCACGCATTAAAGCGCGAGTGGAGTCGTATGCCAACAGCCGGGTCGACATCCTGTCGTAGACGCTAGCGTCCTCCCGGCTGTAGAGGCCATAGCCTAAGGCGAAAGCTTCGCCGGTGGACCTCGTCTCGCTCCGCCCAGCTCGGCAAAAGGGACGAGATCGTGACCTTGTTGGCGTCAGGGTCCCATTGCAGCAGTGGCTTGTTCTCCGCGTCCAGACACCTCACGCCGAGACCGAAGTTACGATGACCGCGCGGCACCTCGTCAGACAGGGGTTGGCCGGAGGTCCCGGCGGCGGCACCCTCGCTCTCGGCGGCGCCAGGGGTCCGAGGGTTCTCGGCAGGAGTCCCGGGGCCGCCCCTGGTGGCCGCAATCCTGCTTACTGCCTCCAGGACCTCCTCGAAGGAGCGGCCGGCGGGGAGAGGTTGGACGGGCGGTACAACAACAGCCTTGCCCTTCTCGGTATCCGTGGTCTTGGGCCTCTTGATTGGCTGAGGTGCGGAAGTACCCAGCTTTCGCTTCACAACACCGCTGGAGGGGGGAGGCCCGGCTCTTTTCGGCAGGCCTGCGCGGCGGCTTTCGCGAGAGCCAGCGGGTCCTTAGAAGGTTGGCTCTCTCTGGCGCGAGCCTCGTCGAAAGGCTGGCGGAGAGGGATCTCGCGCTCTCCTGCGAAAACAATAGCGATAAATTCCAACCTTGGAAAAAGCAAGAAGGCAAATACAGGCGAGATCTTACCTTCTCCCGGAAGTACAGGATGAAGAGAATCGACGTCTCGCCGGAGGTAGAGGACGTCGAAATCCTTGGTTCCGAAGAACTCAAGGAGGGCGCTCTCGCGGGAGCCCAAGGACGGAGGCTTGTAGGCGGCATCCTCGTATTGGATGGGGGCGAGGGGTACGTTCCCGAAGTCGCCGGAAACGTAGATGAACCTCTCGCCCCAGTGATGGTGCTTGTTGGCGAGACCGATCGTTTTCAGCAGTTGCCCAGAGAAGAACACCACGCCTCCCTTCGCGCGGAAAGTAAATAACTTGCGGAAAATCGGCAAGCTAAACTCAATCCTCTCCGACCGCATATAGCATATGAAGGCCATGAGGATCGCCACGGAGTTAGGGTTCAGCTGCGCGGGAACCACCCCGTAGTACCTGGAGAGCCTGCCGCATCTCAGGCCACAGCGGAAGGCGGAAGCCCACCTCGAAGTGTTCGATAGGGATGGCGAGCTCCCCCTCTCCTGCAGTGTTGACTTTGTCATGACTGCCCGGGGGCCGCGCGACGAAGCCAGCAGGAACGTGCTGGGTCTTGATCAGATTGAACTCGTCTAGAGTGAGAGTGCAGGAAGGGAAGAGATGCTTTTGGAAGGCTTCCGCGCAGTTGGATCGTCCTTCACCACCGCCCGGCATCGCAATAAGGTTTGAGGGCGAGATCTACGAGGAGAAGGCGAGAGCGAGAACGGGGCGAGAACGGAAGTGGAAGGGTGAGACGGGCGAGAGCTTTGCGAAGACCGCGAGAACAACAACAAAGGGGAGAGAGACTGGAATCAGAGAAATGAATGTGGTAGGTGAGCCTCCTATTTATAGAAAATCGTGGTAATGATGACTGTTTTCAAAAAGGCGGCGGGGGTACAGCCGGCGCGTCCTAGGTCAGCAGCGCTTCGTTTTTCCTGCCCGAATCTGGCAGCGACTGATTAACTAAGCAGCTGGCGCAAACGTTGCGAAGTGTCATACGGCCGGTAAGGCAGGCGGAAGCAAAGTGGCTCTCGTCACCCCAAAGACCTGGGAAGATAACTCATACGCATACAAAGATATTAAAGACAGAGCTATTGCTCTCGCTGAGCGGGAACGCGATAAAATAATAAGCGAATAAAGTGTGGGAACATTAGTTTCAACTCCAAGCGAAAAAATAAGGGTACATTAGAGAAGGGAAGGCCAGGGGAAGAGGAGGGGAGGTCTCGCGCTTCAGTACGGCTCCCAGCGCCATTTCCCTTGCTCCCAACGCCATTTGCCTCGGTCCCGCAGCTTGGTCCGGGGGGGCGCCTGCGGGTTGAAGTAGGATGACAGAACGCTGCATCCCAGGTCAACCCGGCGAGACAGATCCCGGATTCTCTCGATGCATCTCTCAGGTGAGGACCCGGCGGTAGCTCCCCCGGGCCGGTCCATCTCGCCTAGAAGGAAATCTCGCTCCAGGGACTCCAGCCTCTTCTCCACTGACTGGCGAAACTCTCTGGCCGCAAGGTCGCGGACCCGTTCTCGCCGGATGAGTTTCGACAGAATGGCGGTCAACCTTCTTCCCTCGTCTTTTCGCGCTCCCGGCACCGGTCAGGATCTCCTCCATCTCGTCAGATGAAGGGAAGGGAGAGCTCTCGCCATCTTCTCCCTCTCTTTCTTCTTCTTCTTCTTCTTCTTCTTCTTCTTCCTCTACCTCAGCGCCAGGCCGCGAGTCCATGTCCCCTGTCGAAAGAATCCCCATTTTAGCGGAAGCTGAAGGATAGCAGCGATAAAATTGCCGTATACCTTCAGAGTGACGAGGCCCCCCGGTCGACGGCAGGCGAGAAGGCCCAGCCCCCCCCCCCCCCCCCCCAGCTCAAAGAGGAGGTGGATTGGCTTTCCTTTGCCGGGGGGTAAACTTTGCGGATGGTGATCCCGGCCTGATCGAGAGCGGGGGAGCGGGTCTCCTCAGCCGCTGGAGGGCTAGCGTCTAGCGGTGGCGCAGGGATCTCGGCATTTTTTCCTCTCGCCGGTAGGGAGGAATCAACCGCATGGGCAGACTGATTCGCAGTTCTCGCCCCACCATCCCGGGTGGCGAGATCTGGAGGTGCGGAAACTGACGCTGCGAGGAATCAGGTCAGCATTTAAAAATACCAGGCGAAGCCAAGAAGGGAACCTTTACCAGCGGTGTTCGGGTCTGGCGGAGGAGGCGCCTCAGGAACCTGTGGTTGATCATCGTGATGGCTAGAGGGTGGATCCAAACGTTCTCGCGGGGACGCGGCAGCGTCAGGAACCGTCTCCTGCGAGAGGTATCAAGTTAAACAATTGAGCAACTGGTTGTTAATTGGTATATCAAGCTTACCTTCCGCGGCGAGGTGCCGTCCGCGCAACTAGGGGTCGGGGTGGGTGGGCTCCTGTTCTCGCGGGATAGGTCCCGCTGAACCACCTTCGCCTTCTTCTTCTTCTTCTTAGGCAGAGAAGGCTAAGCAACTGACGACTGTCTCGCTAGCCATGGGGCGACCAGGGCACTGTTAGCCCTAGCTCGCGCCTGCGCCGCGTTAATGCGGTACTGCAGATCCTGCGGAAGCGGTTTATCGGCACGCTTGGAAGGCATAGCGAGAGAGGGCGAGAGCTCAGGGGGAGAATGACGGCTCGAGGGAAGTGTTATGACCGTCTATCGGCACTCATATTTATAGGCGCCGTACGGCCACCGAAAGATTCCCTGACGTTGACACGTGCTCAGCGAATATTTTGGGTTGAACATGTCTTTTCGAGCGCGGCGCTAGCTCAAAAAGAGCGGGGATTGTGTACAACCCCATATTCGCTGAGCCAGACAAGGAGGCACAATGGTCACAGGAGGGTTAGCCGAAGTGGTCCCGCCCTAAGGAGGATCTCGCCCACAGAAGGCGGAAACGCTCTCGCCGGATGCTATAAAAGAGAAACCGTAGGCCGAGAGCGCCAAGCGCGGACTGCGCGGAAGCGCTCTCGCCCAAACCAAGCCTCAGTCCCGGAGAGTTCTCGCTTGCGCTGGGCGAGAACGTTCGCGCCACGCCCTGGGCCGAAAGGTCTCGGCACCGGCTCTCGCCGAGTGGGGCCCAGGGTCTTTGGAAGAATGTCCTAATTGCCCTCAGGAGAAATTACTTCAGTACCCTCTGAGAGACAGCGGGATTTGGCTATTGGCAGACCAACCAGGGGCTTTTCAGTAATTCCAGGACAACCAAATGCTATAAATAGACCCATAAGGGCTCCTTAGAAAGCAAGCGATCATTGTCTCCCGAATTCCAGTGCTTTCTGAGGAGCTCCAAGCCCAGCTTTGGCTTTGGAGGGGAAGCTCTCAGAGATCTTCCGGGTGTGAGGTGGGACCTCCCTGCTGGGGCTTTTGGGTCAGTCTTAGGTCCTTAGAATCCAGTCAAGTGGTGAGACTTGAGAGAAGTAGGTTTTGGCTGCACCCCTTTTTCTTCGAACTTCAGTTGGGGTCATATTTGGCTTCAACAATGCATATAGTACTTTTATTCATCAAATGAAATATTATACAACAAACAAACATACAAACCACAAGACTCAAAATAGAGTTGATCATTTAGGTATCGTATACCTATAGATCTAACATAACCATCATGCTTTATTTGTGCAAGAGGATTTGTCAATGGATCCGCAATGTTTTCTTCAGTCGGCACTCTACATATGCTCACATCTCCTCAATCGATAATCTCTCGAATTAGATTGAACCACCAGAGTATGTGTTTGGAACACTGATGAGATCTAGGTTCCGAAGAAAGTACAATTGCACAGTTGTTATCACAGTAGAGATCTACATGACGAACAATGCTAGGAACTACATCTAACTTGTCAATGAATTTCCTAATCCATAAAGCCTCCTTTGCTGCATTTGCAGCGGCAATATACTCTGCCTCAATAGTAGAATCGACAACTGTATCCTGCTTGGAACTCTTCCAACTAACAGCATCTTGATTCAGGAAAAACACAAACCCTGACCGAGACTTTGAATCATACCTATCAGTTTGGAAGCTAGCATCAGTGTAAGCACTTAAAACGAGCTCTACCTCTCCGCCTAATACCAAGAACATATCCTTAGTTTTTCGCAAGTACTTAAGGATATTATTGACGGCTATCCAATGACCTTCACCAGGATCAGACTGATACCTGCTAGTCATGCTCAAAGCATAAGAGACATCGAGTCTAGTAAATAACATTGCATACATGATTGATCTAATTGCCTAAGCATATGGAACCAACTTCATGCGGTCCTTATCTTCACAGGACTTAGGACATTAGTCCTTAGAGAGACTCACACCATGAGACATGGGCATGAATCATTTATTGGACTCAACCATACTGAACCATTTTAACACTTTATCAATGTACTTACTTTGGGTCAAACCCACCAACTTCTTTTATTTATCTCTATAGATCTTAATATCGAGTATATAATTCGCTTAACCTAAGTCCTTCATGGAAAAGCAGTCCCCTAGGTTGTTCTTAACAACTTGCAGGGTCGGTTTGTCATTTCTGATCAACAATATGTCATCTACATATAATATCAGGATGACTACAATTCTCCCACTAATCTGTTTCTAAACACAAGGTTCATCCTCATTATTAATAAAACCAAACTATTTGATCTTTTCATCAAAATGAAGATTCTAACTTCGATAAGTATGTTTCAATCCATAAATGGATTTCTGCAGCTTGCATATTTTAGTGACTTCACCTGGAGATACAAAACCCTCAAGTTGTGTCATGTACACTTCCTCGAGGAGGTTCCCATTAAGGATAGCCATTTTGACATCCATCTGTCAGATCTCATAGTCATAATACGTAGCAATATCAAGCAGAATTCTGATGGACTTAACCATGGCAACAAGGGAAAATGTCTCATCATAGTTAATACCATGAATTTGCTTATAACCCTTTGCCACCAAACGACCTTTGAATGTCTGTACATTCCCATCCATGTCAGTCTTCTTATTGAAATCCCACTTGCACCATATGGGTCTTACCCCTTCAGGTGGTTCCACCAAAGTCCATTCTTGGTTTTCATACATGGAGTCCATTTCAGATTTTATGGCCTCAAGTCACTTCTCAGAGTCCGGTCCATACATAGCCTCATGGTAGGTTGCAGGTTCATCACTATGATCCATAAGCAACACATTACCTATTTGAGACAAAATAAATCCATATCTCTCATGCTCAAATCTTGGTCTACCAGAGCTACGTGGAACTTGTGTTTCCTGAGCAGGTTCTCTAGCTACAACTACTTGTAGTCCTGACACAGGTTCTAATTCTGGTTCATTCACTATTTGTGGTTCCTGAGCTTCTTCAAATTCTACCCTGGCTGTCTTTCTACTTAAGAACTCTTTCTCAAAAAAGACAACAGTCCTTGTGACAAACACTTTGCCCTTGGATGGTAGGTAGAAATAGTACCCTTTGGTTTCCCTAGGATAACCCACAAGATAACACTTATTTGATTTGGGTTCCATCTTATCGGGCATTTGACGTCTCACGTATGCCTTGCAGCCCGAAATCTTAATGAACGACATACTGGGATGCTTCCTAGTCCATATCTCATATGGTGTCTTTAGAAACGCTTTCATTGGAGCACGACTTAATGTTAAAGTAGTAGTTTCTAGAGCAAAGCCCCAAAAGGAAATAAGCAGATCTGCATGACTCATCATCGACTGTACCATGTCTAACAAAGTACGATTCCTCCTCTCAGACACACCATTATGCTGTGGTGTTCTAGGTGGAGTGAGCTATGATACAATACTACATTCTATCAGATAAAGATTAACTACTAATCCCTGTGTCTTTTGTGTATGTTCTTGAAGTATTAACTACTAACTGACAAAGAACAACAAAGTAAATTATAGATTTGATAAAGATTTAAAGAGACAAAAACCCTATTCACCCCCTCCCCCCTCTAGGTGTTTAGCTGACATAGAAAACAAAATCTTTCAAGTCGTATCAACGGTAGGTTGCTCAAAAAGGACTCAACTCTCCGAGTAAATCTCAAGGGTCAGCAATAATTTATCCTTATGGGTTCATGAGTGAACAATAAGGAACTGGGTGTCATGAAGCTTCCTATCTACAAGAAGGAAGGATTTGGCATCTGGAAGGAGAGGGTCAAGTTGTTCATGGAGGCAACTGACCCTATGATCTTTATCACTATCAATGAAGGGCCTTTCATCCATATAAAAGTGTCAGTTCTGGATGCAAATGTCCAGGCACCCAAGACCTATCCTGAAATGACAAAGGATGAAGTCATCCTTGCCACTATGCACAAGAGGGCACAAAATATTATAGTTAGTGCCATAAATGACTCCACCTTCCAAAATCTAGTATACTGTAAGACCTCAAAGGAGATGTGAGATACTTTGGTGGTCTACATGGAGTGTGTTGGAATCCCAGTTATGATTTGGGCAAGGATCACTATTAGGTTTGCTTAAACTGACCCAAAATGTATAGTCATGGGTCATAGGTTTATTTCCAGATTTGCCTTAGAAGAATTCCAAGAAATGCAGTTCATTCAGAAAATCAGTTCGACGAACGTCGAACTCAGGTCAACGAATTATGAGTTGCTTCTCGAAACTCTGGTCGACGAACTCTGGTCTCAAGCAAGAAGTTCAGCTCGACGAATTCCAGCAGAGCTCGACGAACTTCGAGCTTAGGTCGACGATCAGTAAACTCAAGACAGATTCCCAGCTCGACGAAATAGAAGCTGAGCTCGACGATCTGCGAGCTCAGGTCGACAAATTCTGTGCAGTTATTCCAGGCCTATTTATTGATAGTTGGCAGATCAACTCAAGAATTAATTACAGTCAATATGGAAATAGTCGTTCAAATGCTGCATTAAACATGGGCTATTTCAGGAGTTAATTCAGGATCAATTACCAAAGCATATTCTACTCTCGGGAATGTTTCTTCTGCCATCAAGATTAAGGAATTCAAATGTCCAAACAGATACAGAGATAACAAGAAACACAGAGATAGCCAAGACAGTGAACAAGAACATAGAAAAGGCTTTTTACAAAGAAGGAGGAACTCTGCATCAATCAACATAATCTTCAGAGTTATTCATCTGCTCCAGGCTTCTCAAGAGACACACAATCAATATCATTATAAGAAGCTTACTTGAGATGATCATCACTGTGAAGGCCTATCACCCTAAAGCAAAACTTCCTGCAATCCCGAACCATTCAATATCTCATGGGGAGCCCTTTACTAATATCATATCCACTTAAGTCTTCTCTTAGACTGTTGACGGAGAAGACAACATCACTCTCATCCCCCCACTCTATACAGGGTTTTAATTCCCTTCAAAATTATTCTGGGTCACAAGTCTCCTTCCAAAAGACTTGAGGATTGGTTTTTGAGCACCTGATCAAAAGCTCATTGGTGTCAGGCACCTGATCAAAACTCTAAGTGGATTCCTACCAGGGTGGTAGAAGAGTGGATGTACCCAGGTTGGGGAACCACTATAAATTCCTTGTGTATTCTGTGTTGCTTGATCTTCTTGCTTCATTTTTGTGCTGTGATTTTCTTTATTGAAGTATATAACTCTAATTAGTTTTGTTAAGATCTATCCCCTTGACTTTCAATTGGTATCAGAGCAGGTTACTTTGGTTGTACAGGGTAACACCTGAACCAAAAAGATCTGATAGATCTTAAATATCTTTAGAGTTTATCATGGCACAAATTGAAGACTTTTCAAGCACCAGACTATCTATGTGCAATCTTGATAAGTTTGCACTATAGAAAACAAGGATTAGGTTTTATATGTACACCATTGATGAAAACATCTTCAAATCTATTTTGTCAGATCCAACTCAATCTCAGGTAACATCAAGTATCAATGTTGTTCCATCATATCAATGGACAGATGCCCAGAAAAAGCTGAAGATTGCTGATGCACAAGCAATGAACATCCTGGCACAATCAATGTCTGATGACATCTTTGAGGAACTTGTTGAATGTTCATGTGCAAAAGAGATGTGGGACTCTCTCACAGCATTGGCTGCAGGATTAGCTAAAGAAAGAAACCTTAAAGCTGCAACCTGGAGTGACTCAGATGCTTCATCCTGCAGAACTAAAGATGAAGAAGAAGCAAGAGCAAGAGAATTTTGCCTAATGATAATAAATGCTTCTTGCAGCAACACTGATGCAGAAACAGACTCTGAAGAAGAATCAGAGTATGAATCAGAAGAAGAGGATCAGGTAATCTCTTCCTTTAATTTTTCTTCAGATCATTTTAAAGAAGATTTTAAAATCCTATGTAAAAAATTAATTCATTCTGAAAAAGAAGTAAACATTCTTAAAGAGAAAGTACATCATTTATCTTCTGAAAATATGAAACTCAAAGAACAATTAAAAAATACTTCTGAATAAATAGCCTCATTAGAATCAGTTAAAGAAAAAGAACAATTAATAGATTTAGACAAAATAAATGAAGTTTTCCCAAATCAAACTAAAAATCTTCAGAAATTCTTTGTTCACAATAATTCGTCGAACCGAGCTCGACGAAATCAATACTATTCGTCGAACTCAGCTCAGTGAAAGTACTTTAATTCGTCGAACTCAAGATTTCAGAATAGAAACTTTTGTTCTCTTCAAAATTATCATCAAAGTCAGCATTCTAAAAATCCTTTCACTGAGTGGATAATCCCTCCTAGGAAATATCATCCACTTGGATACAAGGATCAACCTAAATGCTCTTTTATTTCTAATTATTATAAAAGGGAACCAGGACCTAAGGTGTAACATCCCATTTCCAACTATACCCCTAGGTGTGGTTTTGTCCATGGCTAGGTCATGACAAACCCTAGGAAGCCAGGAATGGGCCAAGGGTTAGGAGACAAAGTGGAGAAACTCATCATGGTCTGCCAATAGTAGAACTCTAAGCAATGGCTTAGGGTGACCATGGGCTACAACTTGACCCCAAGACCCTACCACAACACCCCCTAATACCTTGGAAGGCCCATTAGAGCCATAAGGACCCATTGGGGTCAACCAAAGAGGCTCAGTTGACCAAGGTCAACCCTAGCCCTAAATGGGTCAAACTAGCCTACTTAGGGTCAATTGACCTACGCCTAGCCTAGAGGACCCCACCTATGCCCTCCTAACCCTAAAGTGAGGTCAATGGGTCACTAAGGATACATTGGGGTCAGCCCTAGAGGCCAGGTTGACCCAAGTCAACTCAAGCCCCTAATCTGGTCAAAATACCCTTACTAAGGGTATGTAACCTCCAAAGTGTAGGGTAACCCTACATAACCATACCTAGACCTTAGGGGAAGCCAATGGGTCACCAAGGACCCATAGGGGTCAACCCAAATGATCATGTTGACCCAAGTCAACTCTAGCCCTAAAATGGTCAAAGTGACCTTACCAAGGGACATGTGACCACCAAGAAGCCCAACTAACCCTATTCAGGTATTCCTAGATCTTAAGGGAGTCCAATGGGTCACTAAAAACCCAATGGGGTCAACACAGAGGGTCAAATTAGCCCGGGTCAACCCTAATTTAAGCCAAGTCAAACCTAGCCCAAAAGGGCTAACCCAAGCCCAAGCCACTTATTCCTTGGGCTAGCCTCATTTTCATGTTCATCATGACTAGGTGGGCTGCTCTTAGCCAATGGAGTTGACCAGTCAACCAGGGGTGACTAGGAGAGAGAAGGGAGCTTCCCTCCATGTTAATGGAGGAGAGAGAAGATGGGGGAGAGGAAGGGAGAGAGTGGAGCCAGCCAAGGGAGGCTAACAGCCACCTTTAATGGCTTCAATCAACTCCTCTAGGGAAGAGGAGTTGATTCCAGCCGTTTCCCGGCCACCAAGGGGTGGATTCAGCCCCCCTCCACTCTACCCGAGCCACACCATAAATGGTGTTGATGGCCATTAAAGAACCAGCCACCCCCCTTCCCCAATTGCCATTTAAACACCATCAGTGGGCAAAGGGGAACATTTTTGAGCGTTTACCTGGAGGAGACGGGTTGTCCTACTGTACTGTTGCAGAAGCCGAGTGCCGCCGCCGTCAACAATGGCATCCCGCCGCTCTTCCCGCATCCAGGCCGCCAGGAAGGTCCTCCCCCTCTCCTTAACTCTTCGGGTAGATCATATGACTCCTTAGGTTCAAGGTTCGGGCTCAATTGAGCCCGATCAAATCCAAGCTTTCATGGTTTTTCGGCAAGAAACTCTCTTGCTATAACCGTCGAAAAAAGGGCTTCCGGCGGCCAAGCCGCCGCCTGGCGACGGCCACCACCTCAACGGAGGTGGTGGTGGCGGTGGCCGGCCAGGGAGGCGGCCGGATCACCGGCGGTGGCGTTTGGAAAATGCTCCAGGCGGGATCAATCGGAACCGTTGGCTGAACGGGGAATATGAATGGATCCCGTCAATAACCGCGCCAAGATTCGTGCAAATCTGATGTATGAAACTATGGTTTTAAATATTCATTTTTTATGATTTCTGTCACATTATTACCATTTAATGTGTTATTTTTTAAAAAAAATAGATAGAGGCACTGTATGAGAAATTGGTCAACATAGGATTTGTAGCCCCTTGGGTCTAATTTATTTTAAAATTGGTTTGGACCAATTTGGGTGGATGGTTTGACCAGGGCACCCATTTTGGTGGGACATACCCTTAGGGCTAGGCAGTCATTAAACTGAGTGCCCACAACTCATCCCTGGTCCAAAATAATTGAAATTTTGGCAGGGAGCCTAATCTAGCTATACCTAGGGCCTGCCCAAAACTCAGAACTTTGTAGACAATTTTCCTAAAGTTTTTGCTGTTATTTAATAAAGCTAGGGCAATTTAATTAAGTGGTCAAATGACCTGCAAACCCTCCCAAATTATGGGGAGTGGTCCATTGCTTCCAGACCTAGTTCTGTACAAAATTTGAGCACATTTGGATAGGTTTTGGTTAGGGAATCACCAAACCCTAGTTTGGCCTTAGGAGGGCATTTTTGATTAAAAGTACACTATGGACTTAGGGTGGTCCCCTCCCCTCAACAGAGGCTTAGGTTTTGGACACTGACTTGGCATGGCCAATGTCACCCCCTTAAGGAAAATGAGATGATTTAGGCTTGATTTGCCCTAGGGTTCAACCTCAAACCCTAAGGAAGGACTTTTGAGGGTTGTGAAGGACATGGGGGCAAATGCCCTTGCATGGCCTTGGAAACCCAGTAGAATTTAGGTTAATGTATCCTACGATCTCTGGTAGGAACTTTAGAAGAATTGGTGCAAGGTAGACACCTCAAAACCCTAACCCTAGTTTTAGGGTAGGAGCACAAATTTGAGGATTCAACCACTAAACCTTTCCCAAATGTTTTGAAACTTGGGTAGAATAGGTTTTAGGCCACCTAGAACCTCTGGAAATGTTTGTAGAATTTTAGGGATTTTATTCTTGGTACTTCATTTGTTAATTACCAAAAGGCCCAAAATGGTTTTTGATTTTATTATGTAGGTTATATGCTTTAAAACATGGTGAAACTTGGTCAGAGGTTATTATAAGGCTAGTTAGTCATCTCTGAATTTTATCACAATTTTCAATTAATTTTACTTGGTACTTCCTTCAATAATTTCAGAGAGGGGCTTTGGTAAAGAAAATTCTTTATTGAAGATATATCTGTTTAAAAATCATGAGACTTAAGTTTTGAGGTATTTAGGCCAAAAAGTACTTGTAGAAATTTATTTATAATTTTTAGAGATTTGTTTGCAGAACTTTCTTTACAAGGCCATATTTTCGAGAATAGGATAATTAATTAATTTGGGGAATAATTCTTTCAAACAAATTATGAAAGTTTACATAGAGGCTTTTATGTGCCCTTACCATCATCCTGAAATTTGCTCTGAATTTTTGAAAGTATTTTTATTGAACATCCCCTTTTAATGAATTATTTTGGCACAAATTGGAAATAAAATTTAAGGGCTAAAATCTTGCTGGAAAATTTGGAGATTCTGGATTTTTAGATTATTACCCATCTTGCATTTATCATAATTTTAGTGGAGCTTTTTCTTGCTTAAATCTTGTACTTCCTGTTCAACCTTGGAGCTTTTGGCTTTTAAAATAAATAAATAAATTAGTATTTAAATTATAAAAATTAGAAGATTGTGGATTCAGTCTACATATGCCCATATAGACCTCTAATAATTATTACATGAGCATTGGGTGATCATATGGCATTCTTCCCTTTTTACGAGTTATATAGCTTAAGTGGTCTGCATTTAGTAAAACTGCAGGGAATCATTTGGGACATGAATTAGAGCACATGTGATGGGGCTTGATTGGTTTGCTGGAAGGATAAATAGAATTAGGTGCATCTTGGAAGATAAGTGAGTAGGGTGTTACTTTGTCTAGGGTTTGCAGGCGCTCGGGTCCGACGAAAGATCGTCCTCCCCGAGGTGAGTGGAGTCAAATCACCCTAGGATTAGCCTATCGTAACATGAGGAAGGAATGGGTAAGGGAATCAACCAATAACAAAATAAGTACCGTGCGAAAGGGAACGCTGGACGTAATCCCAACATAGTTCCTAGTGCCCCTTGAGAGCCCTTCACAGCGAATACCGGGGGCAGTCCTGGGTTAACGTAAACTGTTTTAACAAGCTGAAAAGAGTAACTTATTAATTAGGGTTACACATTTCACAAACACTGTTGGCACCGGAAGTTAGCTGGGAGCTTCGGCTCGGATGGTTAAAAGACGGACTTTGGGTCCGGGGAGCTTCGGCTCAATTGTTTGTGACGGACGTGTTGGTCCGGGGAGCTTCGGCTCGGGTTTTGATTACGCTAAATTTGTATGTGCATAAAAGGAAAGGAAATTAAGGTGTTGGGTCTTCAGTATTGGAGGGTCGATGCACCGACGCCAATACGTTGACTCGGCAAGTGTGGTTAGCACTTCGCCAACAGAAGTCCGGTGCGCCAGCCGGCAAGAGTACGCAGGAGTCCGCTTCGTGCACCAAGCGTTGAGGCGTACGATATGTCTGACCGGTAGTGCTTTACTGGTTTAGAGGTGGGCGAGGCCCAACCCACCGCTTCCGTCTGCCACTATGGAGGTATCCTGGGAGGTTACGGCTCTAGAAAGTGGGAACTAAAGGTCTGTGTGCACAGAGTCGGGTGCGTGTGTTGCACTTGCATGATCCATCATACCCACTTGCATGTCATAGCATAATCGATTCATTTAACCCTGACACCTGAAGTATAAGTGGAATGAGACGCTTATACTTTAGGACCTGCAAAACGACCCCTTGATCTATAAGCTTGTATGGGCAAGTTTATAAATTAAGGTTAATTTTGACATATATATTTACTGCTGTGTGATAACCGACACCCCAACGTATAAATTGGTATGGGACTTTTTATACGATGGGAGCCTTGCAGAAGACCCCTTGGCTTATGTGTTCTCACATAAGTGAATGTTACTTTTCATATTTCAGCTTATTGTCTATATATGCTATAGAATTTGCTATTATAGGTCCGCTACCATCTGCTTTTGATTTTCTCCACCTTCAAGTCCTCCCCTTTCTTCCTCTCTGCTCAGTGCTGAAAGATATTGTACCTAAACACCTAGAGGGGGGGGGTGAATAAGTGACTTGAATCTTTTTAACTTTTTAAGGCAGCAATCAGATTTTATCTCAGAGTTATATCTATTTGTACACATCAATCACACAGCAATCACAGAATATCACAGCACACAGTAGACACACAGTTTTATAGTGGTTCCCCAAGGTTTGGGTACATCCACTTTCCCTCTTCGCCTATCTAGCAGTGTACTAGATTCGGCCAAACTCCTCCACTATCTCAGAACCCAAAACAGGTTCCTACACCTCAGGCCCAAGGCCCTACAAATCAGCTTCTTCACAAAGCCTACACTCAGCCACCAAGGCCTACACTCAGCCACCAAGGCCTACACTCAGAGATTTCAATCTCTTACACTCAGGCACTCAAGCCCTACACTCAACCTTTATAATTACAAGCTTACAAGACTCAGATCCCTAAGGATCCTACAAGATAAAATGAATACAAATATTGTAACTCAACAACTTAGAGTAAAGAGAGAAGTGTTGTGAGTTTCTTGATGAGTTCTTGGAAGAACTCAGCTGAAATCAATCTGACTTGGCTTTCTTCAAAGCTTCTTGAATGTAGAACTCAATAAGATTGACCTCTTCTGCAGTTGATCCTTGATCTCTGCTACTTAAGATTCAGAATAAATCTGAACCCTTCTTCTCAGTCTGGTTCCAATGACTGATTTCTTGGTTGGAGCTCTCTCTCTCCAACTTCTTAGATCTTCACTAGATTCTTCAAGGAATAGCTAGATCTTCTTTGTATATTGATCACTTGTACTTGTGTTCAATCAACAACTTCAACCACTTTCTGTAGACAGCATAAGCCTATTTATAGACCTTCTTCATGGTAACCGGCTGGTCCGGTTCATAACTGAATTATGACAACTCTGACAGGTGCAGTAGACCGGCTGGAATTGCAGCTGTCAAGTCATCCAGTCAATTCTTGAAAACTCTGTAACTGTCTGAAAGTGTCGAGACTTTCTGTCTTTAAGTGTCGACACTTATAGACCAAGTGTCGACACAAGTTGTCTAAGTGTCGACACTAGCCTACAAGGTGTCGACACAACTCCTTGTGTTGTAGATTTTATATCTCGACACTGCTTCTTCTTCATGTGTCGATACTGAAATTGAGTGTCGACACAAGTACTTGTACTTCAGTATATTGCTGAATTCTTGTAAGTGTCGACACATCTCATTTGTGTCGACACATCTTCATGTGTTGAATCTGTTAAGTGTCGACACTTCTTCTTGGTGTCGACACATGTCTTCAGTGTTGATACTTGTTGAGTGTCGACACAGCTCCTTGTGTCGACACATTCTTCTTCTGTCGAGACTCTGGCTGAGTGTCGACACAACTCCTTAGTGTCGACACTTGTACTTAGAATTTTGCTGATCTTTGCTAAGTGTCGACACAGCTCCTTGTGTCGACACTTTCTTCAAGTGTTGACTCTTCTGCAGTGTGTCGACACATTATTCTGGGTGTCGACACTTTCTTCAAGTGTTGAGTCTTCTGCTGAGTGTCGACACATCTCCTTGTGTCGACACTTATACTTAGTCTCTGCTGACGTTTGCTGAGTGTCGACACAGCCTCCAAGTGTCGACACTTTCTGATGTAGACACAGTTCTTCTAGGTGTCGACACTGCTGTTAAGTGTCGACACTGCTTCACTGCACTTTTCTTCACTGAGTGTCGACGCAGCTCCTTGTGTCGACACTTTCTGTCTGGTGTCGACACAATGACTCCAAGTGTCGACACTGCTTGCCTGGGTGTCGACACAAGTCTTCTTAAGTGTCGACACTTTGCTCCTTGGTGTCGACACATGGACTTAGACACTTTTTCTTCTTTCCTGTAAATACTTAGCTTGCACAAGTAAACTCAAAACACATCAAATACATTTTGATGTATATCATTGAGTTGGGTGAGGCTTCTTCAAATCAGGTACATTTAAACCAATGTACCCAACAATCTCCCCCTATTTGGAGAAGTCATAACCCTTAGTCAATGATATACACCATACAGAATAAAATCAAGTATGATGTAAAACAGGATTATGTAATCAGGAAAGAACATCACATGTATTAAACAAACATGCATATACAGATAACAACTCAGAACAATTATGAAATAGATTTAAAACACATCATATTGTTCTCACAACTTTGTAATATTCATAATACAAAAGTTTTACATAGTGTTTGAAAAACACAAGATTACAATTGTAAACTGAATAAAAGTCTATTATATTTTTGTTCAGCCTCCTTGATCACTATCCCTTTTCCAGCTTGTACTTTGGCTTGAATAGGAGCTTCAGCAACTTCAGCATCAGCAGGCTTCTTGCCTTTCAAGTCCTTTTTCTTTTGCTCTTCTACTTTGATCTTTTGCCTCTCAAAGTAGTGATAAGGCTTGGGAAAGTACTTGCTAGGCTCCTGGGCAGTAGGAGGTAGCTTTCCCATCTTGGCCTTTCTTCTATATTGGACTATTGCTTCTTGCCTAGTCCCATGTTTTCTCCATTCAAGTTCAGAAAACCATTTATTTCTGTCTTGTATATTATCTTTTGCAGCTTTCCATGCAGTTAAGATAATATTTCTTGAAGTAGGGCTCCACTGCTCAAAGTCTGGTCTCTATTCAGCTTGCTCCCTAATCCTCTTCTTAGACAATCTAGTTTCTTCTTCTTTCTGCAGTGCTTCTTGCATAACTTCAGATATTGGCTGAACAACTTTCTCTATAATGATATTGTCCTTTCCCCCAGGTGGGCTATACATGGACTGTATATCAGCATATATCATGTCAAAATCTGGAGGAGGATAGATAACTTGAGCCACTTCAGGTTGCTCCCCTCCTAGATATGCAGGATTAATTCCAGATTCTGCCACATTATCATCATCACAAAGAGGAGGATATTCAAGAGTTGCTCTGATAGAATTAGAGATCCACTTAGCATGATCAGAGCTGGCCTTGACTAACACTCTCTCCCCTTTTATGACTTCTCTTTCTATGTGATCTCTTACATCATCTTTTTGAAATCTAACTTGGTTATCCAAATAATTGACTCCATCTTTAAAATAAGGCTTTAACCTTTGGAGTTTGTCAGTAATGATCTTCTGAGAGTCTAGTATGGCAGTCTTAACAGCAGTTATTTCCTCTTGGAAGGCTTTGTCAAAATCTGCTTTAGCTGTAGCATTAGCTGGAGTCTGCCCTGCAGCTAGATTCTTCATCTCTGTGACAATAGCATTGTGAGATTCTGTCAAATTGTCATTCATTCTGATTTGGTTCTCTAGAACATACCCCTGCTTCAGTGCTATGTCATCTACTTGAGCTTTAATCGTCTCATGATGTGTGGCCAAGTACACCACTGCATTCCCTCCCTTATGGAAGCAGTCTGTCATCTCCTTCTTATTAAGATTCATTTCAAATCATATAGACTTTATATCTTGGGCCAAATCAAACTGCAATGATTTCTGCCCTTCATCCACATACTTCTCAATGGCCTGCCTGTGCTCATCAAGTTTAATTTGCATTGCAACCATTAAAGCACTATAATCAACAGTTGGAGCTGGCTGTGATATAGGCTGTGGTGCTATTGTTTGCAAAGCCTTTTTGTAACTCTGGCTCCTTCTTCTGAATACTTGAAATTTCTTTTTCTTTGCCCTTGTAGCCTCCTCATCTTCAGAAGTTGAGGAGCTAGCAATTTCTACCCTCTCCTTAGGGCTAGGAGGTAACTCCTTCTACACTGCTGGTGCCTTCTCAGGTTCTTGCCTTGCAGGTTCTTCTAGAATTTGCACTTGCTCCCCCTCAACTGGAGCATTCTCCCCCTCAGCAGCAGTTTCTTTGTCAAAATCTGTTTGATCCAGGTTTAGGAAGAGATCTTCCATAGTATATTCTGGTGGAGAATGGGCTGGAGAAATTCTTGGCTCATCAACCACTGGATCAGATACAACTTGAACTGTAACAGAAGTGTCTTCCATGACAACATCTGGGACTTGACCATGAATCTGAGTTTGCTGATTGTCATAATTTAGGGAATCAGACAATACATTATCCATTATAGGGAAATCTAAAGCATTAAGCTCAGTGATTACCTCAAGAATGATGTTGGTTGCTTGCTCACTCTCAGGAGGAGTGGGCTCTTCCACAACTAGGGGCTCCCCCTGGATTTGATCCTGGTGTAAGGGGGTAGCTGGTGGTAGCTCCCCCTGCCTTTCAGCAACTACTTGTTGAGCTGGAGTCTTCTCAACAGTCCCTTCTTCATGCTCATCAGGTGTGAAGACAACTTGATCTTCACTATCAGAGCTGCTAGAGGAAACCTGTGCCACTGAAGCAGTTTTCTTCTTCTTCTTTTGTAGAGTTACTTTCTCAGGAGTTATCTTCTCAGGGGTTGGCATCTCTTTAGACAACACCCTGTCCCATCTGGAGAATATCCTCAAGTCCCTTTTCCTCATATGGTTGATTTTACTTCCTGCAGCTTGACCCATAACTTCGGGTATAATACCAGCAAGGTATAAACTTAGTATTCTTCCCAAATTGGGCTTTTTCAGACTCTCCTTGATCTTCTCAAAGATCACTACAGACCAGTCAGTTTTCAGGCTAAAGATTATCCTGGTCATAATGTTGAACATATGGGCTGATACCCTATCATGCCCTACAGGTTTGCTTAAGATTACTTTTCCAACAATTTCTGACAGGAATTTCTCTTGACTGTTCATTCCTTTTCTATTGAAAACTGAGCCAATTTTCATCTTAGAATCCAGACCACACCATGCCAATGCATCTCTGGTCCTGGAAGTTGTAACCTCTTCTTCTTCCTTAGTTCTTGGTAACTGAAGGATTTTCCTCAAACTTTTTGGTGAAACCTTAACCTTCTCACCATGGACCCTGGGCTTGATCTTGAATACAGATTCGTCTACCTTAGCTCCATTGAGGAATTCCAAGACTTCTTTCTTCCAGATTTTAGTTGGCTCTGAAACAAGATATTCTAACCCTGAATCTGCAACTAGGGTTACTACAGTCTTTATCTCCAGGTCTGCATCAACAAACGCATCGCACACCAGTTCATATCCTTCATTGACGTTCTCCTTAAGCTTTGGCGCCATTAGGGTTTGAAGAATTTCAACTGAGAGAAGAGAGGTGTCGACACACAAGTTTGGTCTCGAAACTTTTGAAAGCGTGTCGACAGACAAAGGCAAAATCCTATTTATACCTTTTTAGGTTTGAAGATGAAAAGGCGGGCAGCTAACTTAAATTGTGTCGACACTGTCGATAAGTGTCGACACTGACTTATAATGTCTCGACACATATATGTCGACACAAGTTTAGTCAACAGATTATATGTGTCGACACTTGTTTATGTGTCGACACCACATAACTCGACATTTAGTCGAGACTTTACTTAGATAATTCTGAGTAAAACCTAAGTGTCGACACCACCTTGGATGTGTCGACACCTACTTGTCATGTGTCGACACTAATTTTCTGAAGTGTCGACACCAATTTCCTAGATGTGTCGACACCTTTTTCCTGAAGTGTCGACACCACTATTCTGTGTCGACAAAGATATCTCTTTGTGTCGACACCTTTTGACTTAGCCATTTCTATAAACGTATTCTAAGTTTATTATTCCTAGTTCAATTTTAAACCTATTGAACTTAGTTTCTTCTAAGGGCTTAGTATACATATCAGCTAGTTGATTATTTGTTTTAACATATTCTAGTAAAATATCTTCTTTCTCTACATGCTCCCTAAGAAAATGATATTTTATTTCAATATGTTTAGTTCTACTATGAGAAACAGGGTTATGTGCAATTGATATAGCACTTGTAGAATCACAAAAGAGTGGAGTTCTACTTACCTGAATTACATAGTCCTCAAGCTGATGTTGTATCCATAGAAGTTGAGCACAGCAACTTCCAGCAGCCACATATTCTGATTCTGCAGTGGAGATAGCTACACTTGTTTGCTTTTTGCTACTCCATGAAATCAGTCTTCCACCTAGGAATTGACAGGTTCCAGATGTGCTTTTTCTGTCTTCTTTGCATCCTGCAAAGTCTGCATCTGAATAACCTGTTAGTTCAAAATCCTCATTCCTAGGGTACTAGAGGCCTAGATAAGGAGTGCCCTTTAGATATCTCAATATTCTTTTGACTGCTGTCAAATGAGACTCTTTAGGGTAGGCTTGATACCTTGCACAGACACATGTAGCATACATGATATCTGGTCTACTTGCAGTCAAATATAATAGGGAGCCAACTATCCCTCTATACAAAGACTCATCTACAGGCTTCCCTGCATCATCCTTGCTAAGAGACATACTTGACCCCATAGGAGTCTTCATGGTACTGGATGAATCCATACCATACTTCCTTATGAGTTCTAGGGTGAACTTAGACTGGCATATGGATAATCCATTCTCAGTGTGTCTTACTTGGAGACCCAAGAAGAACTTAAGTTCTCCCATACTACTCATCTCAAACTGCCCTTGCATTAGTTTTGCAAACTTTTTGCAAAGACTACTTTCAGTAGACCCAAATATTATGTCATCTACATATATTTGGACTAGTATAACTTTGCCTCTGGATTCCCTAAGGAATAGAGTCTTGTCTATTTTCCCCCTTGTGAACTTATTCTCAATGAGGAAACTAGACAGGGTTTCATACCAAGCCCTAGGGGCTTGCTTTAACCCATACAATGCTTTCCTAAGTCTATAAACATGATTAGGTAGAGTTGAATCAACAAAACCTGATGGCTGTTCCACATAGACTTCCTCTTTTAGATTACCATTCAGAAATGCTGACTTGACATCCATTTGGTAAACTTTAAATCCTTGAAAGGTTGCATAGGCCAGGAATATCCTTATGGCTTCCAGTCTGGCTACTGGAGCAAAGGTTTGATCAAAATCAATACCTTCTTCCTGCCTATATTCTTTAGCAACCAATCTTGCTTTGTTCTTAATGATGACTTCATGCTCATCCATCTTGTTCCTATAGATCCACTTGGTCCCAATTATGTTGTGGTCTTTAGGTTTAGGAACAAGCTCCCAGACCTTGCATCTCTTGAACTAATTCAGCTCTTCTTGCATTGCCTCAATCCAATGAGGGTCTAGGATGGCTTCTTCAAACTTCTTTGGTTCAACTTGGGATAGAAAACTGGAGTAGATTGCTGTATTCAGATTTCTGCTCCTTGTTTGTACCCCTTGTCTTGGATCACCAATGATTTGTTCTGCTGGATGATCTCTTAGATGCCTATTGGCTGGAGGCATCCTGACTTCAGGTTGAACTTCTTCAACTTCTTCATCTTGTTGTACTCCTTGTACTTCTTCTGCATTTGGTACATGTAGTACTCCCC